>VYVB01000426.1:0-496395 GCA_009761775.1 Ficus carica
TAACATAGATCATAGCATACATCATAGCATACATCAAACTACTTAGGCAAGTATCACAACAAAAGCCTATGCTGTAGGCGGAGTTGTACTACCTCGTCCGCTATGTCCGATATAGTGCCGCCCCAGACTAGGACACAACAGCAGGCTACCTCCTGCTATAATAAAGGACATAGGTAAGGATTCATAACCATAACCATAAAATGTTAGTGACTTAACCAACATTCATACATAACCTTTAGTTAGTTCCCCATGATAACTCACTTGGTTACAACAAGTAACCCTAGTGTGTTCAAGGCTTACTAAACATGGATCATGACTTATTAGGTTACTAAGCCCAAACATACACAAATAAGGTTAGGTTACCATCCTAACCTTGGGCTTTGGGCCTAGTTCAATAACTCGGGTATCCTTCCCGGTTACCTTTGATCATTAACTTGTTTACCAAATTTTAAGATAACTTGGGTCCAAAATTCTCTTTGGCTTTTCTTTGGGAAAAACTTAACATTTTATGTCTTTTTTATACAAAAATCATTTGTTCAACTTATAAAAATTTGGAATTCTTAGAGTGGGGTTTGAAAAAGTAATTAAGTGTTGGAAACCAGTTTCCACAGTCAATTTATCAGTGTTTCTGCAAGAATGTCATTTTCCTGCACTGTTTAAAAAATCTTGTACAGGAATTTCCTGTTTCCTGTACAGTTTTAGAGATCCAGTTTCATTTAAGAATATGGGTTGAATTTGAAAAGTTTTTCTTCATTAAAGTTTTAGATCTTGAAAAACCCTAAAACTTTGTGTTGTTTTACCCAAAACTCAGTTCGGACTCTAACCCCTTCTTTTTCCTTATTGAACTCACCTGGCCGGGCATGAAGTCTGGGCACGGTCAGGCTCGGAATTTTGTAAAAAAAAGGCCGTTGGAGCCTTATTTTGGAAAACCGTCCATATACCCCACTAGGAAAAAACTTTCTTTACACTTTCATGTTTTAAATTTTCTCAAATTCGGCCTCTAAAGGCCTCAAATCCTGGTTTCCAAAAAATTGGCTAGTTTTTACCTGAAGTGGCAGTTTTTCATGCTTATATTCATTTTACTACCTAGTTCGCGCACTCTATCTCAACCGGCTGCACGGGGAGCCTAGATCAGTCATGCAATATTTTTAACATAAAGTTCCATTAAACACATTATCAATCATGCCCATGCAAACTATTGTGATTTAACACTAACTAGAGTTTGCATGAGTTTGGTTTGAACCAACCATTCCATACCTCTAGCAACCTAACATACACATTTTTCATCATTCTCACATATTGGGGACATATAACCATAACATGCATCAAACATGCAAAACCCTAATTATCATGTAAGCATTAGCACATAACCATGCAAGGCTCATAAATCAAAACCACCCATAAACCTAATCAAGCACAAAACCTTAAATCTAATTCTAGGACAATAAATTAAATTGAGCTTATTCTCTTACAAATCCAACTTGAAATACACTTAATTTCCAAATTGAAGCGCAATTTAAAAAGCTTAGGGCCAAGGGAGATTTAACCTTAATTCAACTCAAGAATTGGTCCAAACTTTCTTCCCCCCCCCCGGTCTCCTTCACATCCGGCCTCCCTCCAATGGAGTCCCAAGAATTTCGGCCACCTTGGCTTGTGCTCAACCAAAATCCGGTCACCACTTACCAGTCCTTCCTTCACTTTTCTTCTCCTATTTCTTTCCCCACAACCAGCCTCCTAGCCTAAATGGTTACAAAATTTTTTTTCCAACCTTTGCTTGAGGTTCTAGCTAAAATCCGACCACCCCTAAGGCTTTTTCCCTTTGGTTTTCAATTTTTTCTTCCTTTCTTCTTCTTGAGTTCGGTTTTAGAGGGAGAGTGTGGAGAAAATTTGGGCATAGTTTTGGGAAGTTTTTCCAATTTTTTTGAGAGCAAAAACCGCCCCCCCCCCCCCCCCCCCCCGGCACCTATTTATAGGTGAAAAAAATTTAATTTTTGATTTATTTTAATCCCTTGAAGCAAAAATATTTGCTTAAAAAACCCTCCAAGTGGCCGGCCATCATGGTCTAGAATCACCAATATTCTTCCATCATTTCTTTTAATTAAAGGAAGATGTCATAAATTTAGGATTAGGTGATGTAAGCTTTCTTAAGGCTGTTTGGCTTTTTCCTTAATATGCAGTCCACTTTTAAGCTAACACAGACATTTTCAATACGTGCTCACTAATACACAGTACTGTTATACTGAACTGTAGTCCAAAATTTATCTGTGTAAAAATGGACTGTATAAAATTTTTCTTATAACTTAAAGCCATTGGCCCTTGATATCCTAATTAATGTGCTTGATTTCTATGGTGGTTTTAAACTTATTCATGCTATCTTATTCGTAAAGACGGTTTTCGCAGTATATTTCCCATACTGCTTATCATTTTACTGTATAGTCATACCTTTGACCGTCTTAGTCAACCTTTAACTTTTTCGGTCAAACTTTGACCAACAGAAATCATAGAGTTTTTCTTCCCTTTTACTTAAAAGGTCACATGCTTGGCTAAGCAATCATTTTTGAGTCTTATAAAATCATAAGAACTCACAAAACTTAATTAAAACCCTTAATCGAGCTCTTTCATAAATACCATGGTACAACTTAAAATTCTTTACAAGGAATCGTAACGTCGAAAAATTAGTTATTACAAGAATCCTACCCCAACTCAGTTAAATGAACAATTTTTACTCTAATATCTTTGTATTGATGACTTGGAAAACACATTGATAGATCAAAAATCAAAGAAAACAACTGACTGGTCAAAGCGTTTCCAAATCATACACGGAATTGTTTAGGGACTTCAATATCTTCACCATGATTCTAAATTGAGGGTAATACATAGAGATCTCAAAGCTAGCAATATTTTACTTGACAACGAGATGAATCCTAAAATTTCAGACTTTGACTTCGCTAGAACTTTTGGAGGAGATCAGATAGAGGAAACGACAAACAGAGTAATAGAAACCTAGTGAGTATTATTCTTTGTGTATTTTTAGAATATTACCATGGCCTTATCGATAGTACAATGGGAATTTTTAAAATTTAGGAGATAAAGTAGAATGATATCTGAAAGTATGCTAAAAAATATTAATTAAGCCTATCGAGGCTCGAGTAGTGAAATACTCATTTTATTGTTGAAGATGATTGGGGCTCCATAGAGGAATAGCCTCTTTTTGCTAAATCTTCTCTGTAAAATAGCCAGGAGGTTTCAGCTGAGGTAGCTCACTCTCGTTTCCAAGCATGACAACCACAGAGGACATGTTGGGTTTATCCACTACACTTTGTTGCACGCATAAGAGACCAACATAAATGCAATGCAACGCTTGTTTTTCGTCATGGTGCAGTTCTCTTACATGCTTATCAAGCAATCCCAATGTACTGCCTTCTTTTTGCAATGTCCATGCTTGGAAAAGGTGAAAACACGACAGTGTCATTTTGAATAACTTGGATAGTTATTGGACGTAATGACACTTATGAAGCGTTTTGACAACTTACATGTCCAATGAGCGAAGGACCACAACTTTCACGGTGAAAGCTTCTACTTTTTTTCCACTTATAATCTCCAGCACCAATACTCTAAAACTAAAGATATCAGATTTTATCGAGAAAAAATCATTGAGGCATATTTTGGTGCCATATAGCCACTTCCATCATTAAATAGAGTAAATTAAAAATGAAATATTGTTCAAAACATTGTTAAAATTATTAAAATAAATAAAATAAAAAATAAAGCACAACACGAATAAATAACACTCCCTAGGTTCCAATTACTTGCCGGTTTGTTCTTCTATTTGATCTCCTTTGAAAGTTCTAGCCAAGTCAAAGTCTGAAATTTTCAGACTCATCTCATTATCAAGTAAGATGTTACTAGCTTGAGATCTCTACTATTATTCTTAATCTGGAATCCTGGTGAAGATATTGAAGTCCCCGAGCTATTTCGCAAAATGATTTGGAAGAACTTCGACCACGCTAATAGTTTTCCTTGCTTATGATCTGTCAATCAATTTTCCAAGTTAACCGAGCAACATCGGAGTAGAAATTAGTTATGTAGTCTAGGTGTAGGATTTTGATTCTTACCAAAAATGAACAAGTCGAGGCTTTTGTTGGGCAGATATTCATAAACCAACAATTTCTCTTCTGCCTGAATCCAACAACCAAGAAGCTTCACAAGATTTCAATGTTGAAGCTTGTAATCTACTTCACTTCATTTTTAAGCTCTTACACTCCTTGCTTGGAACTTATTGATAGCCTCTTGACAGCAATTCTTGTCCCTCTTCTAGTCTACCCTGAAATAATCCCAAACATGTATAAAACAAAAGAATCTCATGTTTTTTCTTGGTATTTATACTTAAACAGAATGTGCCACTTCACTGTTTTAAGTAGAATAAATTTAGGGTTCGGAGACAACCAAAAAATCAAAACTCAACCATCAGAAAAGAAAGAAGAGAAAACCCAGGAAAGAAAAGCAATAGTGAGTTAAAAATACCAAAAGGAAAAAAAAATCCAAACAGTAATGAAGAAGGAAGAAAAAAAACAACAAAACAAATTTAAAATCTAAACTTTCAACATAAAAGCCCATCTAAACCTTCAACACAAAACCCAACAGCATCCAAAAAAAAAAAAAAACAAAACAAAACAAAACCAAATTTTAGGGTTCGAAGAAAACAAGCACACCGAAAAGAAAATCATCAACAGTAGAAATCAAGAAAGGGGGGTATGAGCAGCGGAAGCAAGAAAGAAAAGGGGATATTAGGGTTTGGAGGACATAAATGTCCATCCACTGTGGAGGAAGGAACTGGTAGGCAAACACATGAGGGCAAATTGTCCTCATAGTAATAAAAGGACAAAAACGTCCATTCACAGTAGAGAAAACAACCTACAGGCAAAACAAGAGGGCAAAATCATCCTTACAGTAATAAAGGACAAGAATGTTCGTTCACTGTAGAACCCTTAAAAAAGACACATGAATGAGGGGCAAAGCAGTCATTTCACTGTAGAAAGAACAGTAAAAAAACCCCTTTTCTTTAGTATATTAGTATAATTTCCTGAATCTAGAAGCTACTATTGGTTTCTTGGCTTGTTTTGATGAGCTCGTCGACCAAACAACACTCTTTTTATGATCCAAAAGTTTTGGCAGGCTATATTGACTACGCCTGCAGGTCTTCATCAAGAAGACTAGTCGTGACTTTGACACGTTAGAGTGTTAAGACTGTGTTCTATTAAAGATGCGTAATCAATATACCCTGCCAAAAACTAACTTCTTATATAGAGACCCAACCACAAAGAAATCTACCTTTCATTGGCAACAAATAGAAGAAAATGGAGATTTTTGGTTGCATATTTACAATATCTTTCGTCTTTCTTTTTCTCTCCCAAAACGTTTTCTCCTCCACAGTCGACAGTATTCGTTCACCCCAGTCGTTGAGCGATGGCGGAACTTTGATTTCTCAAGGAGGAAGCTTTGAGCTTGGTTTCTTCACTCCCGGCAATTCCAATAACCGCTATGTGGGAATTTGGTACAAGAACATCCTGGTTCAAACTGTCGTTTGGGTTGCAAACCCGTGTAACCCCATCAATGGTTCCTCTGGTTTGTTGACCATAAACGGCACGGGCAATCTTGTGCTTTTGGATCATAACAAGAGTGTTGTTTGGTCGACGAACTCGTCAAAACAAGCCAAGAAACCAATAGTGCAGCTTCTAGACTCGGGAAATCTTGTTCTACGAGATGAGGAAGATGTAAACTCGGAGACTATGTATTTGTGGCAAAGTTTTGACTATCCTTCGGATAAATTGCTGCCAAACATGAAATTAGGGTGGGATTTGAAGTCTGGTCTTAAGCGGCGTCTCTCGGCGTGGAAGAATTGGGATGATCCATGTCCTGGAGATTTCACTGCTGGAGTTGTGTTTGATCCACAACTTCATACATTTCCTGAAATTCTTTTGCTAAAGGGCGCTACAAAGTTCTACCGCACTGGACCTTGGAATGGCCTTCGTTTCAGCGGCGCACCGGAACTAAGGACTAACCCACTTTATGGTTATGACTTTGTATACACTGAAGATGAGGTGTATTACACATACGACCTCAAGAATAAGTCGGTGATCTCAATATTAGTTATGAATCAAACCACAAGTTTACGTGAGCGGCTTACATGGATCGAGGAAGTAAAAGTTTGGAGGACGTACTCATCATTACCGAGAGACGACTGTGATAAGTACGGTGTCTGTGGAGCTAATGCAAATTGTATCATCAACGACAATCCGATCTGCAAATGCCTGAAAGGATTCAAGCCCAAATCTCAAGAGAAATGGAATTCGATGGATTGGTCCGAAGGATGTGTAAGAAGTAGTCCACTGAATTGTCTCGAGAAAGATAAAGATGGGTTCATCAAATTCTCCGGCTTAAAAGTTCCAGATACTACACGTTCCTGGGTGAACAAAAGTATGAATTTAAAGGAATGCAGGGCCAAATGTTTGAGCGACTGTTCTTGTACGGCTTATACAAACTCCGATATCACGGGACAAGGTAGCGGTTGTGTCATCTGGTATGATGATCTGATAGACGTTAGGCAGTTTTCCGATGCTGGACAAGATCTATTCATTCGGATGTCACGTTCAGAGTTAGGTATGGTAGCGTAATTATTACGCGTTATATTTATTTCATATGTGTTATGATGCCTTTTCCTTCTAATCTTCTAGCTACGTTTTGATTTTGAATTTTTTTTTTTTCCTTTTTCAAACTAACTTGTAAATAGGAAAAACTAATGATAATATTAAGATTAGAGTTGTTGTACCGGTAGCGGTCGTTGGAGGTGTTTCCGGGATGTTCCTACTTGGCTATTTCATTTGGAGGAGATGCTTAAAAGGTAAATATATATATATATATATATATTTTAAAATTTCTTTTAAGAGAAAAAGAAAAGGAGTTTTTTTTGTCGTCTTTGAATGAAATATGGCCACAATTGTTGACTTTTAACCAATTAGAAGAGAAAATCACAAATTCTAGAAACCATATGGACTTGAGCACATATTCCTCCTACTTTTTGATTTAAGTTGGACAGATTTGTTATTATTATTATTATTAATTTTTTTTTTTTTTTTTTTTGGGAACAAGTTAGGTAATACAAGGTGTAAGCACATCCCGACTAAGTGGTCATAGTCAGCAACCATTAATCATTCACCTAATACTAGTTTAAATTATTTGTTTAGGAAAATAAAATAGAAGACATGAAATTCTGGCCAAAAAAAAAATGTTACAATCACAAAGACAAAATTTGATTAACAACTTAACCCAAACAAACTCTCAAATTGAGAGACACAGAAATTACCATTAGTATGGAATTTTATCTGACATGAAATTTTATTTCATGCCATTTCATCTAAACAGATAGAACAGATAGAAATGAAACATCAAGTAAGAATGGAAGCCAAGAAGAAGACATGGAGCTTCCTTTATTCAACCTGCCTACTATAGCTACTGCCACTGAAAATTTTTCGGTGGACAATAAGCTCGGAGAAGGTGGTTTGGATCCGTATACAGAGTAAGTTTTCGATTGATTTTCAAGTTTCAGAACAATAAGCAATAAGTAAAATATGTAGGCTATGTCTAGTGAGTCTATGATTTTAATGGATTTGTTGGAAATTGTCATTGAATGATTAATACAGACGTTAATAAAAATGTACAATTCTTTTTTATAATGTTTGAAATCTTTAGGGTAAGCTAGAAGATGGAAAACAAATAGCTGTGAAGAGGTTATCAATAAGTTCTGGACAAGGAGAAAAAGAGCTAAAAAATGAAGTAAAGCTAATTGTCAAGCTTCAACATCGAAATCTTGTGAAGCTTCTTGGTTGTTGTATTCAAGAAGAGGAGAAATTGTTGGTTTATGAATATATGCCGAACAAAAGCCTCGACTCTTTCATTTTTGGTCAGAACTACTACTTCACCTTGGTTAAATGAATAATGTTTACTCTAATATCTTTGTATTGATGATTTGGAAAGCACATTGACAGATCAAAATCAAGGAAAACTGCTAGAGTGGTCAAAGCGCTTCAAAATCATATGCGGAATTGCTCGGGGACTTCAATATCTTCACCAAGATTCTAGATTGAGAGTAATACACAGAGATCTCAAAGCTAGTAATATCTTGCTTGATAGTGAGATGAATCCTAAAATTTCAGACTTTGGCTTGGCTAGAATTTTTGGAGGAGATCAGATAGAAGGAAAGACAAACAGAATAATAGGAACCTAGTGAGTATTATTCTTTTGTGCATCTTTTCAATACATTTAAACTATACAACACAATTAAAAAATTCTTAGTTTTTTTCTTGACTCATTTTATTCATCCTATGTAGTGGGTATATGGCACCGGAATATGCATTTGACGGCTTATTCTCAATCAAATCAGATGTCTTTAGCTTTGGTGTCTTAGTGCTAGAGATTGTTACTGGAAAGAAAAGTAGAGGCTTTCACCATGAGAATCATGGTCTTACCCTCGTTGGACATGTAAGTTTCCAAAAATATTCATTAATTGTTAGTACTCCAAGTATACTAAACAAATTTATTGATAATGACACTTTCGGATTCCACAATTTCTAGGCATGGACATTGCATAAAGAAGGCAGTTCATTTGGATTGCTTGATCAACACTTAAGGGAGTCGCAGCCACAATCTAAAACAAGTATTGCGTTGCATTCATGTCGGTCTCTTATGTGTGCAAAAAAGTCCTATGGACAGGCCGGACACGTCTACTGTAGTTGTGATGTTAGGAAGTGAGAGTGAGCTACCACAGCCGAAACAACCAGGCTACTTCACAGAAATTGTTTCAGCAAAAGGAGACAATTCCCCTATGAAGGCCGAATTCTCTTCAACGAATGATATGAGCATTACAATGCTTGAGGCTCGATAACTTGTGTTGTATCTTATTATATGTAGCAAAATTTCTGCAAGGAAAACCTAAACGTTAACATGAGCCTATAAATATGAGAATCTTGTGAGCTTGATCTGTAGTTTATAGTATATTTCTTTTTCTTTTTCTTTCTTTGGAGAAGCATGTATTTCTTTGGACTCTTGATGATTCAAGATTTACTGTCTTAGATTTCATGTCTCATTGGCTGTTCCCCCAATAGTATTATACCAAATTATCTGAATTTAAAATTAAGTCATATAAAAAGTGTTAAATACTAAAAAATATTAAACAAATTGATGAGTTGTCAAAATAAGACAGCAGATTTGGACTCCTTGTTTGATAACTTTTATAACCCACTAGAAAAGAGGGTGAATTTGTTTGATGTATTCGTATTGAAAAGTAGGTAAATTATTTTACGAATTAAAACTGATGTTCTTCTTTTAATTACTTCTCTTCTTCTCAAACTCTTCCATTCCATCTTTCATTAAAATGAGGCTATAAGATATCTCTCTTTCTTCTTTCATTTTTTTTTTTTTTTTTTTACATTTTGTACGTTTAGTTTTAATATAAGCTTATTAATATAGATATTGGTCAACTTAGATTTCAATCTACAATGTGATGAGTTTTGTCTACCCACATCTATTTTCTTGCTGAATTCGAAAAACCTATATTAATAAAGTTAGTTTTTGTGAGGTCCAGTTGGTCAGACTTACAATGTGTGCGGTGGTACTTATAAACTATTCACGTGTCCCTTTCACAAAGGATGTGAAATTACCTTAACAATCTCTTCCATCACATAACGGGCCTGAATCAGATTACCATCGACCCGTTTCTCCCGGATTTGGCTAAAATTTGTTGGTTAACTTGGCTTTGATACCGGTGTTGGATGGGATTGGGCATTCTCAACATCAAAAGCTAGCTAAGTGAGACTTTCTCTCACACTTACAAATTGTCCACTTCTAATTTTCATAACCGATATGGGATTAACTCAACATAAAGTTACACGTGCACACTAATCATAATTAATATATGAAGGACTTCTAAAAGCATCATTCAATTTGATGGAAGAACATCAAATCCTCCCTTTTCTCTTCCACGTTTTCCTTTTTCTTCATTTTTTTTAGATCAAGATATTAATCTTCTCAATCATTAGATGTTCCATCAAATTGATCTTAATTAACTCTCCGTTTAAAATATTTTTTTAATCAATTTTAATCCTATCGCAGGTTCTATGGATGACAATATAGAATGTGGTTCACAACTGACAAATTTACACTAACTATTCAATTTACAGAAAGTCAATACGACTCAATTATTGATTGGGTATGAATTCTACTCAGTGGGTATGATGTAAATTATTTTTAATGTTAATTCAACCATTACATGTTCCATCAAATTGCTCTTAATCAACTCTTGGTCTCAAAAGTTTATTCTATTTTAATCCTATCTCAGGTTCTACGGATCACAATAGAATGTGAGTTATAATTGCCAAATTTAAACTAACAATTTAATTTACAGAAGCTCCATGCCACTTAAAACTTTTGACAATTCCACTCTGTAGCTATGATGTAAATTATTTGTAATATAATTTATGATACAAATCCATATTAAAAATAGGAGAAAGCACCTGAATGACATAAATTTAAAGACCATTGCATCAAAATGACAAAAAAAATTAATACTAGACTAATATGACACAAATTAAACTAAAGTTAACTAAAATTTGTGTCATATTGGTCAAGAATGAGAAATTTGTATCATGTTAGTCAATAAATGAAAGAAGAGGTGGTCAGTTAGACTATTTTCTCTTAAAAATATGGATACATATAAAATTTTGTCGAGTGACTTTTACGGCCCAAGTTAATTTCTGGTAATCGTAAGTAAATTGCCTGAGAGACATATATGAAATTTGGAATTTAATTGTCACTCCCATTTTATGGATTTGGCATGATCACCTAGATATTTAAATTACATTATTTTTTTACCATGTAACTTATGGGATTTTTTTAGTTTTTCATGTTATTTAACTGAAATATTTTTTGACCATGTAACTTATGGAATTTTTCTATTTTTTCATGTTATGTAACTGAAATTTCTCAATTAAGACTTGCATAAACAAATCATGACAAGAAATTGGTCAATCATAGTATTCTGATCACCAATTATACGATTAAATTTTCAAACTATGTTTCTTAACATGGAAATGCGTAATTTATTTCTTCGCTAAATATTTCAAGTATTAATGTTATTACTTATTTTCGGACATTACAAGTACGGAAAAATTCAATAGCAAATTTAAGCAGGGTCAAAATTACTAGAACTAATGAAATATGTGGGCTAAATTTCAAATTCAATAAGTTTGAGTGGGACATGCCTCTATTGTTCCTGTAGTTCTTTCATTACTCTTCTCACTTTCTTACACTTTATTTTCTAACATCACATTTATCTCTCTCATCAAATTCTATCTCCTCACTTCTCACTTCATTGAATTTCTCTCACCTCTTTCTCTCTCCTCACTTCACTGTTATCACCTTCTCCCGTCATTCTCTCTCCTTATTGTTTCTCATTTTCTCTTGATCGCATCAATGGTCTTGACTGAGTCCTAATTCGGGTTCCAGCTCGTCAGCGTGACATTGATGCCTTTGAAATAATCAAATTTTTGATGAAGAACTTCAGTGAATTAATAATTTAATTCGCCAAAAATTTCATGTATCAAAGTTTCATAACGTGAAAAGTTTGCATTATTTTCATTACATGACATAATAAATGATGTTACAATATTTTTTATTAAAAATACAAATAATGTAAATAATTGATATAATTCATAATAAGACGAAATAGATGTTCTCATGATGTGATAATTTAAAAATATACCAAAATTCGGAGGAAAAAACATTGTACACGTCTCAAGTGCCCAAAATACGATAGAAACGTGTGGTTTGCTTGTTTGAAGTTTGAGGGGGTTATTTATTTATTTATTTAAAATTTGAGTAATATAAAGCTTTTAAAGTTAGGAGGAAAAGTTTAGGGGTACCAAAGTTAAGGTTTAAAATAAAACTTTGGGGTGTTTGGGTGATGAGTTTAAACTCATCACCATCAATTTAATTTTTGTCTTTTTCCCCAAAAGTTTTTTGTCTTTTCTGAAAAAGTCAACCAAAATCACTATTTAAACTTATAAATTTCAACTCAAACTCATTCACCAAACACCTAGTCTTTATATTTAATTTTTAAATGGATTAATTACAATAATACCCTCAAATTATAGACCTTCGAATATTTTTGTCTCATGAATTTCAAAATAAAACTCCTTTCCACTGATATTTGTTTCGTCAACAAATTTAGTCTTCTGTTATTTTGATAGATGAGAATTACACATATCAAGCATTCAAGTATGGTTGTAGAGATATTAAATTCGTAATTACTATTTCACAATCTATTCTATGCAAGTTTTAAGTTCTTTGATTAATATACTAAATATAAGAAATAACATTAAAAAAAAACACAAATGATCTTATACATTAAAAATGAATGAAAAAAGGCTTGATAAGATAAAATGTTAAAACAAAAAACTATGAAAAAAATATCAAATATGAAAAGGAAACAAATTCACTGCCAAAAGAGATTCAATTTATTTTTATTCAGTAGCAATTTTTTTTTTTTGAATTTTCTGAATTTTTTTTTTCTAATAGCTTTCTATTATATTTCCATCTACATAGGAGAGTCATAATGACAACCTCACATATAAAAGAAAGGATTAAAAACATCATCATAAGAGGAAAAATCTGCTAATAGAAAGACTAGATTATGGGTCAATCGGTGATTGACTAAAAAAATTTATGAGTTGTATTATGGTCAATCATAATTAGTAATTTACCGATTATCACTCAGTGATGGATCGATAGTCAATCAGTGATTTATTGTGATTAATCAGTGATTTACGGATAGTCAATCAGTGAATAACTATATAATATGATCAATCAATAATTGATCATTTACAAAATTAATTAACCATTATAAAAAATAAAAAAAAAAAGCCTTTTAACTAAATTTTAAAAACTTAAACTATGTAACTAATATTTAAAAACTTGAGTCATTTATTAAAAAACATGAAAAAGATCATTTAGTTATAAACCACAATTTTTTTTTTATATTTAAACATCCCATTTACAACTCTCGTACATTAACTTATCTATTATTAATTTTAATTTTTTACGCTGGCTAAGGGGGTGTTTGGTGTGTAAGTTTGAGTTGAAATTGATAAGTTTAAATAGTAAATTTTGTTGACTTTTCAGAAAAGACAAAAAACTTTTTGAGAAAAAGACAAAAACTTTTAGAAAGAAAGACAAAAAAAAATTTAAACAAGACCGGATATCAAACAGGGCATTAAGTTACTTGAACTTATGGCTCATGAACCCAAACCCCCCTTTACATTGGCCTAGTGCGAATGGCTTAATAAACATTTTCAAATTGCCCGTAGGATTATATACTCCCACAGCCACCGCACTCTACAGTGACTAAGACTACCGTCACCGCTGAAGGACAGAGAGAGACTAACGGAAACCCAAATTGACGGAGGCCTTTTCACCACCGCGGCGAGAATCGACGGTTGTGAGCAGCGCGACGGCGATCGGCGATTTCGCCGCCATGGAGGAAACTGAAGAGAGAGAAAATAGAGAGAGATACAGAGAAATAATTGTTCTAGAGAGAAAGAGAGAGATAGGGCGTCGTTCGTGGATTTATCGGCGATTCCTTGGATCATCTCATTTCCATGGCTCCTAATGGTTAAGGTAGAAGAAGAGCAGCGAATGGTAGCTAAGGTAGAAGGAAAGAGTTTATTTATTATTATTATTATTATTTTTATGTTTATATATTTATATATTTGTTTCCTTTTCTTGGAAATAATCATTTTACTGAGACAATGAAGAAAACAATTTGAAAAATGGAGACTTTTGTCACTATGCATATGAAGAATTTTAAAAATTTTGGAGAAAAAGTAGAACATCAGTAGGGAAAAGTCTAATTCAAAATATGGTTGTGTAATGACATGACAAAATAAATTAATAAACATTTTTCAAACTAAAAAAATCTCTCTGAGAATGACTTTTTAGCAGATAATTTGTCATTTCTTAATGGAATGTTGAAAAAAAAAATTTATTTCATCGGTCTTCTTACAATTACTTGTCTTCATCGAGTGTATTAGATATTATATAGTTGATGAAGACGTGTATTTGTAGTAGTCAATAGCGTGTCTAGTCCTCCAAGGTACCTTCTCATAAGGAAATTTTATAATGAATTTGCATACACTAAGCCTGGAAAGCCGGGGAAAAAAAATGGCGAGTTTTGGTTTTATGCTTATGGTTGTTGTTGTTTTCCTTTTTTTGTTCCAATCAGTTTTCTCTGCAGTTTATAGCGTTGGTTCATTCCAATCCATCGGTGATGGTAATACCATAGTTTCCAAAGAAGGAAGCTTTGAGCTTGGTTTCTTTAGTCCTGGAAATGCCAATAGTCGTTATGTGGGAATTTGGTACAGGAACATCCGTGTTCGAACTGTTGTTTGGGTTGCAAACCGGTGTAACCCCATCAATGATTCCTCTGGCTTGTTGACGATAAACAGTGCGGGCAATCTTGTGCTTTTGTCTCATAATAATAGTCTGGTTTGGTCTACAAACTCATCGGAGCAAACCAAGAAGCCAATAGTACAGCTTTTAGATTCTGGGAATCTTATACTGAGAGATGAGGAAGATGGAAATGCGGAGAACTATTTGTGGCAAAGCTTTGACTATCCTTCTGATACATTCCTAGCTGGGATGAAATTCGGATGGCACTCTAGGAAAGGTCTTAATCAGCGCTTATCTGCTTGGAAGAATTGGAATGACCCTTGTCCTCGAGATTTGACTTTTGGATTTGAGTTTGATCCACAGCTTCATACATACCCTGAAGCTTTTATACTAAAGGGCACCACAAAGCTCTACCGTACGGGACCTTGGAACGGCCTTCGTCTCAGCGGTGCACCAGAACTAATGCCAAACCCACTTTATGATTTCAACTTTGTTGATAATGATGGTGAGGTTTATTACGTATACAACCTCAAGAATAAGTCGGTGATCTCACGAATAGTTTTGAACCAAACCACAAGTTCACGCGATCGCCTTATATGGATTGATGCAGAGCAAACATGGAGGACTTACTCATCGTTGCCGAGAGACGAATGCGATAAGTATGCTGTTTGTGGAGCCAATGCAAATTGCATGATAAATGACAATCCGATCTGCCAATGCCTAAAAGGATTCAAGCCCAAGTCTCAGGAGAAATGGAATTCCATGGACTGGTCGGATGGATGTGTCCGGAATTATCCACTGAACTGCACAGTGAAACATGAAGATGGATTTATCAAATTTTTGAGCTTGAAAGTGCCAGATACTTCACATTCTTGGATAAACAAAAGTATGGATTTAAATGAATGCAGGGTCAAATGCTTGAGTGACTGTTCTTGTATGGCTTACACAAACACTGATATCAGAGGACAAGGCAGTGGTTGTGTCATCTGGTTCGGAGATTTATTAGATATCCGGAACTTTCCCAATGAGGGACAAGATCTATTTATTCGCATGTCACATTTAGAGTTAGGTATGGACCTAATTATTTTGCTAAATATCATTTCACATAGTAGCCACAATCTGATTTGATTTCTTATAGAAAAAGGGAAAGCTGACAGTAAGAGGAGAGTAGTGATAGTGCTAGCTGTCATTGGAAGTGTCTTCGGAGTCTTCGGAGTACTCCTACTTGGCTATTGCATTTGCAGGAGACGCTCAAATGGTAATAACTTCTGTTCTTACTCTGTTTTCGGTTTACTGGGGAAACAAAAGGTTATGTCAACTTTCCAATAGATATGGCCACATTGTTAGATGTTGTTCGACACATGGACAAAAAATGAGAACACTTGAAATATTATGGATTTGGGCCTTGTTCAAATCATATATGGGCTGGTGGTAAGTCTTAATTATTGATTATATAGGTGGTTTACATCTTTTTGTTCAGCTTTAATATATATATATATATATTTATATATTTTTTTTTGGAACAAGTGAGAAATACTAGGCACTGCAGAAGTTTTAAGCACACCTCAACTGTGTCCGCATTAATTATTAGCCTAAGACGTGCATTACTTTGATTGTAGAGACTTTTTTTTGGGTGAATAATAATAGAGAAGACAAACTACAAGATAAAAGTGTGACAATCTGTTCCAATCATGAACACAAAATTAGCTAGACAACTTAAATAAAACAATCTCTGAAATTGAGAGATACAAGGCAAACACTACTGTTGATTTGTTTAAAAGATTATTTATATAGCGGTTTTTGTACAGCAGTAGTTCTTCTAGTTTTGCTATTCGAGTAATCTTGCCTTGGATGCATTTATTTTTAACAAAAAATTCTGCCTTGTGTGATGTTCACAATTAAACCTCGTTGGTGTTCAATGTATAAATATTAACTGCGATGTCTTGTCCTCATTTCTCATCTCTAACATGAAGAACAAATATTCATGGTATTCGTCTAATTATGTGTTCGACAAAACAGATAGAAATGAGACGTTAAGTCAGAATGAAGGCGAAGAGGAAGATTTGGAACTTCCTCTGTTCAACCTCTCTACTATAGCTGCTGCCACAGAAAACTTTTCGCTGTACAATAAGCTTGGAGAAGGTGGTTTTGGACCTGTATACAGAGTAAGTTTCTAAAAGTCAAGTTTCGTAACAATACGGAAAAAGTGACATACCTATGCGTTGTTTTGTGAGACTGCGATTTTATTTCCTTTTTTTTTTTTTTTTGAAAATAAAGAGTGAAGAGTCCCTCAAGATGTTGCCTAAGAGAATCTCCATCATTTTTTGAGCTAAAAAAACGTGTCACAAAGAGTTAAAGTAAATAATAAGAAAGATTGAAAAGTGATTCTTTTATTTATGTTTGAGATTTTTAGGGAAAGCTAGAAGATGGCCAAGAAATTGCTGTGAAGAGGCTATCAATAAGTTCTGGGCAAGGAATAAAAGAGCTAAAAAATGAAGTAAAACTAATTGCCAAGCTTCAACATCGAAATCTTGTGAAGCTTATTGGTAGCTGCATTCAAGAGGAAGAGAAATTGTTGGTTTATGAATATATGCCCAACAAAAGCCTCGACTCTTTTATTTTTGGTCAGAACCCAATCCATCTCATGAACTTGATTAGCTTTGAAAATCTGGTTATATAGCTAATTTTTTCTTAGCTGTTGCTTGATTAAATTGGGAAATAAAATGACAGATAAGAAGCAAGGAAAACTACTAGAGTGGTCAAAGCGCTTCCAAATCATATGTGGAATTGCTCGAGGACTTCAGTATCTTCACCAGGATTCTAGATTGAGAGTCATACATAGAGATCTTAAAGCTAGTAATGTTTTACTTGACAATGAGATGAATCCAAAGATTTCAGACTTTGGCCTAGCAAGAACTTTTGGAGGAGATCAGACAGAAGAAAAGACGAGCAGAGTAATAGGAACTTAGTAAGTATTATTCCTTTGTTCTTAAGTTAAAAAAAAAAAAAAAAGAGAACTTTAACTACAGTCATTATTAAATATTCTTACTTTCTCTTTCTAATGATGCTATGCAGTGGCTATATGGCACCGGAATATGCACTTGATGGCTTATTCTCGATAAAATCTGATGTGTTTAGCTTTGGTATATTGGTGTTGGAGATTGTAAGTGGAAAGAAAAGCAGAGGCTTTCTCCCTGAAAATCACGGTCTGGCTCTCATTGGACAGGTGAGTTGTCAAAGGCTTCATTAGTTGTCATTAAGCTAACTACTAATCCAAATTATCAACATAATTTTTCGATTTTTGACATTTTCTAGGCATGGAAATTGCATAAAGAAGACAGCGCGTTTGAATTGCTTGATAAGCACTTAAGGGAGTCGGACAATAATCCAAAACAAGTGTTACGTTGCATTCATGTTGGTCTCCTATGCGTGCAACAGAGTCCGGTGGATAGACCTGACATGTCCTCTGTAGTTGTGATGTTGGGAAGTGAGAGTGAGCTGGCTCAGCCCAAACCACCTGGCTATTTCACCAAGATGGATTCAGCAAAAGGAGACAATTCTCTTATAAAACCCGAGTCTTCTTCAACAAATGATATGAGCATTTCATTGTTGGAGGCTCGATAAGGTTTAGTTATTAATGTTTAATTGTAGTAAACTTTCTGCAAGAAATCCAAACATTTACATTGGCTTATGCTTGTTTTAGTGTTGGGACTAGTTCGAACAAGTGATGTGAAGCAGCTTATTGGGCAGGGAATCTTCTTAAGTTTCTGATTTGCTTCTATTGGAGTCTCGGATGGTCTGCAGCCACTCATGCCGTTTTCCTTGAAAAAATCACTAATGTACTTCTGAGAAACTACAATTCCCTTATTTGATCGAGCAACCTCCATAGTAAGGAAATACCTGAGCGACCCCAAATCCTTGATCTCAAACTTTGATGCTAACCCCTACTTCATTCTCTCCATTTCTTCAACGTCATAACTAGTGAGGATAATATCATCCAGATAGACTATCAGAATTGCAACTCGGTCGGTTGAAGAGGATCTCACAAATAGGGTATGATCCGTCTGTCCCTATGTGTATCCTTGTTTCTTCACTGTCTGGGTGAATTTCTCGAACCAGGCCCTCGGTGATTGTTTGAGACCGTACAAGGATTTCGTCAATTTGCAAACCTTAGAACAATATCTCTCCTTGAAACCAGGTGGTGAGTCCATGTCTACTTCCCCCTCGAGATCCCCATTCAAAAAGACGTTCTTGACATCTAATTGTTGTAATGGCCAATCCAAGTTTGCAGCAACTGACAGGAGCACCCTCACCGTGTTAAGTTCCACCATCACCCAAGTCTCATTTTTGTCAAGAGCCTTCATCTCCTCAAAACTAGCTTATTTCCACTCTGGAACATTTAGAGCATCCTGCACATTCGTAGGGATTTCTACACTAGAAAGATGTGAAGTAAAGGCATAAAATGGGGAAGATAACTTTTCATATGACACAAAATTTGAGAGATGGTGTTTAGTGTATGAACGAACACCTTTCCTGAGGGCAATAGGAATTGACTCATTGGAACTAGTGACATTTGACTGGGAAGAAATTTTACCAGACATGACAGGTTCGAATTTTTAGTTGATTCAAATTCTTGACTGTACTTCAACGACATACCTTGTTAATCTAGAAAATACTTTTTCCTTGAAAAACACTGAGCTCCTTGTTTCCACTTGGTTTTGCACACATCTCTGTTCCTGTGTTGTTCTACAAAGGCATGGTAGATAGATTTTCTAAATTTTCTTTTCTAAAAACTCTTGGTTAGATGGTTCTCTCTTTGGTTTTTCTTAGCCTAAAGTACCTTCTTTTCGAATAGAGACTTGCTGGTCTCGATCTTGGCCATCTCGGCTAGAGACCTGTCGGCTTTGGCTGTGTTCTTGTTGTGGAAAAGAAACCTAGATTGAATCTAAGGTTATGTGCTCAATGGAAAAATATTTTTAAATCTATCATCTTCCTTTTCGATCTCCCCCTGAAGATGATCATTAAAAAAACTTTGAGACTCAAAAAAGGTGACTTCCATCAAAACAAAAAAATTTCGGGAGACTGGATCGAAACATTTATAACTTTTTTGTGTAGGGGAATACCTAACAAAAACACATTTATTTGCCCGAGGATCGAGTTTGTCATGATGATGTTTAGGAATATGAACGAAAACAATACACCCAAAAACTTTTAAAGGATTATCAGTAATTAGCTGAGAATGTGGAAAAGATTTTTTGAAAACTGACACAAGTGTTTGAAAGTGCAGAACTTTGGAAGGCATTTTATTTATTAAAAATGCTGCAGTAAGAATAGCTTCACCCGACAAATATTTAGGCACCTTCTTATTAAATAAAAATGCCCTAGCAACATCAAGGAGGTTTCGATTTTTCCGTTTAGCCACTATGTTTTGTCGAGGGGTCACTACATGAGCTTTGGTGAACAATACCATTATCTGTAAAATATTGTTCCAAAATGTGGTAAAAATATTCTCGGCCATTATCACTTTGAAAAACCTTAAGATGTGCCTGGAATTGAGTTTTGATCATATTGTGAAAATTTTTGAAAACTTGTTTAGCCTTAGACTTTTGTTTCAATAAATAGACCCATGTCAACCTAGTATGATCATTAGTAAAGGTTATGAACCAACGCTTACCCAAACACGTGGGAACTCAAGATGCTGCCCACACATTGCTATGAATCACAGAGAACGGTGTAGATGAAACATATGGTTGTGGAGGAAAACTAGTGCATTGGTGTTTTGCCAATTCACATATCTCACAACGAAAAAAAGGATTTTTATCGATGAATAAACTAGGAAACATAGTCTTTAAATAAAGAAAATTTGGATACCCTAATCTAAAATGCCATAACATAACATTATTATCACTTGAAACTGAAATAGAATTGAAACAAGTGCTGAGAGCTTGTTTTTCCAAAGTAGAACCATCTTCAAAAAATAGAGACCACCTCGTTGTTTAGCATTGCCAATCGTCTTCCCCGATGTCAAATCCTGAAACACACAATGAGAAGGAAAAAATTGAACTTAACATTGAAGATCATTGGTTAGTTTGCTAATAGACAGGAGATTACACGACAAGTTTGGGACATGAAGGACATCAGGCAAAACAATAGAGGAAGAAATATCAATGGAACCTTTTCTCGCATTAGCTGAAAAGGAGCCATCCGCTATTTTAATTTTTTCATTCCCTACACAAGGGTCAAATGAAACAAAGAGATTTGTAGAACTTGTCATGTGATCTGTGGCGCCAGAATCTATTATCCAAGGATGACTAGAGTTGACACTTACAAGGGTAGTGGTGAGGTAATTACCTTTTTGTGCATAGGAACAAGAAGGACTAGGATTGACAGACGGATTTGAAGACAGAAGGAGTTGGCAGATAATTTTTTATTTGTTCCTTTGTGAATGGAAGCTTCTCGGAAAAAGATTGAGATCCTGGATCATTTGCAGAAGCCTGAAGTGCCCGGCTATCGTCCATTTTCTTCCAATTTGGAGGTTTCCATGCAGTTTCCAACATGTCTCACGTGTGTGCCATAGCCGCTTACAATGGTCACACCACGGACGCTTGGAATTTTTCCGGTCTCCATCAGTGTCAGCCCCTCTAGAGAACAAGGCCAAAGACTTGGGCTGAGCAACCGGGTTGGCGTCACGTGGGTGCAACATCACACATCTCCGTACTTCCTCGCGTCGCACCTCCAAAAAAACTTCACGGATACTCGGTAGGGGTTTATGGCTCAAAATATGTCCACGAACTTCGTCTAAATCCTTGTTGATCCCAGCTAGAAACATGTAAACTCTGTCGTTTTCTTCCCGTTTTAGCAAAAGTTGGACAGCTTCCGTGGAACAGTCCCATTGATTGTCATAACGATGGTCGAGCTCTTGCCATAGTGTCAACATCTCGTTTTAATAGGTGGTAAGGTCCCGATCCCCTTGCTTGTTGTGCCACAGACACGTCTTGAGGGAGAAAATTTGGGAAGAATTCTCCAAATCGTAGTAGGCTTCCTGGATGGCTTCCCATACTTCCTTGGCTGTCAGCATGAACAAAAACGACTTCCCAATCGCAGGCTCCATCGAATTGGTTAGCCAAGCAATAATCATGGAGTTTTCAGATCTCCATGTTCGATAACTAGGATCGGTCTTGGCTGGTTTCTGATTTTCTCTCGTCAAATAGCCCAACTTGCCTTTCCCATCGATAACAAGCTTGATGGATTGTGCCTATTCCAGGTAGTTTCAACCATTCAACTTGTGCACGGTTAATTGAAAGGAATCGTGGGCCGTCAAAGTCGTGGCATCCATACAGGTGGTAGACCTGCCGGTAGAGATGCTGGCAGGGAGCTCTTCAGATTTCTTAGTTTCGCCAGTCATTGTAACGACCTGACTTTTCAAACCGTTAACTAGCTTACTTATTCTTATTTAATTTAGTCTTAACACTTATTTATGTTTGGTTCTAAAAATACATATATATATATATTTTTATAAATCATATTCGTACTATAAAAATTAAGATTATTAAAATTTTTAACTGAGAAAATTGAAAACCTCTAGATAATAAATATCATATTCAAATTCGTATTTAGATAATATTTAAAAAACTATAACTTTATGTAAGTTAAAAGGAAATAGTCTAAAGTCTTTTTCTCGTAAAGTACTCCTACTAGTTTAGTAGTACCAAAACATTAGAAACATAGTTATAAATATAGTCGATACAAAATAATTTAAGAAGTCTAAATGCGGAAATTAAATTCGTAGTGGTATCTCACTCACTTCTTTCATCACCTCCGTACAGCTTCGCCAGTTCATGAAATATCTAAGTGGCGGGCTGCTTACCCGCGTTACCTACAGCACGAACACACACGTATGAGCTTTCGCTCAGCAAGTACAAACAATATCTCACAAAACATTTTCATAAAATCATATCAACACATGTAACATCAAGAATGTTCAAAAATGCATGTGATTATGCTTCATTATATACATGTCTTGTCTACTTAAGGGTCCCTATGTCGCACCCATATGCGCGCAACCAATGAGGAGTTAGGGGAGCGACCCTCCAATAGCCTCCAAGGTCATATCTTATAACTTTCGTTCTTATCATATCCTCTCACTAATTGGAGGTTGGTACGACACTTAATTGTATATTTCATTTGCCTCATTCTTATTAATTGTGATAATGTGTAGATTTACATGTCACTATGCATATATCATAATTATATAAATATCTATGAGGTATGCCGATCAAGTCCGTGCAAGAGAAATTATGCATATCAAATGCTTAATCAAAACAATACGTATAACTCATATACTCATCACATCATCAAGTCAAGTCATAGCAAACGTAGAGCATCAACAAAGAAAAATATTTTGTTTCATGTTGTAGGTGAGATTTGTATTTACTTGTCTTATGTGCTTAAACTTCTGAAGTTGTATCTTCTACTACGCAAATTTGAGAAATTATCATGATTTAATAATATCTCATTATTAGATAGAATCATAGTTATATTACTTTATTCATTCATTATTTATTTTATAAACTATAGTGAACTTAATTTACTTATATCATAGTTAACCTTAACAATTAATTCATATTAATTATTAAGTGTTAAAATAAATTTCTACTAATTATTATTTAATTAATTTAGTTTAATTTTTTTTATTTAATTGATTAATTAATCAATTGATTAATTAATTAATTAACTAATTAAATAGGTAGTAGTTAATTATTACTTAATTTAATTGAGTAATTATAAGTAAATTACATAATTTTAATTGACTTATTAATAATTATATTATTAATAATTTAATTATGTTACTTAAATATTTCTTTCTCATATAATAATTATTAATTCTGATATTAATAATTAATAATTTGATTAATCTAATAATTAATATTTGATTAATCTCTAGTTAATCATCCATAGTTATTTTGATGATTATATCAATGATTAATAATTAATTAATCTCTAATTAATCATGTATTACAAGTATGTAGTTACTCAACATAACAATCTTAATTATCACCTACTAACTCTTATAATTAATTAATTAATTACTTTATTAATTACATTTGGTTATGTATTTATTATTTATTTTATTAATTAATTAATTAATTAATTAATCCATCAAGGTGACAAGGAGTCACCTAAGTGTATACCTCCCACCTATTATTGGACTTGTAAGGCCCAATCCCCTTAGTTATGATCATTTAGTTGGGTTAAGGTAGTCTCTTGGTATATGCCCAGTAACCCTCTAGTGTACTTTATCTTAGCCCATTTAAAACTTGTGATTTAACTTTATAAAGTTAAGGTTTTTCACATTATTTGATCATACACTTAATACCAACTCATTTCTGGGTTTTTGAGCTTAACTTGTGTGAGAATAAAATGAGGTGTTAGGGACTTATTTTCAGCCAACTTTTACCTTAAGAGGAGCTGTATTTTGAAGGGTTAAAAATGGAAAATTTTTGGCTGATTCACCCCTTGCATTGCCGCCACTTTTGGGAGGGATTTGGAGTGAAAATTTTGTTCAACAAAGTGGAGACAAGGGGTCATTTTCACTTGTCTCTTCTTTGGGACAACTTGCCAAAATAAACCATGCCATTTCTTACATAAGGTTGCATGCATGCACCACTTTCTTCTTTTTCTCATTTGTTCAAATTTCTTCTTGCTTCTTGACACAAAAATCCGGATCCCTCTAGCTTTTTCATTTTTATTTTGTTTTTCTTTCTTCCAATTTTTCCACCATTGATCCAAAGTTGTCATCCTTATTCTCATCCATTCAAAGTTGTCATCCTTATTCTCACCATTGATCCACCATTCATCACACCTATCCTCACCTTAAGCTCTCATTGGTCACTTATCATTCAAAGCTTGGCCATTGATTTGCCTAGGATCTCTTAACATAAAATCTACACCATTGATTTCAAATCAAGCACAATTCTTGATCAATCTTCCACCTTTGGATTTCCTAAGAGTAAATACGAATCATTCATCTTCTATCTATGTGACACATTAATTTCCCAATAATACTCTCAAAACTTAACTATTGATATGATAAAAAATAAATACTAAGATTATTAAATTGACCTACTAATAAAAATCGGGGTTCTTCCCAAAAATTAACATTATCCCTCTAATATGACATAATAAATTTTTCGTATAAATTTATATGTCGTTCAACTCATCTATTATGTATTTAAAATTTCTCATTTAAATAGAGAAACTCAACATTGTTAAATCATCGACATCATCACACTGATGATACATATACAATCATTCATCATCTTGAAATCTGATATTCATGAAAATAATTCATTAGAAGTATATTAATGAAGAAAACCCATAATGAAGAAAACCCATAATAATAGTTCATGAATCAAGTTTATGAATTTCTAGGGCATCATAGTCGTGGCCATTGTCACTATTGCAGGACAACGTATGGCCGTACGGATTTGGCACGTTTTATATGGACATGTACGGACTATACCGTCAGGTTGCTGAGGGTAGGGTTTTCTAGGTTATGGCTTTGATACCATGTAAACGAGAATAATTGGGAGAGAAAAATCAAACATCTTGTATATTGAATTAGATGTTACAAGGAAAACCACCAATAAATAGATGACAATAGAAAAATATTCTGTCAAGAATATCTCAACAAGAAAATTAGAAATCTACTCTGCCTATCTCAAAAATATTATAATTAGAAAATATCTCCCCCATATTAGATTTTCTATTTAAAATTCAAATAAAACATATCAAATAAATAGATTCTAATTATCTAATTAACTCCTAATATTCAACATAAAAGTTTGCAAAAAATATCATAAGATGACATCATATAAAATTAAATAATTAAATAATTAATTGATTAACTAATTAATTTTTAGAATACCAATTATACGCTTAGTTGCAACAAGCACAAATTACTACTCATGTTAACATCAACTAGTTACCAAGCGGTAACCTCCTAGTTAGCGACTGGTTATCACTGATTTTGCCAGATTTTCTGGATTTCGTCACAGGAAGAAAACCAAAGATATTTAAATATATATATATATACACAATCGTCGGAGATCCATTCATGGTTGTATAAAAAACCAAAAAAAAAAAAAAAAAAAATTCCAGAAATATTATGAATTCTCTCCTGCAACTCCGACGCCAACTGCAGCCATCTATCTCCACACTCCGACTTTTATGATGAACAACACTCTGGAAATTTATATTTTTGTTAAAATATATCTATCCATATCGAGTTTATGGGATGCTTACTCTTGAAATTTTTACTACAACAGGAAAAAAAAGTTGGAACTTTTAGTTACAACGTTATTAATATTAGTTTATAGCAACATTTTTGTGTGATCATTAAATGTTAGTTTTAATCATAACATTGTTGAACTTTTAGTCATAACCTTGTTGCTAATATCAATCAATTAATCACAAATTTTAGCCCTAGGTTTTTTAGCAACGGGAAAAGTTTTAGGTACTAGGACTTTAGTCATGCTAAAAAGTTTGTCATAACAAAAGTTTGTGACTAATTACATTTTAGTCACAAGATTATTCAAAGAGCATCTAGTCCTACCAAAATGTTGTAACTGAAAGTGTTACAAGAAATTGCTGTGACTATTTTATTATTATAATAATTATTTTTTTTGGTGTAGTGCAAGTTGAGACCATGATTAAAAAAAATTGGAAATTCTCAGCTTTCTAAAAATTATTCTTCATTACAAATAACTCAAAACTTAGAAAAATACAAGGGATGTTAGTTATAATATTAATTTTTGAGTACCAACTTATGTGCATTTTCCTGATCTCTCTTTTTTTTTGTTTTCTTTTTTTCTTTTTACGTAGCTCGAATGCTTCTAAACTATTGATAAAATGTTGATACAGTAGTCATTTATGTTAATTTTTTGACAGAATCCGTTAGTTATTTGATCAACAAGTGATGCTAACTAATGAATTCCATTAAAAAATTAATGAAAAGACCTACTGTAGTAGTTTTAATAATTTAAGGTCATTCCAGCTTAAATAAATGGGTACCAAAGTTGTAAAAACTTAAAAGTTTAGGGACCAACCTA
The DNA here is from genome assembly GCA_009761775.1 of Ficus carica. Lineage (NCBI taxonomy): Eukaryota > Viridiplantae > Streptophyta > Magnoliopsida > Rosales > Moraceae > Ficus > Ficus carica. The sequence continues at coordinate 26,610 of VYVB01000426.1, forward strand.
ATAATTTTCCCTAATAATTATGCAAATAAATAACCACAAATTTTTTTTTTGAATTTGAAAATTGGGGATTCAAATTTTTCACCTTATAATAGAGTTAGATGTGAAATTATGCTAAGTTATATCTACAACCAGATAACCACGATTAACACATTTTTATCTGATAATGCACAAGTCAAGAAAATTTCTAGAATGAAAAATGTATATGAGATATGTTATACTTATTTTTTTCGTTTCTTAGTGGAATCTTAAAAGATTTTATACCACACAGTCCTAATCAGCAAGATTGTCAAACTTCAAACTTTGACATAAGGAGTCTCTTTGACAAATACCAGTATGCTTAATCAATGATGACGTGCACTTCAAGTTAACTTTTTACAAAGACTAATTATCACAAAGAATTCAACCTCTTATTTATTATACTCATGGTGGACAAAGTAAGAAATAGAAAAAAAACAAAAATGGCGATTCCTCCATTGATGCTTAAAATTGCTGCTACTTTTCTATTTCTTTTCCAAACAGTTTTCTCCGCTCTTGATTTTATTGATCAAGAGCAATCTATGAGTGATGGTGCAACCTTGGTTTCGAAAGAACAAAGCTTTGAGCTTGGTTTCTTCAGTCCTGGAAATTCCAAGAATCGTTATGTCGGAATTTGGTACAAGAACATCCCAGTTCAAACAGTCGTTTGGGTTGCGAACCGATGCAGCCCGATTAATGATTCCTCTGGCTTGTTGACCATAAACAGCACAGGCAATCTTGTGCTTTTGTATCAAAAGAAGAGTGTTGTTTGGTCGACAAGCTCGTCCAAACAGGCCAAGAAGCCAATAGTGCAGCTTCTAGATTCCGGAAATCTTGTACTAAGAGATCAGGAAGATGGAAATTCAGAGACCTACTTGTGGCAAAGCTTTGACTATCCTTCAGATACAATGATGCCAGGCATGAAATTAGGGTGGGATTTGAGGACGGGTCTTAAGCGGCGCGTATCGGCATGGAGGAGTTGGGATGATCCTTGTAATGGAGATTTCACTGCCGGAGTTGAGTTTGATCCAGTGCATCATACATTCCCCGATGTTTATATCCGAAAGGGTACCTCAAAGTTCCTCCGCACCGGACCTTGGAACGGCCTCCATTTTAGTGGAATACCAGAACAAAAGCCAAACCCTCTTTACAGGTACGACTTTGTGTATAATGATGATGAGGTGTATTACACATACAACCTCAAGAATAAGTCGGTGATCACAATATTAGTTATGAACCAAACTGTAAGTAATCGTGAGCGCCTTATATGGATCGAGGAAGAGCGGACTTGGAAGATTTACGGATCATCACCTAAAGACATATGTGATAGGTATGGTACCTGTGGAGCCAATGCAAATTGTATGATAAACGACAATCCTATATGCAAATGCTTAAGAGGATTCAAGCCTAAGTCTCAAGAGCAATGGAGTTCAATGGACTGGTCTGAAGGATGTGTACGTAATGATCCTCTGAACTGCTCGGAGAAGCATAGAGATGGGTTTATCAAATTTTCCGGATTGAAATTGCCAGATACAATACGTTCTTGGGTGAACAAGAGTATGAATCTAAAGGAATGCAGGGCCAAATGCTTGAGCGACTGTTCTTGTACGGCTTATACAAACTCCGATATCAGGGGAAAAGGCAGTGGTTGTCTCATCTGGTATGGTGATCTGATGGATTTGAGGCAATTTCCCAATGGTCAACAAGATCTATTCATTCGCATGCCACACTCAGAGCTAGGTATGGCCTAATAATTTCCTGGAATATCATTACATGTATTTCAGATATTTTCTCAAATTTTTTTGATGATTTCTTTTCTGTTCAAAAAAAAAAAAAATAGAAAAAGGAAAAGCTGATAAGAAGATGAGAGCTTTATTACTGGTAGCTGTCGTCGGAGTTGTTTCTGGGATGCTATATCTTGGCTATTTCATTCGCAGGAGAGGCTCAAAAGGTAGTAATGGCTTTTTTCTCTTACTCTGTTTTCACTTTCCGGGAAAAAAAAAAAAAGAAAAAAGAAAAAGAAAAAGAGCTTATTCTCATCTTTGCAAGAAATATTTGGTCACATTTATTGACTTGGTGACAATTGTTGACTTCAAAAACACGTGAAGAGAAGCTGTTACAATATGGACCAAGTCATTCATAGGGTGGATTCAATTCCACCACAGAAAAAAAAAAAAAAAAAAAAAAAAAAAAAGAAGTAAATTATATGATGTTAAATCTTTAGTTTGTTGCTTGAATGTGGTGAAATTTTGTATAAACTTTTAATTAAAAGTTTTTTTTTTCCTTGAATATCAGGCAATACAGAAATTTTTGGCATATTCTAATTATGTCGGCATCCCCTTGTACGTATCACTACAGTTTTCAACTAAGATTAGCATAGATTTAATTATAGAGAACATATAATACAAGATTATATATTATAAAATCAGTTAAAATCATTAAGACAAATTAGAGGAAAAAAAAAAAAAGAAACAAAACAAAACAAAACAATCTCTCAAATCGAGAGACATAAGCCAGAAACTAATTTCAGAATTTTCGTTTGTCGTTCCAATTTTGGTCTCTGAGTTAGCTTGCCTTGGTTTCCTTGTCTGCCTTTATTTTTTTGGTTGCAAAAGCCTTGTCTCATTGTCTAATGCTTACAATTATGCCTTATCTCATCTCTGTTCAACGTAAAAATATCAGCAGCCAACATCTCGTCCTCATTTCTTATATTTAACAAGGAGATCTTGTTTTCTTGCCAATTCGTCTAAATGTGTTATACAAAACAGATAGAAATCAAGCATTAAGTCAGAATGGAGACAAAGAGGAGGATATGGAGCTTCCTTTGTTCAACCTGTCTTCTATAACTGCAGCCACTGAAAACTTTTCATGGCAAAACAAGCTTGGAGAAGGCGGTTTTGGACCCGTATACAGAGTAAGTTTCTGAGATTTCAACAAGTACATGATTTTTTTTTTTTGTTTTTTTTTTGTTTTGTTTTATTGTCTGGAATAAAGTTTAAAATAAATAAGAATAAAAATGTTCTGCTCTTCTGTTGATGTTTGAAATTTTTCAGGGTAATCTAGAAGATGGTCGAGAAATTGCTGTGAAGAGGCTGTCAATAAGTTCCGGCCAAGGAGTGAAAGAGCTAAAAAATGAAGTAAAACTAATTGCCAAGCTGCAACATCGTAATCTTGTGAAGCTTCTCGGTTGCTGCATTCAGGAAGAAGATAAATTGCTGGTTTATGAATATATGTCCAACAAAAGCCTTGACTCTTTCATTTTTGGTGAAAATCTCAATTAACCTAGCTTACATAATTAATTTCTACTTTGATGTGGCTTATATTGATGACTTAGAAAACATATTGACAGATCAGAAGCAAGGGAAACTGCTAGAATGGTCGAAGCGCTTCCAAATCATATGCGGAATTGCACGGGGACTTCTATATCTTCACCAGGATTCTAGATTGAGAGTAATACACAGAGATCTTAAAGCTAGTAATGTTTTACTTGACCATGAGATGAATCCTAAAATTTCAGACTTTGGCCTGGCTAGAACTTTTTGTGGAGATCAGACAGAAGGAAAGACAAGTAGAGTAATAGGAACTTAGTAAGTAATTATTATACAACTTTGTGCATTTTTTAAAACATGTGAATGATATTCCGAGTTAAATAGATTCTTATTTTCTCTCTTTCTAATGATGCTATGTAGTGGCTATATGGCACCGGAATATGCATTCGATGGCTTATTCTCGATAAAATCCGATGTGTTTAGCTTTGGTATCTTGGTCTTGGAGACTGTTAGTGGAAAGAAAAACAGAGGCTTTCACCATGATAATCATGGTTTTACTCTCATTGGATTGGTGAGTTATCAAAAGTGTCATTAAGTTCAAGTAATTATTCAAATTATCTTTTTAACATTTTCGGATTTTGATATTTTCTAGGCATGGAAATTGCACAAAGAAGGCAGTTCATTTGAGTTGCTTGATAAGCACTTAAGGGAATCAGACCACAATCGAGAACAAGTGTTACGTTGCATCCATATTGGTCTCTTATGCGTGCAACAGAGTCCGGTGGATAGACCCGACATGTCTGCTGTAGTTGTGATGTTGGGAAGTGAGAGTGAGCTGCCTCAGCCCAAACCACCTGGCTATTTCATGGAGATGGATTCAGCAAAAGGAGACACTTCGTCTTCAAAGCCAGAGTCATCTTCGACAAACGATATGAGCATTTCATTGATCGAGGCTCGATAAGGCATAGCTATTAATGTCTAATTATAGCAAAATGTATACAAGAAATCAAAACATGTACATTAGCTTTTACGGATGTCAAAATCTAATTAGCTACAGTTGTTTCTGGTACTTTTGTTTTTTGTTGTTTCTTTTTTTTGTTTTTGTTTTTTTTTATTTTTTTGTTTTTTTGTCTTAGTCGGGACTGTTCAAACAAGAGATGTGAAACAGCTTGTCGGGTGAACAATGTATGAGTGATGACAACTATGTTCTTTTTTTCTTTCTTTTTTTTTTTTTTTTTAATATTTTTATTTTTGCTCATGAAACTTCTCTGTTTAATTGCGGGCTGATCAGCGAAGGTGCGCAAGATTTTCCTGCATCGTGGACCTATTTAGCCCTTTCTTGCCTTTTTATACCTGTGATTATACGATATTGAAATGGGATTCTGCAGTTGCGGAGCCAAAAAATATTTTTCAGGACAGATATATATATCCAATGACGGAAAATATTTTTCAGGACAGATATATATATCCAATGACGGAGCTTTTTTATATTTTTCGTGGGGCGTAAATCAAACTAAAAGTTTGAACCAATATTTAAAACTGTGCAGGGCAATATAGTATTGACTTCATCATATTCATGTGAACATGAAAACAGTATTTGAGTGTGCATATATTAAAAGGAAGGGATTTAAAGGAAAATAGTCTCTTTTTTTTTTTTTTTTTTTTAAGAAGTTTTTTAACAAACAGATTAAGTTTTTAAAATTAGTTAAAAAAAACCATTTTTTTAATTAAAAATGTTCAATTAATTTTTTTTAAATGGTCAACTAGTGATTGATCACATAATATTATTAATTTGGTAAATCAGTAATTGATTGTAGTTAATCACTGATTAATCATAACATTAATAATCAATTTTCAAATTAATAATTGACTGAACAAACCTAAAAAAAACGGCAAATGGGTTACTTTGCTAAAATTTTTTTTTTGATTATGTATTAGATTGAGTGATCAAAATAGATCACCTAATCTAATTTTCCTGTAATAAATACTCTGATGACTTGCTAATTGTCATATAATCTTTTTACTGAATAAGGTCCTGTTTGGTGTGTAAGTTTGAGTTAAGATTTATAAGTTTAAATAATAAATTTTGTTGACTTTTCAAAAAAGACAAAAAACTTTTTAAAAAAAAGACAAAAACTTTTAGGAAAAAAGACAAAAAAAAATTTAGAATGAACCTGTTGTCAAACAGGCCCTAAGTTTTTTGTTCAATTATTTGGGGAATTGAAGAAATTGACACGGTCAACAATATTTATTGTTATTTAATGACTTTGATCAATGATATATATATATATACATATATATATATATATAAAAGAACTTGGTCAATGATGTTGATAAAGCGATATGTTCATCACAGTTTTTTTTTTTTTTTTTTTCCCTCCTCCTTCCTTCCTTTAATAAGAAAGGGACAATTATGAAATAGAAAGTTGCTAGTAGGGTGAATTCATGCATAAATTTTTTTGCCTTTTGTGACTTAGTAATATGTGATTAATGAGAATTTATACGTGAAAATCTATTAGTTATATATATCTATATTGATTTTTGGGATGGAGATTTAAAATCTTTATCTTATAATATGTATTCAGCTGTGAAATTTTTGATAAGCTAGAGAGGCAGTCGTTTAGTTCTATACGTTACGGGACTGTTTCTCAAATAGTGCGGATGTGAAAGGTGATGACACAGGGAGGAGGACAGCTGTTGAAGGAAGGGTGATAGTACTGAAAAAAAAAAAAATCAGAAAGAAAGACGTACTGTTCTGGAATTGTCAGAGTGGAAAATTGTATTAATGTGGAGAGGATGGTGGAATGGTAAATGTAGTAAGAAAGGTCAAAAAGAACATTTGATTGGATGGTCGGGTAAATGTGGCATTAAGATGATAGAAGTGTAATTAGACGTGAATAGGAATGTAAATTTTAACGTCTTTAGAATGCGGAGAACATACATTCTTATTTTAATTTTGATATTTCAAATGATATCTAATTAATTATTTTGATAAATTATTAATTAAAGTTAGATTTTAAAATATAAAACATTAATTAACAAGCATTTCAAACTCTTTTAAAAAAACATACATAATATTATTGATTAGACATTATTTAAGATACCAAAATAGAATATTTGAATCCAAGTGTGGATGGCAAGAAAAACAATTTTGTTAATTTTTCCTGCACTGATGGTGGATGTGTAACATAGATGAAATGCAATAATTAGATGGGAAAGTTGTGGTTTGGTTAGAAGAGAAGTGTAGTTAGACACTGTGGAAGTAAAAACAGATGAGAAATGTAATAATTAAAGGTTTGATATGTAAATAAGTGACAAGAAAAGTGTACTTGGGACAAACTAATTAAGGATGTCACAATGTTGAAAATATAAAATTTAGACTTGTTAGGTCACATCTCTGAATCTAACAAGGCATGTTAGAATTTGTGTACTTTGCCCCTTTACTTCCTTAGCCAAATCCTGCCGTTAAAATATGACCCGCTGTCGACATCATCATGCCGGATTCTCCGTTAAAAGCAAACTTTTGGAAGAGAGACTCTTCCTAGTTCTATATTATATAAAACACAGCCTGATATTCTTCCAATAAATAAATAAATATTAAATAAAATAAAATAAAACACACACTGAAAGGGAGAAAACGAAAACGAAAAAAAGTTGTACTCTCTTTCCTCCCAATGTATGAACCACCTACTGCAACATAAATTCTTTTGATTTCCTCCTAAAAGGAGAAAATATGGTAAAGGGGAAATTACAAATTGGTGATGGAAAACGAAGAAAAAGAAACGTTTTAATTTTAAAGACATTTCTGGAATACAAATTGCGTAAACAGGAAAAAAAAAAAAAAACAGCAATAATTAAATAATTAAAAATAAATTGTAGGTTAGTTTCAGAAACGGACAGAGTAGAAGGGTGGCCAAAAACTCATCTTTTACATTGTCTTAATGCTAAGTGGCTCACTTACTAACAAGTCATTGCCTAATCTCACTAGTACAAAAAGAGGATATCACGACGGTTTTTTAACGTTGTGGAAAGATACGACAACGGTTTTTTAACCATCGTGGAATCTAGGATCGTGGAACCTATTTGGATTCCACGACGTAGAATAGACGAAACTGATGCTAAATATAGGGTAGAGAGGAAGATTCCACAATGGTTTTTACTGATAACCGTCGTGGAATATTAACATAACACGACAATTTTCTCTAAAAACCATCGTGTTATGTCAATCTAGCATGACCGTTTTCAATGAAAAATTAAAAATGGTCGTGGAAAGTTTTGAACAAGGAGATTCCACGACTGTTTTCATGGAAAACAATGGTGGTAGATTAACATAACACGACGGTTTTTAGAGAAACCCATCATGTTATGTTAATATTTCATGATGAAAATGGTCGTGGTAGATTAACATAACATGACGGTTTTTAGAGAAACCCATCATGTTATGTTAATATTCCATGATCATTTTCCATGAAAACGGCCGTGGAAAGTTTTGAATGAAAAAAAAAAATTTTAATTCATGAAATTTCCCATAAGTAGTAGATCCCATATGTCAGTCTAAGTTTATTTTGTGTCACAATGTAATAGCTAATCAATAATTTATTTTGTGTCACAATGTATAACAATTATTACCAAAACATGCACTATATTACAAATTTTATAGATTGTCTCCTAACTATATTGGATAAACCGCATTACAAAATTAGCTCACTCTTGCCTTACTAAACTCATCTCAACATCGGTATAAAAATCCTTAGTTTGAAGTAAGGATAATACATCAAGAGTCAAGGTTATTTCCCGCATAAAGGCTAAAACAAAATAACCGCATTCAACATGACCTTCTTGTAGAGGACATCGAGGAGTATCAATCAATGTTTCATAGTTGCGTCGCTTTCTTACTCCTTTTCTCACTAAAATCTTCTAGTCATTAAGAACTCTAATAATTTAACAAAGTTCAAAAAAATTAAAACAAAAATAATGTAATGTCAAATCACAATTTGGAACATAAAAATATACTTACAACTTAATTAGGTCTTCAAAATCATTGCCTGGTTTGTTTCCTAGAGGATTAAAATACATGACCGAGTCATCCCACGGTTCAATAACTACCAAGATCCAATGTTTCCCGCTGTTATATGGCATGAGAAACAACTTTCCTTTCAGTGTGTTAGTTAAGAGCCGTAAAATATTATTGTCTCTCTTTCTACGGTAAACTTCCAAATCTACTTTCTGTTTAACTGGTGAGACAAGGGTTGGAGAAATAAACTTGAATCGTTGATCAATGTTTTCTTTGGCACAACATTCCACTATATAGTTGCAAAATAATTAGTCAAACTTGTTATGAAAAACAGCATAAGATTAAAAAGAAAAAATAAGTACTATTTAAGGATATATCTATTACCTGATATATACAATTATACTGTTTGTACTAATTTCTTGAAATGGTAGACATCTTCAACAATATAGATAGGCAAGTCATTGCCACTGATGGCCGGTTGTGTTGGGTACTCTATTTGCAAGTCGTCATGCATGGAACATTGTGCATAGTAAGCCAACAGTCTCAAGTCGAAGGACATTTCACTAAAGTTGAACGAAAGCAGTTGTTGTTGCGCATTTTGTTGTTGTACCTCTGGTTATAACTGCAGTTTTTTTTTTCCTTGCTCTCTTTTTGATGCGTTTGTTTCCCTCAACTACTCAGTTGGCAACGTGACTAGGAACTCGACTTGCCTGGCTTAGACTTGTGTCAGTGACGATTAATCTTTTCGCTAAGCAACAAACCCACCAACAGCTTCTTTCACAATTGTTACTTTGTTTGTCGGAATAGGTAAGAGTGCATGTTTTAGTTTCAGGATTGTAATTGTCACTCGCACATTCTCCTCACCTAAAAGAATCCCATGGACCGTATCGGTTGGAACACACTCCATGTATGCCCTGCCAATTGCAACAAGCACATCTCTACCATTAATTGAATCATTAAGAAAGAGCCGGCATTCCTTACTTGCGCTCAGCGTGGGTTGCTGATCCGACACCCCAGGTTCTTTTTCATTAAGGGTGCAACTAGCCTTGAAGCTATTATGTTGATCAACAGTCGGTGCGGTATTCTCCTCAGCCATAGTCTCTCGGTCAATACCATGCTTTGCACAAAGTTCCTGTATGGTCTTTTCCAACGCAACAAGCTGGTATTTTACTACTGATACTTCAGTATTATCCTTTGAACTTGACATAATGTTGAAGTACTGAGACTGCCTGACAAACTTAGACTGACCACAGGTACGTACCGAATGTTCGTCATTACCTAATAACTTGGTCAGTATGTCATCAGTTCCAACAGATTAGAAACTCCCTTGTGTCTACTGTAAACTATAATCTCCTTATAAAAATTAGAGAACATGTCTTGAACCTGCAAATAAGGATGTATAAATAAGACTATCATATCGCATAGATTCTTGTACTTACTATCATATCGACAACAATCCTAAATGATGGATTCTTGTACTCTCTACTAGGTTTGATGCGCATGCCCAGTCACAAATTTTGTCTAACTTGCCATTCTCCCGTTGCCTCAAACTGTAGTTTATTAATTACCGTTAGTAAACATAAATGTAAAAATAATAGATTTATATACTCTGAAAAAATCAAACTAAGTTATTCACATACGAGTTTTTGATCACGTTTCCTATATCCGTCTCGGCCTCCTGTTGATTCATATTTGCTTTTCTTTCTTAACTCACATCCTTGTTCTGATAGTTTTTTGAATTCTGGTGAAAGTTGATATATAATGGATCTCTCGCAATCGTCCTAACCTATGGAGGGGTCAGTTTTCACCACTTTCGGAGACCGAGTTCACACACTTTCTTCGTCAATATGATCCTTGACAAAAGTATGGTAAAGATCATATCTAACTTTTGGTGAAGTCTGCACATGATTTCAAAGCTAGTTTTTTAAACGAAAGTTCGACAATGAAAGAAGTTATAACTTCCACCCACACTCTTTCTTTCCTTGGGGCTAAATCAGTACTTCTAAAGTCAGCTATCCATATGGGAATGTGTTCTCGAGCAAGCACTCCAATCCAAGTCTGTAGTTCATACCCCTCCTTCCCTATCGGTTGCCCTTTAGGGTTCAAAGAAACTTGAATTCTTTCTCTCCTTTTCCTAACAATATGGACTTGGCTCATAAGAGTCGCTCTTCGTTTAGCATATTCGTCGAGATTGAATATGGCTGTCATTGTTCGTCGTAGTTTTCCAACTTGGGAAGTTGTTGACACATCCTCCTCATATTGTAACATTTTAAATCAATCTAAAACAAATCCTCACCCAAACACATAAAAAACACAAAATCATACAATAAATCAATCTACAATAAGTCACCCAAACACGTAAAAATCATACAAAATCGTACTTGTGACGTTTTAAATCAATCTAAACCAAATCTTAACATAATTATGTAAAAAACACACAATCATACAATTGTGCATTTTGTCAAACATGTAATATGCAAAAACATAAATCATAAAATCAACATTTTTTTTCCGGAAAACAATCACCCAAAATCACAAACACAATTAGCAATTGAAATGTTCAAAACCAATTTCAAACAATCAACCAAATGAAGTTCCATAGTATGTGTGGCACAAGAGAAAGCAAGAGAAAGAGAGGGAGACTTACCAATTCCATGGACGTGGGTTCGTGCGGCGCGGTAGTTGGGTAGGCTGGTTTCGAGGGCAAGATTGGAGGTAAGAGAGAAAGAGGCGCGGGAGAGAATGGGTTTCGGGAGGGAATGAAGGATTTTTTTTTTAATTTAAATCTAATCTCTAGAACAAGAAATTCAATTAAAAAAAATTATAAAATATATATATATCACAGTCATTTTTTGGGAAAACGGTCGTGGTATGTCCAAGATTAGACGACGGTTTTTTTTTTTTATTTAAAAAACTGACGTCTAATGTTGGAAACCTCTAAACCCATACGACGACCTTTTTTTGAAAAATGGTCATGGAAAGTCCAAGATTAGACGACGGTTTTTTAAAAAACCGTCGTCTAATGTTGAAAATCATGATAATTTTTTAATAAACGGTTATGGTATGTTTTTAAAGAAAACATTAAAGAAATATTAAATGATGTTGGAAACCACGACCATTTACTGTTTTCCCAAAAAAGGGTCATGGTATGTATTAAAAAAATAGAAAATAATTAACGAACATCCCACGGGCGGCCAATCCCGTGTGTTATGCATACAACAACACCTTATTAATTCATGTTCTCATTGTCATTTAATAAATGTCCATAAGTAATATAATGTGCATAATTAATAAGTAATAAAGTGTATAAATTATTTACAAAGTCAAAAAAAAAAAATTAATTAACTATCAAGTTTTTGTTTTTTGTTTTTTTGTTTTCGTTGGTTTCTCAACACATGTCCACTTGGCATCTAAATGAAGCAAATGTGAAGCAGTATCATCGAAATCATCAATCTTCACTACTAGTGGCAATCCTTTAGTGAAAGATGGAATATCGGTGCAATCTTCAACATCTTCTTTGCCATCACGAATTATTCTTGGCTTTATCGGCACAACTAAAGATAACTATAAATTGTCGAGATCTGTTATATAAAATACTTGGACCTTTTGCAATGCCATAATGAAATGATCATTTTTGTATCCCGATTTCCTAAAGACCACCACTGTCACGCTGTCACTATCAATCTTAACATAATTATTGTCGACCCACTTGCATTTAAAGAGTGCTATCCGTAAGCCGCATTAATCAAGTTCCCAAATATCTTCAATGAAACCTAAGTAATTCATGGAACTATACACTGGATTCTTGTTATTTGCAGAGGAAATATGCATAGACTCAGCACGAAGGGTCAAAACACTATTTTGGACTGAATGCTTCTCATCTCTTTCGCGAGTGTATAAAGAGTAGCCATTAACAAAGTACGATGTATATCTTGTGACTATCGATGATGGTCCTCTTGCTAGCTTCATTAAGTCTTGCGAAATGTAGGCCTTCATCTGCACATGTATTGTTATTCACTCCCAAAATGTCCGGTTATGCTCATCCTGCAACCACTTCTCACTTCTTCCTTTTCTTGGATTCGTACCTTTTAAATCCTTCATGTGAACCTCAATAAAAAGCTCCACATCCTTAGCATTGTGCAAAATATAAAGACAAGCTTGCTCTCATTCATCTTAATTTACTAGGGAAGGAATGTCGACAGATAGTCCTTTTGACGTAAAGTGTATTGTCTTTGGCAACCCTTTTAGTTCCGAGTTGGACAAATACTCTTAGCAAAATTCAACCAATTCCTCCGCTATATAGTTTTCCACTATACATCCCTCCGGCCTATTTCAGTTCTTTACATAACCCTTCAAAACCTTCATGTACCTTTCGAAATGATACATCCACCTTAAATGCACCATTTCACATAGCTTAACTTCTCGAACTAAGTGCACCGTTAGATTGATCATTATATAAAAAAAGGATGGTGGGAAATACTTCTCAAGCATGCACAATGTCATCACCAATTCCGATTGTAGTGAATATAGCATAAGTGGATCAATTACCTTGGAGGATATTGAACTGAAAAATGAGCATAAGTTGGTAATTGTGAATCTCACCTCTTTCGTTAAAACTCCCCGTAATGCAAGATGTAATAATTGTTACATCAAGATATAACAATCATGTGTTTTCATTCCAACGAGCTTCAAATCCTTCATCGACACCAACCTTTTAGAGTTGTAAGAATACCTACTTGGCACTTTCACGGAAGTAAGCCATTCACAAAGCTTTCTCTTTTCTTGTCTCGATAATATGTACTTTGTCAGATGTAAGTAAGTGTCATTCGTTCTTTTCCCGGGGAGCAAATTAGGTCTAATCTTCATCTCCTTAAGATCCAATTGTGCCTTTACACCACCTTCAGTTTTATTTGAAATGTCAGGCAACGTACCCACTATCGATTCATAGATATTTTCTCAATATGCATAATATCTAAGCAATGATGAACGTAAAGTGACTTTCAATATGGAAGTTCATAGAAGATTGACTTCTTCTTCCAAGGTCTATCGACCAGTGGATCGTTCCATTTTCTCTTTCCCAAAACTACTTTTACATCTTTAACCATCTTGTTGGGATCTAAATGTGCCCTAAGGATAGAAAATCAATATTAGGGATTTTCTGTAAATATGACATTTTGATATTAATAAGAGGAGGTTATTCATGTTTAATAAGATGTGTCCTATTTACTTTCATTTGTTGATTGTATGGTTATTTTGAGCAAACATAAAATACTCCTTGACTGTTGGTAATATATCAGATTACCATATGTATACGGGGTATACATAAAAGACGTGGTAATTTGATAACAGTCTAAATAAATAGTCCGCAATCGATGAAATAAGATTTGGGGATCTTATTCATGATAAGATTGTACAAGTTGTCTACTTCCTTGGAGGGATGGTTTGTCTTGACCATCGGATAGGTTCCGAGTAGAAACTTTAGTGTATACCAGTATTGAGGTATGACATTGGACTGGACCTAAAGTGTTAATTGATTCGGTTTAATAATTCTGTTTATAAGAATCAATGACACTTTGATTATCATCCTACATTAATCTTAATCCTGAAATGATTACTTGAATTCGCATCCATGACTTTTGTACTTTAATGCACTACAGGTGAGACACTGTTAATTCATGGTCAATATACTTGTGTTTTGGGTGCATGACTTATGGATGGAGAAATCAAGATTCATAGATACGGAATCCATAGCTATCTTAACGATAGTAAATGTTATCTACTTAAAGGCATTATTCGGGGATTGAAAGATAGTATAACAAGATCTAGGCCATCGGTTTACTTTGTGTTCTCTGGTGGTTTACCAATTGTATGGTTTTATAATTGGTGATTCTTTCAATAGAGAATAATGGAACTTTAAGTTAAAATGATTGAAAAGGTAAAACGGAAAAAGTCCTTAATTCAATCATGGATGACATATGGGGATTAAGCAAGCGATGAATAAATCATGAAAGAAGCACTAAGTGAGAGAGCTTTCGTAATACGTTATGTAAACAGGAGTTCAGCTTCAAACTTTTAGTGGAATAGTTTTGAAGTTGATAATTGATGAATAATTAATCTGGGATTAATTTTTCATAATTATAGGAGCCTCTTTACATATTTCCATCGGGTCCCTCTATTAGCTCGCATAGTTCCATAAAGCGTCTCGGGATTTGTTCCTTATGAGATCGGTAAATTTAAATAGAATTTAGTAATGTCTATTAAGACATGTTACTCTCTAACATGCAATCCAGAAAGGATTGGACATGTAAAATTTGTAGACAAATGATTTGTCAACATGTGATTGGTTAATTTGAATTTTGGAAATAAGATTGTGTTTGGATTATTTAATTTTGGAAAAACAAATTTTTCTCTCCTAATCTCAATAAGGTGCACGGTTTTTAGATAGGTGGAGGGAAGAAAAATTTTGTTTCAAAATTATTCAAATAAATTCCTAACATTAAATTATTAATTGATTTAAATAATGAAGATTATTTCATGTATTTTTCTTTCCTAATTAAAAGTGGTTCACATTTTTTTTTTTTTTGAGGAAAGGAAATTTGAAATATTTCATTGATTTAAATTTATTAATATGGTTAATGTTTATGGAAAATATTAATTCAAATAAGTGAATCTTATTTAAATTCAAAAAGGTTTAAAAGAATTTGAATCTAGATAGGACTAGGATCTTTTGACTAGTCTAGATTCTTGATTTAAAATTTGAATCACCAATCTAGCTTAACAAACTCAATGTGGCCGAATTTTTTGAGGAAGATTTCCTCTTTGAAAAACATTTTTAGGTTCAATGAATCTAACCCTAAAGTTGTATGATCTTTTGATTCAAAATTTATCCAGAAAAATAATAATTATTTTTTTTTTGAGATGAATTTTGAAAAAGGATTGGACTTCTATATAAAGGCTAGGGATTCATGAAAAACTAATTTTGGTAATTTTTCAAGAGCAAAAAACGTTTTTGGAGAAAAGGAAAAAATTTAGTTTTTCCGGAACATCAAAATTCGGCTATCTTGTAAAAAAAAAAAAAAAAGGAGAGAAAATTCTATTGAACCAAAACTGAGAGGAAGGTTAAACCGAGTGATTATTTTCATAAGAAGGTTAACCGGTTCCTGTTTTGCAGTTTTGAAGGAAGAAGGTTGATCATATTCTCAACGAGGTACATCGGAATTGAGAAGGAGGGATCTAGACTTCGAAAAGCATTACCGGTCGCTTGGATTCATAGAACGTGTGCCAACACACACTCTAAGACGTGGAACTCGAGAATAATAGAGAAGACACGTTGGTCAAACGCTCTAGTAATTCCGGAATCCAAGAATAAAGGTACGCCTGATCATAAATTTAATTTATTGTTATATGCATCATGAGATTCTTTTCCGGAAACGGCATAAAATTTTTAAAACTTCCGCTGCGCCGTAACTCTGATTATTGATCCGATTTTTCCAACAACTGGTATCAGAGCCAACTCATGAACTTGTATATAACATAAATTATTTGATCAAATAAATTTCTCTCTATGCATTAATGAAATATTTTAGAGAGTTGGCACTCTAGGTTTTATTTTGAGTATGTTAAATATATTATGAATGGATGTATGGATGAATGAATGCTTAATATTATTTTTATAATATTTGATGCTTGTTCAATTTTGCCGGTCATGATTCCATAGAGGTTAGAATTTGTATCTAGGTTTTTCAAGTGTAATAGATGCGGTCTATTATCACCGCTAGGTCGTTCTTTCAATTCCTAGAATTTTTGTAAGCCGGAAACGGCGTAGGAATTTTTTTGTAAAATTCGGGCTACAATGGATTCGAGGAGATTGAAGATGAACAAAGGTATGGAAATTTTCAAAGGATGTGATTTTTTATTTTTTGGAATTTTTTAATTAAACAATGTTTTTTTAATAAAATAAAATAAAAAAATCACAAAATCTTTTTGAAAATTTAATTTTCCAATGATATGTGATCCTGATAATTTGGAAATCAAAATTAAAATTTAAATTTAAATTTAATGGATATTATTATGAATTTTAAAAATTTTAAAATTGAAAATTGAAATTTTGAAATTTCAAATTTTTGAATTTTAAAATTAAAAATAACCGGATTTTTTATTTAAATTTTGAGATTTTATAATTTTGATTAAAATTAAAAATCACATATAATCTTTTTTGAAATTTAAATTTAAAAAGATGTGACATTGGAGAAGGAAGACACATTGAAGAAGGATACAAGGCATGGATCTACAAATGAAGCCCGATATATGTTTCGGTTAATTTTTGTAAATTTTACAATTTTCTTTTCTCTAGGATGCAATCATGATCCACGGCTGTTTACATATTTTGCAAACCATAGATGATGAATTGCTAGATGAATATGTTATACTATTTCATGATGTATTGATAACATGCCATATAGACTAGGGAGTGCCACTCAATAAATATTGTTTATGCATGAAAAACAAAAACCCTAATTTAAAAGATTGAGTGGGAGAAGGTTTTACACACTAAGACCTACGGCCTCCATCGTTGGTCCAATAGTTACGCATGGTAGTGCCTACTACTCGGTTTTGACCCGGGAATTCCCTTCGGATAGGTATCTTACCTAGAGTGCACACTGATTTGGATTTCCGAAAGGATAACGGTTTTGGGCATATTTTATGTTTAGATCACCCCTCGGTGGCGGATGTAAAATATGGATTCAAAATTGGAAACGATGGTTACACACTCATGCTACTTTATTTATTAATCCTCCCTCGAGGCTCTGTTATATAAAGTAGTGACCAAATAAACGATAGTTAATATATATTTAATGGAATTTGTTTCATGGACAAATATGTATTAATCGGAAGAGATCCGTGTTCTTGGCTAGTTATTCTATGACTACCCCTCGGTAGCTTAGAAAGCGGAAGCTAGGAATTATCGTTGTAAGGTATGTGTTTTAAGGGTTTTACACATAAACATTTAGATTGCATATAGATCTTTTTGTTTAATTACAAAACCATATTTTATAAACTAATAGGATGTTTGCTCGTACTTATTACATGTTTTCTTATTATAGATCAAAATGTCGAGCCCTTTATCTGTGATACTTACGCAAAACAAATTAACCGGTGAAAATTTTAATGACTGGAAAAGGAACTTGCTTATCGTCCTAAACTTTGAGAAACACAGTTTCGTCCTAACCGAATCTAGACCACCAACGCCTGCGATCGATGCTCCTAATAGGGATTTTGTAGCGCTTGAGCTCTGGGACAATTCCAACCTAAGTGCTATGTGCTATATTCGGGCGAGCATGTCTAACGTGCTCCAGAAACAACATGAAGAGCATCAAACTGCTAGGCAGATCATGGATAACCTGGAGGAAATGTTTGGTGAACAAACTATCCAGGCTAAGACCGATGCTATCAAAGGTCTCATGAACTGCAGGCAGAAGGTTGGAACTCCCATCAAGGAGCACATGATGAAAGTCATGGCTTATTTGTCTGAAGCTCAGACAAATGGGGCTGAGATCGATTCTGCAACTCAATTGGTCATGGTTTTCCAAACCGTGTCCAAGGATTTCGATTTGTTTCAGGCATCTTACAACCTTAACAGGAAGGAGATGTCTTTAACGGAATTAATGAAAGAGTTGCAAGCCTTTGAGAACATTTTTAAGGGTTCTGGATCTAAGGCTGAGGCGAATGTGGCTAGAACCTAGTTCGCCTGCTCCTAATCCCAAAAGGAAGAAGGAAAAGGGGAAGAACAAGGGGAAGAAACCTGCTGTGGATGCACCTGCTACTAAGAAGTCTACTAAGACTAAGAAGCGGAAGGTGGATCCCAAAAAGGTTAAGTGTTTTCACTGTGGGAAGAAAGGACATTTCAAGAAGGATTGTCGAGAATACCTGTCCATGCTAAAGCAAAAAGGTAATTTCGATGTTCTGTATCTTGAGGGTTGTTTAGTGGAAGAATCTAAGGACAATTGGGTTATAGATTCTGGAGCTACTAACCATGTTTGTATTTCTCTACAGGGGTTCAAGGTAACGAGAAGTCTGCATGAGGAGAACTTCACGTTAAGAACCGGTGATGGGACGTTAGTGCGAGCTGAAGCAGTGGGAGAAGTGCATCTTTATTTTGATGAATTTAGGTTTATTGTTTTGAGACATTGTTTTTATGTTCCTAGTTTCAAGAGGAACCTAATTTCGGTAGCTTGTTTGATTAAAGATTCTTATTCAGTTTCTTTTAATAATAAAGCTGTTATTAGGAAAAACAATTCTCTTATCTGTAATGGATGGATGCATGGAAATCTTTATTTTATCAAACCTAAGATGCACTCACTGCTTGATACAGAATTGGAAAAGAACTCTAAAAGACATAAGTCTTCTCACTCTAACAAATCATATATTTGGCATTTACGACTTGGTCACATAAGCCTTAACAGAATTCAAAGGATGGTAAAGGAGGAATGCCTTGACTTGTATGAGGTTGAACCTTGGCCACAATGTGAATCCTGTTTGAAGGGCAAGATGACTAAACGGCATTTTGCTGCCAAGGATAGTCGTGTTGAGGAACTTTTAGAACTAGTGCATACGGATGTTTGTGGTCCCATGAACATAGAAGCACGTGGTGGGTATGAGTATTATATCACTTTTATTGATGATTACTCGAGGTATGGATATGTTTATTTGATGATCCGTAAAAGCGAAGCCTTTGACAAGTTCAAAGAATTTCGGGCTGAAGCGGAGAAACAATTAGGCAAGTCCATTAAGACACTTCGATCGGATCGAGGTGGGGAATACCTATCGGATGAGTTCTTAGGATATTTGATAGAGAATGGGATACAATCCCAATTAACTGCACCTGGTACTCCTCAACAGAATAGTGTAGCTGAGAGAAGGAATAGGACCCTATTGGATATGGTCCAGTCTATGATGAGTTATTCCAAATTACCTTTGTCATTTTGGGGGCACGCCATACAAACTGCATGCTATCTTTTGAATAACGTTCCCTCCAAATCGGTTCCTAAAACTCCTTACGAGTTATGGACGAGTAGGAAACCTAATTTGAATCATATTCGAATTTGGGGTTGTCCAGCACACGTCCTGGATAAGGAAGCGAAGAAGTTGGAGTCGCGATCAGAAGTGTGCTTGTTTGTTGGTTATCCAAAAGGGACAAAATGTGGTATGTTCTATAATCCGAAGCAAAATAAAGTCTTCGTTTCTACACATGCAACATTCCTGGAGGAAAGTTACATAGAAGACTTCAAACCTCGTAACAAAGTAGTGCTTGAGGAGATGACTTCGGGTTTGGATGTTCCTAAAGTCACAAAAAACCCTGTGGAAAAACCGCTAAAGAATCAACAACCAAGGGAGCTTCGTCGTAGTGGGAGGATTATCAGGGAACCTGAAAGGTACATGTTCAATGGTGAAGTTTTTGAAGCAGAATCCATAGAACATGATGATCCGGCTACGTACACAGAAGCTATGGAAGATGTTGATTCTAGTCTTTGGCAAATAGCTATGAACACTGAGATGGAATCTATGGATTCCAACGGGGTCTGGATACTTGTAGACTTACCCCAAGGCATAAAACCGATTGGGTGTAAGTGGGTATACAAGAGGAAGAGAGGTGTGGATGGGAAAGTGGAAACTTTCAAGGCAAGACTTGTAGCGAAGGGCTATACGCAGAAAGAAGGAATCGACTATGAAGAAACCTTCTCGCCTGTAGCAATGCTCAAGTCAATCCGCATTCTTTTATCCATTGCGGCTGCTCTCGATTATGAGATCTGGCAAATGGATGTGAAGACAGCTTTCTTGAATGGCTCTCTTGAAGAAGATATCTATATGATACAACCAGACGGGTTCAAGGCAAAAGGCCAAGAAGATAAAGTATGCAAGTTGCTTAAATTCATTTATGGATTAAAGCAAGCATCTCGTTCTTGGAATATTAGGTTTGATCAAGCAATCAAAACCTATGGATTCGAACAAAACATTGATGAACCATGTGTTTTTAAATGTATCAAGAATGAGAAAGTGGTTTTCCTTATACTTTATGTGGATGATATATTGCTTATTGGAAACGATGTGGCAACATTATCATCTGTCAAAGTTTGGTTAGCCAAACAGTTTGACATGAAGGACTTAGGAGAGGCTAGTTATGTTCTTGGTATTCAACTCTTTAGAGATAGAAAGAACAAAATGATAGCACTCTCTCAAGCTTCATACATTGACAAAGTACTTGAGAGGTTTTCTATGAAAGATTCCAAGAAAGGTGCCCAACCTTTCAGGATTGGAATCAAGCTTTCTAGAGATGACTGTCCCAAGACATCGGAAGAAAGGGAGCGTATGAAAAATGTACCTTATGCATCAGCAGTAGGTAGTCTTATGTACGCTATGTTATGCACTAGGCCTGACATTTGTTTTGCGGTTGGTATGGTAAGTCGATATCAGTCGAATCCGGGACCGAACCATTGGGGTGCAGTCAAGCATATACTCAAGTATCTACGGAGAACGAGGGACTATATGCTTGTGTATTCCGGTCAGGACCTTGTTCCTAGAGGATACACTGATTCAGATTTTCAATCAGATCAGGATTCAAGGAAATCGACTTCAGGATCTGTTTTTACCCTTGGAGGTGGTGCCATTGTGTGGAGGAGTATTAAGCAATCTTGCATTGCTGACTCGACCATGGAAGCCGAGTATGTGGCAGCCAGTGAGGCATCAAAGGAAGCGGTATGGCTCCGTAGGTTCCTTGGTGACCTTGAGGTATGGATAAAGCTATAGTGCTCTACTGTGACAACAGTGCAGCAGTAGCTAATACCAAGGATCATAGGCATCATAAGAGGAGTAAGCACATTGACAGAAAATATCACATCATCAGAGGCTTTGTTGAGAGTGGAAATGTGACGGTTTGCAAAATCGCATCAGAGGACAATCTTGCTGACCCGTTCACGAAGACTTTGATGGCCAGAAGATTCGAAGAACACGTTGAAGGCATGGGGATGCGTAATATGTCACATTTACTCGCTTAGGGCAAGTGGGAGATTGTTGGGATCTAAATGTGCCCTAAGGATAGAAAATCAATATTAGGGATTTTCTGTAAATATGACATTTTGATATTAATAAGAGGAGGTTATTCATGTTTAATAAGATGTGTCCTATTTACTTTCATTTGTTGATTGTATGGTTATTTTGAGCAAACATAAAATACTCCTTGATTGTTGGTAATATATCAGATTACCATATGTATACGGGGTATACATAGAAGACGTGGTAATTTGATAACAGTCTAAATAAATAGTCCGCAATCGATGGAATAAGATTTGGGGATCTTATTCATAATAAGATTGTACAAGTTGTCTACTTCCTTAGAGGGATGGTTTGTCTTGACCATCGGATAGGTTCCGAGTAGAAACTTTAATGTATACCAGTATTGAGGTATGACATTGGACTGGACCTAAAGTGTTAATTGATTCGGTTTAATAATTCTATTTATAAGAATCAATGACACTTTGATTATCATCCTACATTAATCTTAATCCTGAAATGATTACTTGAATTCGCATCCATGACTTTTGTACTTTAATGCACTACAGGTGAGACACTGTTAATTCATGGTCAATATACTTGTGTTTTGGGTGCATGACTTATGGATGGAGAAATCAAGATTCATAGATACGGAATCCATAGCTATCTTAACGATAGTAAATGTTATCTACTTAAAGGCATTATTCGGGGATTGAAAGATAGTATAACAAGATCTAGGCCATCGGTTTACTTTGTGTTCTCTGGTGGTTTACCAATTGTATGGTTTTATAATTGGTGATTCTTTCAATAGAGAATAATGGAACTTTAAGTTAAAATGATTGAAAAGGTAAAACGGAAAAAGTCCTTAATTCAATCATGGATGACATATGGGGATTAAGCAAGCGATGAATAAATCATGGAAGAAGCACTAAGTGAGAGAGCTTTCGTAATACGGTATGTAAACAGGAGTTCAGTTTCAAACTTTTAGTGGAATAGTTTTGAAGTTGATAATTGATAAATAATTAATCTGGGATTAATTTTTCACAATTATAGGAGCCTCTTTACATATTTCCATCGGGTCCCTCTATTAGCTCGCATAGTTCCATAAAGCGTCTCGGGATTTGTTCCTTATGAGATCGGTAAATTTAAATAGAATTTAGTAATGTCTATTAAGACATGTTACTCTCTAACATGCAATCCAGAAAGGATTGGACATGTAAAATTTGTAGACAAATGATTTGTCAACATGTGATTGGTTAATTTAAATTTTGGAAATAAGATTGTGTTTGGATTATTTAATTTTGGAAAAACAAATTTTTCTCTCCTAATCTCAATAAGGTGCACGGTTTTTAGATAGGTGGAGTGAAGAAAAATTTTGTTTCAAAATTATTCAAATAAATTCCTAACATTAAATTATTAATTGATTTAAATAATGGAGATTATTTCATGTATTTTTCTTTCCTAATTAAAAGTGGCTCACGTTTTTTTTTTTAGGAAAGGAAATTTGAAATATTTCATTGATTTAAATTAATTAATATGGTTAATGTTTATGGAAAATATTAATTCAAATAAGTGAATCTTATTTAAATTCAAAAAGGTTTAAAAGAATTTGAATCTAGATAGGACTAGGATCTTTTGACTAGTCTAGATTCTTGATTTAAAATTTGAATCACCAATCTAGCTTAACAAACTCAATGTGGCCGAATTTTTTGAGGAAGATTTCCTCTTTGAAAAACGTTTTTAGGTTCAATGAATCTAGCCCTAAAGTTGTATGATCTTTTGATTCAAAATTTATCCAGAAAAATAATAATAATTATTTTTTTTGAGATGAATTTTGAAAAAGGATTGGACTTCTATATAAAGGCTAGGGATTAATGAAAAACTAATTTTGGTAATTTTTCAAGAGCAAAAAACGTTTTTGGAGAAAAGGAAAAAATTTAGTTTTTCCGGAACATCAAAATTCGGCTATCTTGTAAAATAAAAAAAAAGGAGAGAAAATTCTATTGAACCAAAACTGAAAGGAAGGTTAAACCGAGTGATTATTTTCATAAGAAGGTTAACCGGTTCCTGTTTTGCAGTTTTGAAGGAAGAAGGTTGATCATATTCTCAACGAGGTACATCGGAATTGAGAAGGAGGGATCTAGACTTCGAAAAGCATTACCGGTCGCTTGGATTCATAGAACGTGTGCCCACACACACTCTGAGACGTGGAACTCGAGAATAATAGAGAAGACACGTTGGTCAAACGCTCTAGTAATTCCGGAATCCAAGAATAAAGGTACGCCTGATCATAAATTTAATTTATTGTTATATGCATCATGAGATTCTTTTCCGGAAACGGCATAAAATTTTTAAAACTTCCGCTGCGCCGTAACTCTAATTACCGATCCAATTTTTCCAACACATCTCAAATACATCTTCGCCTGTCAAAATCAGAAGAGAGGTTCTTTCTTCGGTATTACCATCAAAAGCCTTCTTTTGTTTGCAATATCGATGATTTTTTGACAATAATCTCTTATTGCCAAGGTAAACGGTTTTCTTACCATTTTTCAACTGGTTGAAAGATGTTTCCTTCATACAAATAGGACAACCTGTAGAACTCTTCACCGGATAACCGGATAGGTTGTCAAATGCAGGAAAGTCATTAATTGAACAAATCAACATTACACGTTAATGTCATTACACGGTTGTTGAGGACATGAGATTAATAAAGTCAGCATCAGAACTTCTGCTTCATGCACAATTCTGGAGGAAGATTGTAGTTGTCAAGTATGACTGGCCAAGTACTATGCCTACTACTCATATTACTATATGGGTTCATTCCGTCCATCAACAAATCAAGACGTAAATTCCTTGGTTCTGCATTAAAATCTGACTGATTGTCATCAAAGGACTTCCATTGTGGTGCATCTGCTGGATGCCTAAGCTTGTCATCGTCAACACATGTATCATGATACCAAGTCAAATTCTTATCATGCTCGGCATTATAGAACAAACGACGCAAATGTGGAGTCGGTGGAATGTACCATAACACCTTCACTGATACTCATTTGCTACCAGTTAATGGCTTCTTGCCCTTCTTCCATCTTGACTCTTCACAAACCAGGCATTCATCGAAATCTTCATATTCTTTCCGGTAAAGGACTCAATCATTTGAACAAGTATGTATCTTTTCGTATTCTATTCCCAAAGTGCTTAACGTCTTCTTTACTTTGTACATACTAGGTGGCACTTTGTTATCATCCGGTAGAACATCTTTTAGAAATTCTAAAAGAGTTATGAAACTAGAATTCACCCACCCTCTCGAGGCTTTCACATTCCATAATTTAACCAATGCCCCTAATTTTGTAAATTTTGTACACCCGAATACAAAAGCGTCTCGACATCATTAATCATTGTCTCAAATAACTCTAGACAATGCACAAAGTGCTCTTCCAAATCATTTATCATATCGAACATATTATCACCAATATCTTCCTCAACAATAGGCTCTTTACCTTTACTCGTTGATGTATATTTAGTATCGAAAAAATCTTTACCATGTAAATACCATGTTTGGTAAGAACAAATAATCCCATATGCATTCAAATGCCCTCTAACATCATCAATGGAATAAGATCTATGATTTTCACAAATTTCACAAGGACATGAAATCTTATCATCTT
This sequence comes from Ficus carica, assembly GCA_009761775.1. Lineage (NCBI taxonomy): Eukaryota > Viridiplantae > Streptophyta > Magnoliopsida > Rosales > Moraceae > Ficus > Ficus carica. The sequence continues at coordinate 51,620 of VYVB01000426.1, forward strand.
GTATGTGAGCTTTGGCAAATGACAAAAATTCTTTAATACCATCTTCATATGTTTTAGACAATCTATCAAACCACATCCATTTCTAGTCCATGATTTACAACTCCTAAATCAAAATATAAAAGTTTTAGAAGTCAAAGTAAATTTCAAAATGCATATCCAAATTAACACCCATTGTACAATTCACTCAAAGATCCCAAAAACCAAACTAAAATATACAAAACTTAAAATCATAAATCTAAATGCGGGGGAAAAAAAAAGTTAGCGATCACTTAAATTAACACCCATTGCACAATTAACTTAGAGATCCCCAAAAACAAAACTAAAATATAAAAAACCTAAAATCATAAGTTTAAATATAGAGAAAAATAACAAAAATAAGTTAGTGATCACTTACAAGAGAGAGAGATGGATGGTAGATGGTGGTGGCGAAGTCCAACTGTGGTGGAGTGATTGTTTTGGGAGCGTTCTAAACTGATTTTGGTTACTGTAGCTACAATGTTGATATGAAAAAATGAGGGTAGGATTTGGTCATGTGGGTGTTTGTCACAAATAGTCCTTGATGGTTTTTAAAAAATGGTCGTGGAAGCCGAAGCTTCCACAACGGTTTCAGAAAACGGTCATGGAATCTTACGTTTCCACTACCATTTGTGAAAACGGTCATGGAAGCTTCAACTTCCACAACTGTTTTCGGAAATTCAGTTTCGCTCCGTGTGTTTGGCGTACTTTCCACGACCATTTTTGAAAAATAATCGTGGAAGCTCCGTCGTGAAATTCACATTTTGTAGTTGTGTCTCCCACATAGGTGGATGAGTAGACGAAGGGGAATGACGCCTTTCTTAGCCTCTTTCTTCGTCCACCAAGGGTCGAATACTGTGGAACTCCCGTAAGACCCCTACTCTAGCTTAGGCTATTGTAGCATTAAGTTAGTGATATTTTGGGTGGGGCCTTAGTTGACGACTGAAAGAGGTTGGGTTAAAGGCCCATCTCTTCGTTGTCACACCCAGGGAAGTGGATCCCGCCCCTGTAGCTGAAATTGGGGCAATTATGGTGTAATAACCAACCTTTTTATAGACTTATGATTTCATTAGATACAAAAGAAATCTAAGTCTGTACTATGTATGTCAATGTGAAATGCATGATTTGATTTATCAGAATATGTTTGAGTACTTATAAGTTATAAGACTCAATGATAGTTTATTAAGCTAAGTGTAAGGCCTTATGATGAAAAAGGCAGAATCCTGATTTATGATTTTACCCTGGCCAACGTATGATCAGGATAACTCATGACTTGAATAAGATGGTACTGCTGTATAATAAGTAGTGTTGAAATTATACTGTGACCAACCATCATTATGGATGCAGAGTTAAGAATAAGGAATAGGATCACTCTAAAATAATCAGGAGTAATATTTGGAGTAAGGAGGACTAAGTAGTTTCAAGTCTTAAGAAAATCCTATACACGGTCCAGTTAAGTGTAGATAAATTATGGACTGCAAGTTAGTATTACTGTACTGTTATTTGTTAAAACAGTATTTATATAATCATGACTATTAAGAAAATGGATTGCATATTAAGAGGGAGTGCCAAACAGGGTCCTACTTGGAGGACACCTCATCATAGATAAATACATAATTTTGGGGATTTTTGAAATTATAGAAAAGTAGATAATTATGAAAGGATTTTTTAGCCCAAAATACTCCACATGGCCGGCCATTATGGGACTTGGAAGGCAAAAATTTTACATTTTACAGCAAAATGTGTAATTCAAGGAGAATTTTAGAAAAAAATAATAATTGTAAGAAATTATGAATTTTCACCTATAAATAGAGGTTGTGAGGTAGAACTTGAACCATTTAGTTAGACCCACAAACTTTTTAGTTCTCTTCAAACTTTTTCCTCTCTAGCCCTTAGGGGGAAAAAAAAGTTTTAAAAGGTTTTGAATCCATTTGAAATTTTACAAATGATTTTTAAAAGGCAATTTCAAGTATTAAATCAAGGTAATACTTGATTTATGAAGTCAAGGTATTTTCAAGTGAATAAGGTGTTTACCATGAGAACAAGGTATTTTTGAGAAAAAGGGAATTAAAAATAATAGGCCCAACTTACTTAAAACTATGGTAACAATTCTATAATGGGTGGTAGTCAGGTTGGAGACCGACTTATTGATCGATGAATATGTTATGATTTATTAAGTAATGTGGTAGAATGATTTTTACGCCTGATTTGAAAATAGGAGTATAACCTATTGTCGTACCTTGTTGGGGTGATAGAATAAGAGCACAGGACAACTTGTAAGCACAACTCCGCCTACAGCATAGGCAAAAATGTTTTTACTACTTTACACGTTTTTCAAAACTCATGCATTAATGTATGTGATGCATATGTTTTATGTTTTATTATTGTGGCATCATGAAAGCATGCTCACGAATAATAAATCACATGACAAGAATAAGACCAAGATTTCAAGTATGAAACGATAACGATTCTGTAACGACCCGCCTAGCACGGACCGTTACCGTACATACATACATACTTAACTTGTTTTACATACTTATTTATTTAACAAATATAGTGGAAATTTTTTTTTTCTACTACTGGAGTACTTGTGTGGAATAATATAAACATAAAATATTAAGCATAAATTTACGGAAGACGTAGCGGCTTATCCCTTCTTTCACAGTTGCCCCGCCAACTCCACCATTTTGTATCAAAAATCGCCAGTAGGTTGCTTACCTACAGCATAGACATAAGGCGTGAGCTTTCGCTCAGCAAGTACAACTATTTTATCCGCAACACAAACAATTATAAACTTAGCATAGCCTATCATAACACATTCTAATCATGCATGATCCAATTATGCTTTATTATGCTTATTTTATCATGCTTTCTTAACATACATTCATTCCTTAACTTGCTTATGGGCCCCTTATCATGAGTGACCGTACCGGGCGCGCAACTATGGAGTGGTTGGGGCGGCCAATCCATTTCCAACTCAATCCACAGTCCTACCCGACCTTGGACGGGTCGGTACGTCACAGGCAAGCTCGCTTGCCATTATACTTATTTGTCATCTTGACCTTGTTCTTATTATTTGTGAACATGCTTCATGATGTCACATGAATATAACTTGTAATCATATATTAATCATGCCATTTATTTGATATTTCAAATCATAGCACATAACATACATTGCATCATACATCATGTTACAACCAAAAAGCCTATGCTGTAGGCGGAGTTGCACTTACCTCTCTTGCTATGTCCCTCTGGATGCTGTTCTCTTACTGGGCACAGCTGCATGTCTTCTCCTGCTTGAATAGGGACATAGGTAAGAGTCCAATTCTTATTGTGCAGTGTTGGTGTCCTAACCAACATGCCTACGAATTTCTAGTTGTATGTCCCCGATACTAGATATCTGGTTTGGTCACAAATAGTTATCCTACCGTTTGGGAGAAATCATTCTTTGCTTATTTCTTAAGAGATTACGTTGGATAATCCCTTGGGCTAAGTCTTTGTCAAAATACTGGGTTTCTAAAAAAAAAACTTGGGCTTTGGGGCTAAGCCCGGTAACTCAGGTATTATCCTTGGTTATTGTCCGTAATCGGTTTGATTACAAATTTTATCTTAAAAATCTCTATTTTCTTATCCTTTTACCATTTTGAGAAATTTAACTTTAAATCCCTTTAATATTTTTGTAACAATTCCAATCTTCAAAACAAATCTTTATAAAGGTCGTTTAAGATTGAGAACTGCCTTTGGAACAGTTTTAAGCAAAAATACAGTTTTTTCGAAACTGTTTGTAAAACTTATGTGCAGGAATTTTCGGTTCCCTGCACACTCTTCATAAAACAATATAACTTTAAAAATCCATTTGGAATTTGAAAAACTTGTCTTCATAAAAGTTGTAGCTCTCGAAAAATGCTAAAACTTTCGTGTTTTATGAAAAATCCAGTTCTTCTTGTACTTGCGTCAGTTTTTGTTTGAAACTGGCTGATCCTGTAAACTGGGTCTGGGCAGACCAGCCACGGTTTTTTATAAAAACGGAGACCATTGGAGCCTCATTTTTGGATTCTTCCCATGTTGTCCTCTAGGAAAAATCGTTCCGAGCAACTTTCGTGTTTTACAATTTACCCAATTCGTCCTCTAAGGGCCTCTAATTTTTACTTTCCCGAAACTGGCCAGTTTCGAATCCGAATTGACAGTTTCGGTTGTTAAGTCCGGTTTACGTCCTATTTCGTGAAATCTACCTTGACCGACCACTTCAGGAGCCTACATGGCAAACACACAGCGCTTCTAACGTCCCACATGAACCCATAAACTGTCCAATTGGATCCATGCAAACCAAATCCAGAAGCTTTAAGCCTAGGTTTGCATTGACCCTAACTTTTTGCATACATCACATACGAGCATCAAACTTTGCTCCCAAAACTAGCATGCTTCAAGCACTGCCTAAGGGCAGATTTTCGGACCAAACTAGGGGACATACAACCCTAAGCATCAAGCATGAAAATAAATCATAAATAAACACAAACAACGCAAGAATTTCAAGCCATACACCCCTAGATCTACAAATCAAGCACATACCACATACTTCGGGCATAAAATGAAAAATGGACTTATGTCCTTACAACCAAATTGAACTACCTTTTTTTACCTTAAACCAAAGTCAAGTTTTGGTCACAAAATCTCTTCCTCCCCCTAGCTCCCTTGGCTCACGGCCACACCTCCAAATGGCACCAAAAATTTCAGCTTTTCTCCTTCCCTCACTCACTCGGCCACACACCCTAAAAGACCTAAAAAAATTCCAAATTTTTCTTGGTTTTCTCCTAGTTCAAATCCGAACCCTTAGGAACAAAAACCCCAAGAAAATTTTTGATTTTTCTCACTCCTTTCTCTTCCCCAATTTCCGGATTTTTTTGAGGGTGAATTTGGCAAGAGCTTGGCTGTTTTTCTCTAATTTTTCAGCCCAAAAACCGCCCCCCCCCCCTAGCCTATTTATAGGTGAAAATTTGGACTTCTTAGCAAATAACTTTTGTTCACCTTTTTCCTACAAGTCCTTGGGACAAAATTAATTTTATTTTGACCCCATACCAACCGGCCACCTCATGCTCTAGAAGGGTCCATGATTATCCATTTTTTTTTTCTTAATTCCCAATATGATGTCATTAATCAAAAAGGTAGTGAGGTAATCACCATTAGGGCTTGTTTGGCCTTTTTCTTGATAGGCAGTCCAAATTCTTGTTAACACAGATATTTTCAATACTGTTAACTTGTTAATAACAGTATTTTGCCACTAAACTGCAGTCCAAAATTTATCTGTGTAAAATTTGACTGTATAAAATTTTTCTTATAATTTGAAGCCCTTTGACCCAAGATACCCTAATTTATGTGCTTGATTTTTCTAGGGTGATATTAAATCTTAATCTTAACATCTTGTCTGTAAAATGGTTTTTCGCAGTATATTTTCCATACTGCTCGTCCATAAAACAGTATCATCATATGGTTGACTTTTCTGGTCAACCCTTGACTTTTTGGGTCAACTTTGACTTTTTAGGTCAAACTTTGACCACCATGCAAGGCCATGCAAACGTGAAATTTTCTATCCCTTTTTCTTAAAATGATACATACTTGATTAAGCAGTCATTTTTAAGTCTCATAGTATCGTGAGAACTTATAATTTCAAATAAAAAACCTTATCTCAGGTTTTTCATAAATACCTTTAGAACATAACTCAAGTTTCTTTACAAGAGAACGTAAGGTCGTAAAAATTTAGTTATTACAGATTCAAGCTTTCAAGTATGAAAGGGTTATGATTCCATTTTTCAAGTATGATCAAAACTAGAAAAAGTTTTGAAGAATTAAAATAAGTTTTCAAGCATAATGAAAAGCAAGTTGCCTTGTGTCGTACCGACTTGCCACGAGGGCAGGTTTGGTCCATGGTTTGAGTTGGATTGGACTGGCCGCCCCAACCCCTCCATAGCTGCGCGTCACGGTATGTACACTCATGTTATGTAAGGGGCCCAAAAATGTGCTAACATAAGAAAGCATAATTGATTCACGTATTCTTTACAAAGATGGTTTTACGGATAAAGAAGTTGTACTTATTAGGTGAAAGCTCATAACTTATGTTTATGCTGTAGGTAAACAGCCTACCGGTAATGTATGATACAAGACTGTGGAAAATGGCACGACAGACTGTTACAGAACTTTGGGTTGGATCCTGCCACGTGTTTTAAAAATATTTGTATTATGTTATATCAATTTGATGATACTGCTATTTAGTAAGTAGTATGATTTTTAAGATGAATTAAGATAATTTGAAAGTCCGATCAGTTTTAAATTTAAGTTTTAAAAAAATTTCTGGTTTTTTTGCAAAGTTAAGTAAGTTAAGTATTTAAGTAAAGTAAGTATGGTAACGGCCTACGTAGTCGGGTCGTTACAGAGCTGGTATCAGAGCGGGTTTCCTGCCATCTGGTTTCACAGTTCTGCTGCCAGCGCCATAGTTTTTGTAAGTTGATTTTCTTACCTAATTGCATGTATACTTATTATGCGAAGTGTAATATGATAGATAAAGATATGGACCTGGTCAGATCGAGGAGGATCGAGAGGCTTCCATGGCATTTTGGGGAATGGAGCCACGTACCTTTGACAGAACCCAAAGAGTGGCGGCATTAGCCGAATGGTTACACGATATAGAGACCATATTTAGATTATGTCACCATATTTATATTATGTCATATAGGAGCGCATCTTCAAGTTATGCTCGCTAGTCGACGATTGATCGGAGAAGCTCGTATATGGTGGCTCAGTTTAGGAGACCCTGAGATTCCTATAAATGTATGGATGAACTTTTGAGCCCTAATCACTTTGCGATATGGACCATTGCCTGGAGAGGGACTCAGCATGCCTTACCGCGGCCTCGATATATATCGCGACATGTATATGAGGCGATACGTTAGTTACATCGTAGCTTGGAGTGCATACCCGAACGAATCCATGGGTCACTGCTGCCAGAGGTTTCGAGACGCCATGTTACCCTACATTCCACTGGATATGGATAGACCTATGATGCAGGCTTTAAACATTCTCAGGTATGGACTACCTCCTGAGGTCAGGCAGTTCACACTACCATGACGATTGTGTTGACATTGGACGAGATGATAGATGCTATTATGGGTGCCGAGATAATAACTTATATGGTACAGGCTGCTCCAAAAGCCCAGGCAACCGACTATAAGGATGATCACCCACTCATACCAGTCTATGATGCAGATATTAGGGAGTCAGTTTTCCACGAAGGTCCATTCATGCCGGAGGAACCCATTCCAGCTTTACCGATTCAGGGTATTCCTCCATAAGAGGAGGATGCCGATGCGGATGATACGGAGATGGACCCAGCTGATCATCTGGCTGACCCAGAGGAAAACTCGGAAGACCCTCCAGTAATCATCATCACCAGTGATGATGAGGAAGAAATCGAGGAAAAGTAGGAGGAGGAGGAGGAAGATCCCAAAGAGATCATGTTTAATGACGACGATGAGTGAGATGTCTTATCTGACATCACGACGGAGTAGTCAATTTAGATCTAAGTTTTGGATTTTCTTTTATTCTTTTTGACCTTATATTGTACATATGTATGATGGTAAAGTGGTGGACACTTCCATCTAGACTATGTATAGATATTATGCAAGACATGTACCGGACAAGTGTTAGACACTACCGAAAGACTATACTCTTTTTGTATGATGTATTAAAAGACAAAGTTGTATATGAAATGTATATATGATGACGTTATAATGTTATGATCAAGTATTATTCATTACAAGTTTATGATGAATTTATGAAATGATATGATGAGATCATGATTGATCTCTAATATGATGTTTCTACGATATGATCTAATAAGATACAATGTTTCTAAGACATGACATGACATCACAAGATATGAATGAAAGAATGGGCATTAGAAGTATAACAATATCCTTTCTTGTGATAAAATAGAAATTCGAAGATGGTTCGCCCATGAACGCGACCAAACCAAGTTCCACAAGAGCCTAACTTTGCAACGATAGTAGCCGACTTGAAATGACAACTGCTAGAATAGCAACAAGAAACAAATAGGCTTCGAGATCAGATAGCCCATCTGAATCAGATGCCTCGAGCTACTGATGTCCCACCCTGGGACAATCCCGTGCCTCCAGTAGCTCCTCATATACCAGAGGTTAATCAAAGGGTTCCATAGAATCCAGAAGTTCCACTAGCCGCACCAGCTAGAGCACAAGTGAACCCACCTATGGTTCGGGAAGACTTGTTGTATGAGCGATTTAGGCATTTGAAGGCGCCTGAGTTTGAGGGGCTTACTGACCCAATATAAGCAGATAACTGGTTGATAGATATCCAAGTAATTTTAGATTTTATGGGACTCACAGAGCAAGAAAAGGTCCTTTGTGCTTCTTTTGCACTCAAGAAGGACGCTCGATATTGGTGGATGACAGTCCAAATGCATATAAACGTTGCAAACATGAGCTGGAAAGATTTTGTGACTGAATTTAAAGTAATGTACTAAAACAAAGAAATCCTTGCAGCTCAGCTAGATGAATTTAATAGTATGAGGAAAGGGTCGACGACAGTATTGGAAGTTGTCAAGAAATTTGAATAGCTAGCCCGCCTGTGTCCAGAACTCATACCAAATGAAATGAAGAAAGTAAGAAGAATGATGAAGATGTTTCAAACGGACATTGCCAAGCAAGTGAGTACTGGAAGTAGACCTCCAACTCTGGTAGCTGACTGTATAAGTCGAGCTATAAGAGCAGAGTACTGGATCAATCAGGATAGGGAGGCAAGGGCTTAAATTTTTAAAGCCATGAAGGAAGAGAAGGTTGTGTTGAAGCAGTCGCAGCCTAAACTGAACCAGGAATTTTACTCGAAGGGCCAGGCCAGTAATTTTGCCTAGAATTTCAAATAGTTCGGGAAGAACAAAAGGAAGGGAAATGCTTCCAACCAGGGTCAACAAAGGAATTACCCTCAGAAGAAGAACAACCAAGGTAACAGGGGTAATAATTATCCCATGTGCGCAAAATGTGGGAAGAAGCATTTTAGAGTATGTAGAATGGGGACAAATGCCTGCTATCTTTGTAACAAGGAAGGCCACTATGCCAGGAATTGTATCTCAAATAATTAGAATCAGAACCAGCAGTACCCGAACAGGAATTCAAGCAATCAGCTTCATGCAAGGCCCATCGATTGCTCAGGGATGATTAGAAGCTCCTGAACCACAAGCTAGGATCTACGCTTATACAAAAGGAGATGTTGAAACTGGGACTTCTCACGTGGTAACAGGTCAGATTTCTATCACCATATATGATGCAATCGCTTTGTTTGATTCTGGGGCCACTCATTCATTTGTATCGATGGAGTTTGCCCATAAATTAGGAAGAGAAGTTGTTAAATTAGATCAACGCTTCAGAACCTCCCTTCTGTTAGAAGAAATTATGTTGTCTGACTATTGGGTACAAAATGTTCTAGTAGTCATTTGTTACAGAGAGCTGTATGTGGATCTTATCGAGATTAAGCTTCAGGACTATGATGTTATCCTAGAAATTGACTTCTTAGGAAAGTACAACGCTAAGATTGATTGTCGGAAGTGTTGTGTTATGTTTAGTCCCATTGGTGAGGAGGAATTCAACTTTTATGGTCAGTCACGAAATTCATCATCAACGCTGGTATCGACAGTGAAGGCATGGAAGATGTTGGCTAATGGATGTGAAGGATATTTAGTGAACATGGTGGACAAAGCACAAGAGATTGAGTTAAAGCCGGAAGATGTCTCAATTATAAAGGAATATGTGGATGTCTTTCCTAAAGAGTTACCAGGACTTCCTCCAGAGCGGGAGATTTCCTTTAAGATCAAGCTATAGCCCGGATTAGCACCAACATCTAAGGCCCCTTACCGCATGCACCAGCTGAACTTAGGGAACTGCAAGTGCAGTTGTAAGAGTTGTTGGATAAATGATTCATTTGACAAAGCCATTCACCTTGGGGAGCACCAGTTCTATTTGTCAAAAAGAAAGATGAATCATTACGGATGTGCATCAATTATCGTGAGCTGAACAAAATCACCATCAAGAATAAGTATCCTCTCCCTAGAATTGATGATCTTTTTGATCAACTTAGGGAAGCAGTGGTATTCTCGAAGGTTGATTTATGATCTGGATACCACCAACTCATAATCAAGGAAATAGATTTTCCTAAAACGGCTTTTCGAACGCGCTATGGACATTATGAGTTTCTCGTCATGCCGTTTGGTTTAACCAACGCACCAACTGCTTTTATGGACCTTATGAATCAGGTATTCAAGGAGTACTTAGATAAGTTTGTTATCATATTTATTAACGATATTCTAATTTACTCAAAGTCCATGGAGGAGTATGAGCAACATCTCAGGATTGTTTTGGAGATGCGAAGACGAAATCAACTCTATGCCAAGTCCACGAAGTGTGAATTTTGGCTGGAAAGATGTCATTTCTTAGGCCACATAGTTTCAAAGGAAGGAATTTTCGTCGATCCTGCTAAGGTTGAAGTGGTTAGAAAGTGGCCGGTACCCAAAAACGTTACGGAGATATGGAGTTTTCGCAGCTTAGCTAGATACCATTGACGTTTCGTTGAAGGATTCTCCAAGATAGCTGCGCCTCTTATGGCTCTTACTCGAAAAGGGAAGAAGTTTGAATGGACACAGAAGTATTAAGAGAATTTTCAAGAGCTTAAGAGGAGGCTTACTAGTGCACAGTGTTGATAATTCCTGACGTGGAAGCAGGAAATTTCATGATTTATAGTGATGCTTCTAAAATTAGACTAGGAGCTGTCCTAATGCAAGAAGGAAAGGTAGTCATCTATGCCTCACGATAGTTGAAGGACCATGAACAGATTTATCCGATGCATTATCTAGAACTTGCGGTGGTAGTTTTCGCATTAAAGATCTGGAGACATTACCTCTACGAGAATAGATGTGAGATCTACACAGATCATTAGAGTCTCAAATACATCTTCACCCAAAAGAAGCTCAAGATGAGGCAAAATAGGTGGCTAGAATTCGTAAAAGATTACGATTGTAAAATTCTTTATCAACTTGGAAAAGCAAATAGAGTAGCAGATGCTCTAAGCCAGAAATCATCTGGTACATTGATGTCTATTGTTATTGTGATAACCGCCCTTCTTGATTGATTCATGATTTCCTTGTTAAGGAAAAATGAATATTTATGTGAAATGTCCGATATAATTTAATCAAATATATTTGAGTTCTTAAAGCATAATAAGACTCAAAAACAGCTTGTTTAGTTAAGCATGATGCCTTTTGAGGAAAAAGGCAGAATTTGAATTTTTGATCTTGCCCGGTCAAAGTTTGACTAGAAAAGTCAAAAGTTTGAATTTTACAGTATTGCATTATAGCAAGCAGTATAGGAATTATAATGCGAAAAACCGTTATCACAGATAAAAGAGTAAATAAGGTTCAAGACCACCCTAGAAAAATCAAGCACATTGTTTTAAACATTAAGGGCTAGGTAGCTCGAAGTCATACAAAATTTTTTTACACAAATAAATTTTGGATTGTAGTCCAATATAACAGTACTGTTATTAGTAAAAGCAGTATTTATAATATCTGTAATAGTATGAAAATAGACTGCATTTTAGGAGGAAAGCCAAACAGGGCCTTAATGGGGGGACACCTCATCAAGGATTAATATGAGAATTTTTGGATTTTTGGAAAATAAAATTAAGTAGATAATTATGAAAATTTTGGGAGCTAAAATGAGGACACATGGCCGGCCACCTCATAGGGGTATTGAGCAAATATTTTTCTCTTAAGGACTAATATGCAATTTTGGAAATAAAAATAAATTCAAAAAGAAAATAATTTTTTGATTGGGGGGGGTTAGGTTTTCAGATCATTTTACATGATTCTACCGAAAAACTATGGCTCATTTTCACCTCACCCTTTCTTCCCCATAAGAGCCGAACCCCAAGAGAGAAAAAAAAAAAAAGGAAAAGAGAGAGAGAGAGAAAGAGTAGAGGGTGGTCGGATTTGTGGAACCAAAGTAGGAAGGAAGTTTGATACAAAGATTAGAACCAATCTCCAAGCTTAAAGGTATCTTCTAAAACCTTTAAGCTATCCAATTAAGTTTTGATTCAAAGTTTATGTGTATTTTTCATATGGGTATGTAAGAGCATAAGCTCATTCATTTACTTTCATGCAATAGGCTTAGATGCTTGGTTATGTGCTTGATTAGGGTTTCACGATCTTGATTTATGTTTTGGTGCATGTTTTTGATGGTATGCTTGTGTGATATTATGGTTTGCATGCATGCCTTTAAGGTGTTTGTTATATGTCCCCATGTGTTTAAGAAGTTGTAGGTTATGCATGAATGATGGAATAAGTTAGGTTATGAGCTTGTATGAAGTTATGGATATGCAAACCAACTCTAAACCCTAGTTTGGTGCAAGAACACCACATGGGTTGCATGTGTATGAATGAATGTATGTCGACGAAAAATTTACGTTAGAAGTGCTGCATGTTATTGTAGGCTCATGGTTGCGACCGTTTGAGGTAGTGTGTGCGTACATTTTATGTAAAAATGGATTCAATGCAAAATTGCCAGTTTCGGGTAAAACTGGGCAGCTCACTGGAGAAGCAATTTTGAGGCCCTTAGAGGCCGAATTTGGGGAAACTTAAAACATAAAAGTTGTAGAAAATGGAAATTCCTAGGGGGCCTCATGGATGGTTTTCAAAAATAAGGCTCCAATGGCCTCCATTTAAAAAAAAAATCCGAACCTGGTCATGCCTAGACTCTATGCACGGCCAGGCAGGTTCAACAAGGAAAATGAGTGGATTAGAGGCCAAACTGGGTTTTGAGCAAAACATAAAAGTTGTAGGGTTTTTCAATATCTAAAACTTTAATAAAGAAATATTTTTCAGATTCAAAACATATTTTTAGATAAAAAATTGGATTCCAAAAACTGTGCAGGAAACAGGAAATTCTTGCACAGAATTTTCAAAAGCAGTGCAGGAAAAGGAAATTCCTGCACAGACACGGATAATTGACAGCAAGAAACTGTTTCAAGAGCAGTTTCCAAAACTTAACAATTTTATTATCTTTGCTCAAAAAGAATTACAGTTTTGGCAAAAAGATTGATTGAAAGTTATACAAAGATTTTTGTACAAGAAAAATGTGGTCAAATAATACTAGGTTTCGCCAAGAAAAGTGAAAATTAAATAAAGCCAATGAGTGTTTTTGAAAACATGGTAACAAAAAGATAACCGATAGTAAACCGATAGGATACCCAAGTTATTGGGTTGGGCCTCACACCCGAGGTTACCAATAGTAACCTAATAGGGTAATGCTTTAAAATAATTGGGCCCTAGTAACTCAATAGGGTATCATTCAAGTATAAATAGGCCTTACCCTAGGGTTACCCCTAGTAACCTAAGGGGATATGGATTAAAAGTAATCGGGCTTAAGCCCGAAGTTACAAATAGTAACCTAATACTATTCAAGTATGATTGGGCTTAGTACCTAAGGTTACTCTAAGTAACCTAACGAGATATTGTTTAAGCATACTGGGTCATGGGCCTTAGGGTTACAGTAAGTAACCTAACAAGTTATCATAAGATAATGTAGGGGGGATATATAACTAGGGTTTACTCATGAATGTTGGTTAGTATACCAACATTTGATATCATGGTTAAGAGTAAGATAGGATGATTCTTTTCTTACGTCCTTTTTGGAAACAAGAAGTTAACCTGTTGTTGCGATCAGTAGGAGCAACAAACTCAGGATTTACGCAACAGGTAAGTACAACTCCACCTACAACATAGACGAAAGTGTTATACTGACTGTAAGATTTTAAGCTCATGCATGTACGTTTTAGTGCGTATGATTTATGCCTTGATGATGTGATGTATATGACCTATGCCTTGATGATGTGATGCATATGACTTATGCCTTGATAATGTGATGCATATGGTTTATGCTTTATTAATATGGCATCATGAAGCATGCTCACCAATGATAAGTCACTTGGTAAGAATGAGAACCCAGTTTCAAGTATGAAACTGTTTTAAAAGACTGTTTTCAAGAAGAAAAATGTATTCAAGGAATCATTTTCAAGACTGAAAACTATTCATAAGAAATTATGTTCAAGAACAAGTTAAGAACAAGTTTTCAAGTATGATGGCAAGCAAGTTGCCTTGTGTCATAACGACCCGCACTAGGTCGGGTTTGGTCCATGGTTTGAGTTAGAAATGGACTGGCCGCCCCAACCACTCAGTGGCTGCGCGCCACGGTACGTACACTTATGTTATGTAAGGGGCCCAAAAGTATGTTAACATAAGACATCATAATGAAATCATAATTGGTTCATGCATGATGTTATTATGAAAAGTTTTGTGGATTTATAGTTGTACTTGCTGAGCGAAAGCTCACGTCTTACGTTTATGCTGTAGGTAAGCAACCTGCCAGCAATCTTTGATGCAAGACGGTGGAGTGCGGCAAGGCTACCTGTGAAATCTTGGGATGGGAACCACTACGCGTTTTGTTTTAATTAAGTTGATAGTTAATGTAGAATGTTGTATGTACCACAATAAGTTGAGTATTTCAGTTAGTGTGTATATATATATATATATATGAATATATACATATACATATATAAGCAAGTATGGTATGGATGAGTTTCCAAGATTTAAAATTAAAAAAAAATTCAGTATTTTTACCTAACAAATGAGTTAAGTATTATGTAAGATAAGTAGCTGTGACAGCCCACATAGGATGGGTCGTTACAGAGTTGGTATCAGAGCGGGTTCCCTGCCATCCAATTTCACAGCCTGCCTGCTAGCGTCACTGTCATTGTAAGTAGAATTTTCTTATGTGAATGAGTACTTACTATGTAAATGTAATATGGTAAAGTTAACATTTTGGATCTGAGGCATGTGGACGAGGATCGTGACGCTGCTTGGTTCTTTTAAGGGATGAGCCCATTGTTATTTAATGGGACTTGTAGGACTGCATCGCTAGCAGGGTGGCTCAATGATATGGAGACCATCTTTTGAGTATGCGACATAGAAGAGCACCTTAAAGTAGTGCTAGCCAGTAGGTGTCTAGCTGGAAACGCTAGACTGTGGTGGCTAACATTAGGGCTACCAAATATCCAAGGAGTAACATGGGCAGATTTCTGTGCCCTTATTATAGCATGTTATGGGACTTTTTCCTGATAAGGAGGACAATATGCCGTACCCGACCCAGAAATATACAACGATGTGTATACGAGGCGATATCTCAACTACGTTGCAGAATAGTACGCCGACCCGAACAAATTCATGGGTCATTATTGCCAGAAATTCTGAGATGCAATGTTGCCCTAATATCTCAACTGATTTATGGTTTTACCCTGGCCAACATATGATCAGGATAACTCATGACTTGAATAAGATGGTACTGCAGTATAATAAACAGTGTTGAAATTATACTGTGACCGACCGTCATTACGGATGCAGAGTTAAGAATAAGGAATGGGATCACTCTAAAATAATCAGGAGTAATATTTGGAGCAAGGAGGACTAAGTAGTTTCAAGTCCTAAGAAAAACCTATACACGGTCTAGTTAAGTGTAGATAAATTATGGATTGTAGTTCAGTATTACTGTACTGTTAATAGTTAAAACAATATTGGTATTATCAGGATTATTAAGAAAATGGATTGTATATTAAGAGGGAGTGCCAAATAGGATCCTACTTGGAGGGCATCTCATCATAGATAAATACATAAATTTGGGGATTTTTGAAATTATGAAAAAGTAGATAATTATGAAAGGATTTTTAGCCCAAAATGCTCCACATGGCCGGCCATTATGGGACTTGGAAGGCAAAAATTTTACATTTTAGGGCCAAATGTGTAATTCAAGGAGAATTTTAGAAAAAAAATTAATTGTGAGAAATTATGAATTTTCACCTATAAATAAAGGTTGTGAGGTAGAACTTGAACCATTTAGTTAGACCCACAAACTTTTTAGTTCTCTTCAAACTTTTTCCTCTCTAGCCCTTATGGGGAAAAAAAAGTTTTAAAAGGTTTTGAATCCATTTGAAATTTTACAAATGATTTTTTAAAGGCAATTTCAAGTTTTAAATCAAGGTAATACTTGATTTATGAAGTCAAGGTATTTTCAAGTAAATAAGGTGTTTTCCAAGAAAACAAGGTATTTTTGAGAAAAATGGAAATAAAAATAATAGGCCCAAGTTATTTAAAAATATGGTAACAATTCTATAATGGGTGGTAGTCGGGTTGGAGACCGACTTATTGATCGACGAATACGTTATGATTTATTGAGTAATGTGGTAGAATGATTCTTACGCCTGGTTTGAAAACAAGAGTATAAACTGTTGTCGTACCTTGTTGGGGCGATAGACTAAGAGCGTAGGACAACTTGTAAGTACAACTCCGCCTACATCATAGGCAAAAAAGTTTCTACTACTTTGCATGCTTTTCAAACTCATACATTAATGTATGTGATGCATATGTTTAATGTTTTATTATTGTGGTATCATGAAAACATGCTCACCAATAATAAATCACATGACAAGAATAAGACCAAGATTTCAAGTATGAAACGATAACAATTCAAGTTTTCAGGTATGAAAGAGTTATGATTCCAGTTTTCAAGTATGATCAAAACAAGAAAAAGTTTTTAAGAATTAAAATAAGTTTTCAAGTATAATGGCAAGTAAGTTGCCTTGTGTCGTACTGACCTGCCACGAGGGCGGGTTTGGTCTATGGTTTGAGTTAGATTGGACTGGCCACCCAAACCACTTCATGGCTGCTTGCCACGGTATGTACACTCATGTTATGTAAGGGGCCAAAAATATGCTAACATAAGAAAGCAAAATTGGTTTATAAGAAAACATAATTGATTCATGCATTCTTTACAAAGATGGTTTTGCAGATAAAAAAGTTGTACTTGCTTGGCGAAAGCTCATAACTTATGTTTATGTTGTAGTTAAGCAGTCTACCAGTAATGTATGATACAAGACTGTGGAAAATGGCATGGCAGACTGTGAAAACTTTGGGTTGGACCACGTGTTTTAAAAATGTTTGTATTATGTTATATGAATTTGATGATACTGCTATTTAGTAATTAGTATGATTTTTAAGATGTGTTAAAATAATTAAAAGTATATATATAGGTATGAGGTTAAGATCGGTTTTAAATTTAAGTTTAAAAAAAAATTCTGGTATTTTTGCAAAGTTAAGTAAATTAAGTATTTAAGTAAAGTAAGTATGGTAACAGCCTATGTAGTCGGGTCGTTACAGATGGGGCCACCACCAGATCCTTTCTCATTCACCTAAAAACAAGTCATTGCCTAAAGATACATGAGATTTCTATAGCAATTACAAAAATAGCTGTTATCAAGCTAGTCTTGAGATCAATGTTGTCCTTTACTATTGTTGTCTTATGTGACGCAAAAATAAGTACATTTATGCAGGACGGAATTCAGTGGGGCACAAATAAAATTCCTTAGTTAATATTCTATGAAATTAGGTAAAATTTCTTTTTCCGTAAAAATATTGGTATTAAGTAAGCAACACATTACACTTAAAAAAGATTTATGATACTTTATCTCAAGCAGCCAAGTTGTCTAACAATGTTGTTGAGTTGTTGACCAGTTAGTATCGTGGATAGGTTGGTCATGGCTATTAAGCAAGCTTCACTACTACAAAATGTGGATTCCACGACAGAGTTTTCATGACCGTTTTTAAAAAATAGTCATGGAAAGTATGCTGAAAACATGGCACAAAACTGAGTTTCCGAAAACGGTCGTAGAAGCCGAAGCTTCCACGACCATTTTTAAAAACCATCATGGAAATCGAAGCTTCCACGACTGTTTGTAAAACAAGAATTTTCAGATTTTAAATTTTAATTTTTTTTTAATTTTCGGCCGCGGGTTTTAGAGCAAAAATTAAAGAAAAAACCCTCATTCCCTCCCGAAACCCATTCGCTCTCACGCTTCTTTCATTCTCGCCTCCAATCTCTCCCTGAAAACCCATCTCCTCCTCCATGACTCCTCCCTTCATTCTCTCTCGCCACTCACCCTCTATCTCTCGCTTCCAATCTCCACCAACCGCAACTCCACCATTCATTCTCTCTCACACCTCTCTCTCTCTCTCTCACCTCCAATCTCTGCCACGACTCCTCCCTCCAATCTCTTCCTTGAAACCCATCCTCCGCCGCCTACCCCGCTACCACACCGCTCGCACCCACGTCCTTGGAATTGGTAAGTCTCTCTCTTTCTTGCTTTCTCTTGCACCGCACATATTATGATTTTGAAGACCATTTGGTTGATTGTGCTTGTGATTTTGGGTGATTGTTAATTGTGTTTGTGATTTTGGGTGATTGTTTTCCTAGAAAAAAAAAAGTTTTGATAACTTGATTATATTTTTACACATTACATGTTCGACAAAATGCCCGATTGTACGATATTTACGTGTTTGGGTGAGGATTTGTTTTAGATTGATTTAAAATGTTTAGGTGAGGATTTGGTTTAGAATGTTTTCTGGAAAAAAGTGTTGGTTTTGTGATTTATGCTTTTGCATATTACATGTTCGACCTAATTAAGTTGTAAGTATATTTTAATGTTCCAAATTGTGATTTGACGTTACATTATTCTTGTTTTAATTATTTTGAACTTTGTTATATTGTTAGAGTACTTACTGACTAGAAGATTTTGGTGAGCAAAGGAGTAAGAAAGCAACACAGCTATGAAACATTGATTGATACTGTTCAATGTCCTCTACAAGAAGGTTATGTTGAATGCGGATAATTTGTTTCAGCCTTTATGCGAGAAATAACATTGACTCTCTATGGATTATCCTTACTTCAAACTAAGAATTTTTATACCGACGTTGGGATGAGTTTAGTAAGGCAAGAATGTGTTAATTTTGTAATGCAGTTCATCCAATATAGTTAGAAGAAAATCTGTATATTTTGTAATGTAGTGTATGTTTTTGTAATAATTGTTGTACATTGTGGCACAAAATTAATTGAAGATTAGCTATTATTTTAATATGGGCTGTGCAATGGATAACACACGGGATTTGCCACCTGTGAGAAATCGCATGAATTGTGAAATTTTTTTTTCATTGTAATCGTTCCACGACTGTTTAAAGCAAAAATGGTCGTGGAATCTTACTTTCCTC
Organism: Ficus carica; assembly: GCA_009761775.1. NCBI lineage: Eukaryota > Viridiplantae > Streptophyta > Magnoliopsida > Rosales > Moraceae > Ficus > Ficus carica. The sequence goes on from VYVB01000426.1 coordinate 70,857, forward strand.
GACCGTTTTTAGCAAAAAAGATTTCATGGAAAGTAAGATTCCATGACCGTTTTTGCTAAAAAAGGTCGTGGAAAGTGGAATTTTCTTGGTGAAGTACTTTCCACAACCGTTTTTGCTAAATATAGTCGTGGTAAATGGCTATTGCACGAGGTTTTATCTAAAAACCGTCGTGTTATATTAATATTCCACGACTATTTTTTACTAAAAACCGTCATGGAATAGCCCTCTCTTCCTCGTATTTTGTGCCAGTTTTGTCTATTACACGATGGTTAAAAAATCGTCGTGGAATCCAAATAGATTTCACGACCCTGGATACTATGGCAGTTAAAAAAACGTTGTGGAAAGATACCATGACGGTTAAAAACTGTCGTAGTATCCACTTTTTGTACTAGTGCTTATAAACATTGATATTCCCCAACCTATGTAACTTTTGTTTATTTATTTCGGTAAATTACTCATTTAGTCTCTAAATTTTTAAATTCGTGTAATTTTGATCCCTATTCTTTTTTCGTAGCTTGACTACTAGAATGTTGTTATAATTCTTTCCTTTAATTTGAATCGGTTAATAATTTGATCAAAAAGTGATGATAACTAATGTAATATTTCGTCCAAAAATTAACAAAAATGACTACTCTAACAACATTTCACAGAGATAGATTCAGCTAATGGAGACCATGTAATGACCTAACTTTTCAGACAGCTAACTAACTTACTTATTGTTAATTCATTTAGTCTTAACACTTATTTATGTTAGGTTCCAAAAATACATATATATTTTTTTAAATAAACCATATTTGTACCACAAGAGTTAAACTTACTAAAATTTTTAACTGAGGAAATTGAAAATCTCTAGATAATGAATATCTTATTCAAATTTGTACTTAGATAATATTGAAAAAGTTATAATGTCATGTGAGTTAAAATGAAAGAGTTTAAAGTATTTTTCTCTTAAAGTACTCCTACTAGTTTAGTCGTACCAAAATATTGAAAACATAGTTATAAATATAGTCGATATAAAATAATTTTAGAAGTCTAAATGCGGAAATTAAATTTGTGATGGTATCCCACTCCAATCCTTTATCGCCTCCACACAGCTTCGTCAGTTCAAAAAACATCTAAGTGGCGGGCTGCCTACCTGCGTTATCTACAACATGAACACACACGTATGACCTTTCGCTCAGCAAGTACAAACAAAACCTCACAAAACATTTTTATAAATCATATCATCACACGTAATAACATGAATGTTTAAAAATACATGTGATCTGTAATAACCCGAAATTTTGATGACTTGAGATTTCCTTAGATACAAGAAGAATCTAAGTCTAAATCATGTATGTAGATATAAAACTTATGATCTGAATTGAATATCAGTATATATTTGAATTCTCGGTTAATTAGCTACGAGACTCAATTATAAGTTATTATGTTAAGTATGAGGTCTTTTGATAAAAGAGGCAGAATAAGGATTTACGACTTTATTCCGGTCAAAGTTTGACCAGGTTGACCTTAGGTTTGAGTAAGACGGTACTGCAGTGTAATCAACAGTATGGAAATTATACTTTGAAAAATCGTCATTACGGATGAAGAAGTAAGAATAAGGTATGGGATTGCTCTAGAATAATCAGGAATAATATTTGGAGCAATGAGGACTTAGTAGTTTCGAGTCTTAAGAAAAATTTTATACGTAGCCTAGTTAAGTGCAGATGAATTTTGGACTGTAGTCCAGTATGACAGTACTGTTTTTAGTGAAAAACATTATTCATATTATCTGAGTTAGTAAGGAAATAGACTGCATAATTATATTTTTGGAATTAAGTGGATAATTATGCATTAATTGGAAGCCAAGTGGCTCCACCAAAGCCGGCCACCTCACAGGGACTAAAGTGCAAATATTTTATCCTTAGGGGCCAAAGTGTAATTTTAAGAAAAGTAAGTAATTATGAATAAGTATGTAATTATTGATTTATGAAATTTATGGATATTCCTAACCAAGCCTCCAACTAGACCAAAGATTGGTTACAAACTTGGTTACATTGGAACAAGGAAATAAGTTAGAGATAAGTATGAAAATATTTTTGGTTGGTTCAAGCCAACACATGGCCGGTTGTCAAGGGGTACTTGGTGAGCAAGTAATTGCTTGGTGAGCAAGCAATTGCCTTGGTGAGGTAAGCAAGCAATTGCCATGGTAAGGAAAGCAAGCAATTGCCTTGGTGAGGTAAACAATCAATTAGCTTGGAGAACAAGCAATTAAGTTATAGATAAGGTTGAAAGATTTTCTAGGCCTCCAAGGCATCCTAATGGCCGGCCACCTTATTGGTTTTTGAGCAAATATTTTGCTCTTGAGGACTAATATGCAATTTTAGGAATAAAAATAAATAAAAAAAAAATTATTTTTCACCTATAAATAGGTGATATTGGGAAGGGGGGTTTGGATAATTTTATTTGATTCTACCCCAAAACTCTGGCTCATTTTACCTCATTCTCCTTTACCCCTTAGAAGCCAAAACCAAATAGAGATAAAATAGAGAGAGAGAGGTCGGTTTTGTGAGGGTAAGGAAAGGAAGGAGAATTTCTCAACCAAAGGGTAGATCCATTCTCTTAAATCTTGAAGTAATCCTCTTCACCCTCTAGTTCCTTAATTTAGTTTGATTCAAGGTTTATGTGTATTTCAAGTTGGTTATGTAAGAATATAAGTTCACTTTTATTTTCATGTAATAGGAATAGCCTAGATTGCTTGAATATGCTTGATTAGGGTTTTAGTGATATTGATCTATGGGTTTGTGCATGTTTTTGATCTTATGCTTTAGGAATTATGTTGTATGTGTGTATGTCTACTATATATTTGTTATATGTCCCACATACTCAAGAATGATGTTGGATGAATAAAAATGAGAATGGTAATGTATGTTGCATGTAGGGTTCAAGAAAACCCTAAAAACCCTAGTTGGTGAGGATTCACCATATCGGTTTGCATGAAGATTGTATGAATGAAAAATGAATGCATGATAATAAAAACATTATGTAATGTGCTGCATGCTTGATGTAGGCTCACGGTTTTAACTGTTCGAGGTAGTATGCACGTAATTTTATGTAAGAATCAACTTAAACAAAAACTGTCAGTCTCGGATCAAGATTGGACAGTAATCTGGAAACTAGATTTTAAGGCCTTTAGAGACCGAATTTGGGAAAAATTAAAACTAAAAAGTTGTAGAAAATTGAAAACCCTAGGGTGAATTGCCAACGGCTTTTAAAAATAACGCTCCAAAGGCCTCTGTTTTCATGAAAACCTAAGCCCAGTTTTGCCTAGAACCTATGCACGACCAGCCAGTTTCAACCAAGGATATGAACAAGTTAAAAGTAGAATTAGGTTTTGAGTAAAACATAAATGTTGTAGAGTTTTTTGAGATCTACAACTTTCATGAAGAATACTTTTTCAAATTCTAAACAGATTATTAAGATAAAATTAGATCTTAAAAACTGTGCAGGAAACATGAAATTTCTGCACAGGATTTATAAAAAAACAGTGCATAAGTAGGAAATTCCTGCACATGCACTGATAATCAAAGTTTATGGGACTTTTTTATGTAGATTATGAAAAGGGATTAAAATTTATCAAACAAGGAATGAAATAAATAAAATAAGCCAAGTCCTATGGTAAACAACTAAAGGACAAATAGTAACTGAAAATGTTACCAACTTTTAATAGGCCAAATAATTTAGGTTACTTATAGTTGTAATACCTAGTTTTCCGACATTACGATCTCTTATACAAAAATTCAAACTGTACCATGAAGGTATTTATGAAAAGGCCCGGTTAAGGGTTTTTATTATGTTTTGTGAGCTCTTACGATCTTATGAGACTCAAAAATGATTGCTTAGTTAAGAATATGACCTTTTAAGTAAAAAGGAGTAAAAATTTTTATGATTTTATGTGGGTCAAAGTTTGACCAAGAAAGTCGATAGTTGACCAAAAAGTCAACTATTGACCAAAGAAGTCAAATCTTGACAAGAAAGTCAATGGTTGACAAGAGAGTCAATGATTGATCAGAAAAGTCAAAGAGATGACGGTATGGTAAAATAATTAGCAGTACAGAAATTATACTGTGAAAAATCATTTTTTTTACGAATAGAATAGTATGATTAAGATTCAACCACCATAGAAAAATCAAGCACATTAATTAGGATATCAAGGCGAAATGGCTTCAAGTTATAAGAAAATTTTTATATAGTTCAGTTTTACACAGATGAATTTTGGACTGTAGTTCAGTATAATAATACTGTGCATTAGTGAGCCCAGTATTAAAGATATCTGTGTTAGCTTAAAAATGGACTGTATAATAAGAAAAATGAGCAAACAAGCCCTAAGAGGCTTACATCATCTAGCTTTTGATTTATGACATCATAAGCTTAATTAAACAAAATTTGGAAAGAAATCAAGGGAGCTTCTACACCAAGGATGGCCGGCCACCTAAGACCCCTCATGGGCAAATAATGAAAATTTTTGAGGACTTTTTGACAAATTTGAAGAGTTTCCCATCACCTATAAATAGGTGAGCCATTATTCAAAAAAAAAAAATAGAAACCTTAGCTAAACTATGCCCAAGTTTTGCCTCAAAAATCCGAACCCAAGAGAGAGCAAGAGAGAAAAATTAAAACTCAAGGGATTTAGGGATTAGAGTGGCCTGACTTTGATTGGAACATCAACCAAGTGCTCAAAACTTTTTGGTACCCATTGGAGGCCAAAGGGCCGGTTGTGGGGAGAAAGAAAAGAGGAAGAGAAAGCCAAGATTTTTGGCCGGATTTTGGAAGCTAGAGGTGGCCGGAGTTGGAACAAGGGGACGGCAAACTTTGGAACCCAACTAGCCAAGGTGGCCGGTTGTTGGTGGAGGCAAAGGGAAAGGAGAAAATCAAGAAAAAGTCAAGCCAATTTCTTGATCTAGATCAAGGTAATCTCCTTTAAACCCTAAACTTCTCAATTCAAGTTCAATGGAGAAATTTAAATGTATTTCATGTGGGTTTGTATGAGCATAAGCTCAATTTAAATTTCTGCCCTAGATTAGATGATTAGGTTTTGTGCTTGATTTCTAGGGTTTATGGTTGGTTTTGATGCTTGCATGAGCTTAGGGTTTTTATGCTTTATGTTGATGTGAATGTATGTCCCTAAATTTATTGGATGACAAAACTTGACGTTAGAAATACGCTGCCTGTTGACCTTAGGCTCTCGGCTGCTGTCGATTGAGGTCGGGTGTGCGAATTAGGACGTAAAATCAACTTAAGTAAAGAAACTGCCAGTTCGGGTGGAAACTGGTCAGTTTTCTGGAAACCCGATTTTGAGACCCTTAGAGGCCGAATTAGGAAAAACGTAAAACATGAAAGTTGTAGAAAAGAGTTTTTCCTAGGGGGCAACTTAGACAGTTTTGCAAAATAAGGCTCCAACGGCCCTGGTTTTTACAAAAATCCGAGCCTGACCGTGCCCAGGATTCATGCATGGCCAGGTGGGTTCAACAGAGAATATGAACACGTTAACGTCTGAACTGGGTTTTCCTCAAAACACAAAAGTTGTAGGGTTTTTCGAAAGATAAAACTTTCGTAAAGAAAACTTTTCCAAATTCGGTTTGTATTTTTAAATCAAATTGGATTTTAAAAACTGTAAAGGAAATAGGAAATTCCTGTACAGGATTTCTGGAAAACAGTGCAGGAAAAGGACATTTCTGCACAAACACAGATAAATTGACAATGTGAAACTGTTCCAAAGGCAGTTTCCAACAGTCAATAATATTGACAAATCCTATTTTTAATTTACAAATTTTCAGAGTTCTACAAAGGGTTTTTATACACAAAATATAAGATTTTTCCAAAAGAAATGGATTTTTAAACCAAAGTTAAGTTTTAATCCGATTAGGGTAAGTTTAAACCCTAGGGTTACTTAATGTAACCAAGTAGGATAACATGAGATTATGTAAGGGGCCTATAACTAAAGTTATGAATGGATGTTGGTTCTATCACCAACATTTCTAACCCTTACTTTTATGATACGACAGAAGGTAGAATGCTGTAAGTGTCCTGACGGGATCAAGCTTGATATACCCAAGTATGTTAAATGTTATGATGCATGCTATAGGTTTAATGCTATGTGTTTAATGAATGCTATATGCTATGTGCTATGATATGCTATAAGGTATGCCATGCTATGTGCTATGATATACTATGAAGTATGAGCTATGATATATGTTATGAATTATGTTAGAATTATGTTATGATAAGATACAAGCTATGGTATGGTTAAGAAGTGATTATGATTTAATTATGTGAGACATCACGAAGCATGTTCACCAATTAATAAGAATAAGAACAAGGTATGAGACGATGAAAGTTATGATGGCAAGCGAGCTGCCTGTGTCGTACCGACCCGCTCGTAGGTCGGGTTAGACTATGGTTTGAGTTGGAAATGGACTGGCCGCCCCAACCACTCCATAGTTGCGCGCCCGGTACGGACACTTATGTTATGGGGCCCATAAGTAAGATAAGCAAGATAAGTTATGAAAGCATAAGAAAACATAATGAAGCATAAACGGTTCATGCATAATTATGTTATGTTATGCTAAGAGATGTATGCTATGTGATGCTATGATTAAGTTATGTTATGATGAATAAGTAAGTATGCTATGTTATGTTGTGTTGCGGTATATAGTAGTTGTACTTGCTGAGCGAAAGCTCATTGTCTTACGTCTATGCTGTAGGTAAGCAACCTACGGGAAGTACATGATACAAGATGGTGGAGCGTGGCGGGGCGAACTGTGAAATGTGGGAAAATTATGCCGCTACGCGTTTTGATATTATGTATTCATGTTTGTGTTTTCTTTTACGCCCAAACACTTTTATTTAGCAACGTTATTTTATACTTACATATTCGTGTGTGTGCGCCCAAACATGTACGGGAAGTACATGATACAAGAAGGTGGAGCGTGGCGGGGTGAACTGTGAAATGTGGGAAAATTATGCCGCTACGCGTTTTGATATTATGTATTCATGTTTGTGTTTTCTTTTACGCCCAAACACTTTTATTTAGCAACGTTATTTTATACTTACATATTCGTGTGTGTGTGCACTAAAAAAAAAATTCCGCTGTTTTCGTTAAGTAAGTAAGAATTATGAGAAAAGTTAAGTATGTATGTATGGTAACGGCCTGTGCTAGGCGGGTCGTTACAATAGTAACCACATGAGATACCCAAGTTATTGGGTTGGGCCTTACCCTATGGTTACCGACAGTAACCTAATGGGGTAGTACTTTGAAAGTAATTGGGCCCTAGTAACTCAATAGTGTATCATTCAAATATGATTGGGCCTTACCCTAGGGTTACCGATAGTAACCTAATGGGGTATTTATTTAAAATTAGTTGGGCTTAAAACCCATGGTTACCAATAGTAACCTAATAAGGTATTACTTAAGAAGTAATTGGGCTTTAGTAACCTAATGAGGTATATGTCTAAGATTTAAATAGGATTGGGCTTATACCCAAGGTTACAAATAGTAACCTAATAAGATGCTAATTAGTATTCACGTATGATTGGGCCTTGAACCCAAGGTTCCATTAAGTAATCAAACAAGATATTGTTTGATTAGGCCAGGTGCCTTAGGGTTACATTTAGTAACTGAATCAGATATCATTATAATATGTGGGAGACATGTAATTAGGGTTACTAATGAATGTTGGTTAAGGATACCAGCATTGAATGCAATGATTTACGGTAAGATAAGATGATCCTTATCTTACATCTTTTGTGAAAACAGGAATTAAATTTGTTGATGTGCCTTGTTGGAACATTAGACTAAGAGCATAAGACATCAGGTAAGTACAAACCTCACCTACAGTATGGAAAATAGTAAATTATTTTCAAGGATGACATGTTCACATGTATACTAAGATGTGCCATGTTTTATGATGATGCCATATTTATATACATGCCATGTTTTATGATATAGCCATGCTTTATTAATATGCCACAAGTCATTATATGTTAGTGATCTTTATGTCATACTATATCTACACATCATATGCATCATGACTAATTAGATCACAAGTAAAGAATCTTAGTTTTGAAAAATTAACAAGACTAAGACTAAACCAAGACAAGTAAAGTGTCGTACCAACCCCATGTTGATGCGTTGGGGATTATGTATGTTTAAGAAAATTCTCAGACCTTCTATTGATGCGGAAGGGTTATGTTTCAAGATTACCAGAATTGTTAGGGACCTTGCAAACCTTAACTATCTGTGAAATGCACGCATTTGGTACGTACACAAGGGGCCCATTTGTTAAGCAAGATAATAAATTCATAATTAAGTTCGTAATGGAGCATAATACATTCATAATCGATCATAAATGGATCATGCATAAGTTATATGATGTTGACGTGTTTTGTGAGATTATGTTTGTACTTGCTGGGCGAAAGCTCATCAGTATATTTCATTCTGTAGGTAAAAAGACTGCAGCTTTACTTGGTGGGCCATGGAGACGATGCGGCAAGTGAAGGGCGGTATGGGATATCACTACGCAGATTTTTCCGCAAACTCTTTAAATTATGAACTAGTACATGTATGATTAAGTATTATGTACCATGTTACATATGAGACTGTTTCAAAAGTCCAGTTTAAAAGGTTTAGGTGTGACATTTTAATCGGTTTACCATGTAATAGGTAGGCATGGTGAAGTTTACCCATATGGATAAATTTATTAAGTTACGAAGAAAAAAAAAATTATTCTCAAATTTTCAAGTAAGTTAAGGAAGTATAGTAACGGCCCACGTTTACGTAGTCGGCCCTACGTAGATGGTCGGGGCGTTACATGATCTATGTATATTCAATTAGGCTTCATTATATACATGTTTTGTCCACTTAAGGGCCCCTATATCGTACCCATATGCGCGCAACCAATGGGGGGTTGGGGAAGCGACCCTCCAACCACCTCCAAGGTCATTACTTACAACTTTCATTCTTATCATATCCTCTTACTAATTAGAGGTTGTTACGACACTTATTCCTATCTTTCATTAGCATCCTTCTAATTAATTGTGACAATATATATGAAGATTTACATGTCATTATGCATCTATCATTATGGCATAAGTATCTGTGAGGCATGTCGATCATATTAGTGCAAAATAAATTATGCATGTTAATTGCTTAATCAAAGCAATACATATAACTCATATACTCATCACATCATCAAGGCAAATCATAGCAAACATAGAGCACAACAAAGAAAAATATTTTGTTTCATGCAGTAGGTGAGATTTGTACTTACTTGTCTTATGTGCTTAAACTTTCAGAGTTGTACCTTATACTATGCAAGTTTGAGAAACTGTCCTGATTAAACAATATCTTATTATTAGATATAATCATAGTTATATTACTTTATTCATTTATTTATTTATTTTATAAACTCAAGTGAGCTTAATTTACTTATATCATAATTAACCTTAACAATTAATTTAAATTAATTATTAAGTGTTAAATAAATTTCTACTAATTATTATTAATTAATTTAATTTTACTTAATTTAATTTATTAATTATTCAGTTGATTAATAAATTAATACCTACATAGTCGGGTCGTTACACTTACAGTAAAATCTCAGTTTACCAGATTACAATACAATATTGTGTGACTTATTAAAATTTATATACATATCCGTTTTAAACGTATGATAACTCATTTCGAAGCTTGAGATGTCTACTTTATAGCATAAAGTAATTTCCTTTATTGTTTAAGATTTTCATACCGTATACTTAGGTTTGGTTACTGTTGATCCCACATAAGTACCATTTGTCCAGATTTATGGGTAAAATTAGAAATATCATAACAGTTAACTTCCAAGTCCAAATAAGGTAAAAGATATGTCATTAGAATGATGGTGTATAGTTCATATACTTAAAATAGTTTTATAAACAATTATGGGTTACTAACCCAAAATATACAAAAACCTTGGCCAGTATAGGGTTCCAGCAAAAACTCTCGGTTCGTAATCCAAATTTGTAAAATTCATCAAAAACAGTACATTTATCCGTTTGAGGCGCATGATACCTTTTTGAAAAGTTTAAGAATATAGTTTTCAGATCTATTACTTATAATCCAAAATTTTATGCCTAAAAGGTTCAGAGTACATAAAACCTATGGCTAGATCGTACCCCAGAGGTTTCTTTTCTCTCTAGTTTTGTGTCACAATTTTAAATGCACATAACTTTAGACATACAAAAGCAAACTAAGTGATTCCAAAGCCTAAAATAAAGCTTATCCTCTTTAGAATCTTTTCATATAATTTATTTTTCATACCAAAGTTTCTAATGCATGCCATATTACAACAACTACCACAAGCTCTAACAAAGTTAGTAGATTTTACCGAAATGCTCCGTGGATCCTTTAAGATCTTGGCCCTCCAAAGTTCTTCTCAAAACCTTTTCCTAGGTAAGAAGAAGTCTAAAATTAAGATTCTAACTAAACATCATGCTTTAGTTCTCCAAAATGACTAAAACACAAAGAATACAGCTAGGTTACCTCTAGCAACGCGTCCTCAAACTCTATTTCATACTTCTTCGAACTTGGTAACTGGTTTGCTTAGATCTTGAAAATGGAGGGAGGAGGGTGCAAGAGGGGTGTTGTTGATGAAGAATAGTGTTGGTGGTTTTTTGTCTTTTTTTTTTTCTTTGAGCTTGATGGTGGCTATAGAAGCTAGGGTTTTTGAGCTTAACTTGTGTGAGAATAAATTGAGATGTTGGGAGCTTGTTTTCAGTCAAAATTTGCTTTAAAGGAGTTGTATTTTGAGGGGTAAAAATGAAATTTTTTTGGCTGATTCTTCCCTTGCATTGCCACCACTTAAGGGAGGGAGTTGGTGTGAAAATTTTGTTCAACAAAGTGGGAGAAAAGGGATCACTTTCACTTGTCTCTTCTTTGTATCATATTGTCAAAACAAGCCATGCCATCTCTTACATGAGGTTGCATGCATACACCACTTTCTTTCTTTTTTTCTCAATTGTTCAAATTGTTTGCTATTGACCACAAAATCCGGATCTCCCCTTTGTTTTTCTCATTTTTATTTTTTTTTTCTTTCTTTCAATTTTTCCACCATTGATTAAAGGTTGTCATCCTTATTCTCATCCATTGGATCTTTCATCACATAAATCCTTACCTTATGCTCTCATTGGTCACTTATCATCCAAAGCTTCATCATTGATTTGCCTATGATCCTTTAACAGAAAATCTACACTATTGATTTCAAATCTAAACACAATTATAGACCAATCTTCCTGTAACGACCTGACTTTTCGAACCGTTAACTAGCTTACTTATTCTTATCAAATTTAATCTCAACACTTATTTATGTTTGGCTCCAAAAATACAGATTTTTTTATTTTTTATTTTTTATTTTTTATTTTTACATAAATAACATTCGTACTACAAAAGTTAAATTTACTAAAATTTTTAACTGAGGAAATTGAAAACCTCTTGATAATAAATATCATATTCAATTTCGTATTTAGATAATATTTAAAAACAACTATAACTTCATGTAAGTTAAAAGGAAAGAGTCTAAAGTATTTTTCTCGTAAAGTACTCATACTAGTTTAGTAGTACCAAAATATTAGAAACATAGTTATAAATATAGTCGATACAAAATAATTTAAGAAGTCTAAATGCGGAAATTAAATTTGTGGTGGTATCCCACTCCCTTCCTTTATCGCCTCCGCACAGCTTCGTCAGTCCATGAAACATCTAAGTAGCGGGTAGCTTACCCGCATTACCTACAGCACGAACACACATGTATGAGTTTTCGCTCAGCAAGTACAAATAATATCTCACAAAACATTTTCATAAAATCATATCATCACACGTAACATCAAGAATGTTCAAAAATGCATGTGATCATGTGTGTTCATTTTATGCTTCATTATATAGATGTCTGTCTACTTAAGGGCCCATATGTCGTACCCATATGCACGCAACCCACTACTACAAAATGTGGATTTCACGACGGAACTTCCACGACCGTTTTTTAAAAAACCGTCGTGGAAAATGCGGCAAAAACACGGAGTGGAACAGAGTTTTCGAAAACCGTCGTGGAAGCCGAAGCTTCCACGACGGTTATAAAAAACTGTCGTGGAAGAGGATGCTTCCACGACGGTTATGAAGCTTGCAAAAAAAAAAAAAAATTTTTTTTTTTGCTTTCCACGACAGTTTTAAAAAACCGTCGTGGAAGCTAAATTTTTTTTTTTTTTGCAAGCTTCCACGACGGATATTAAAAACCGTCGTGGAAGCAAGCTCTTCCACGACGGTTTTTTATAACCGTCGTGGAAGTTTCGGTTTCCACGACGGTTTTCGGAAACTCTGTTCCGCTCCGTGTTTTTGCCGCATTTTCCACGACGGTTTTTTAAAAAACGGTCATGGTGTGATGCCCTAGAAATTCATAAGCTTAATTCATGAATTATTATTATGATCTCTTCATTAATATGCTTTTAATAAATTGTTTTGATGAATATCAAATTTCAAGATCATGAACGACATATGAATTTATGCGATGTGTCGTATTAGGGGGATAACGATAATTTTTGGGAAAGACCCCGATTTTTTATTGATAGGTCAATTTAGTGATCTTAGAATTATTTTGATCATACTAATAGCTAAGTTTTGGAGATGTGATTAAGAATTGATGTGTCACATAGGTAGAAGATGAATTATTAGTATTTACTCTTAAGAAATCCAAAGGTGGAAAATTGATCAAACATTGTGCTTTATTTGAAATCAATGGTGTGGATTTGGTGCTAGAGAATCCTAGGCAAATCAATGGTTAAACTTTGAGTGAGGATTGACCAATGAGAATTTAGGGTGAGGATAGGTGTGATGGAAGATCCAATGGATGAGAATGAAGATGATAACTTGGATCAAGGGTGGGAAATTGAAAGAGAGAAAAACAAAACAAAATTTGACTAGCAAAGGGGGTGGTCGGTTTTTGAAGTGCAAAGCCAAGGAAAATGTGAACAAAGGAGAAAAGAAGAAAGTGGTGCATGCATGCAACCACATGTAAGAGTTGGTATGGTTTCTTTTGGCAATTTGACCTAAGGAAGAGGCTAGTGATAGTGACCCATCATCTCAACTTTATTGAACCAAGTTTTACCCCAAAGACTCTCCCAAATTGCCGACCATTCAAGGGTTGATTCAGCCAAGAATTTTTCAAATTTCCTCCCCCAAAAGACAGCTCTCTCAAGGCCAAAGTTGGCTAAGCACAAACCCCTAACACTCCATTTTCTTTCTCACACAAGTTAAGCTCTCAAACCCTAACTCTCTAACCACCACCAAGCTCTAAACAAAACCAAGAACCACCAACACTATTCTCCATCTCCAACACCCCTCAAGCACTCTCCTTCATCCATATTTGAGTTCTAAGAAACCTCGTTCTGAAGATCGAAGAAGTGAGAGACGGAGTTAGAGGACGTTTCACTAAAGGTAACCTAGTGGTATTCTTCGTGTTTTAGTCTTTTTGGGAGAACTAAAGTATGATGTTTAGTCATAATCTTAATATTAGACTTCTTCTTACCTAGGAAAAGTTTTGAGAAGAACGCGTGAGGTTCGAGATCTCAAAGGACCCCCGGAGCATTTCGGTAAGATTTACGAACCTTGTTGAAGTTCGTAGCTGTTGTGGTCATATAGTATGCATTAGAAAATTTAGTATGAAAAATAAACTATATATTAAGATTCTACAGAGGATAAGCTTCATTTTAGGCTTTGGAATCACTTGATTTGCTTTTATATGTTAAAAGTTATGTGCCTTTGAAGTTGTGACACAAAAATAATGAGAAAATGAACCTCCGAGCCATAGCATAGCCACGGGTTTACTGTACTCCGAACCATTTAGACTCAAAATATTGGATTATAAGTTTTAGATCTAAAAACTAGACTCTTTAAGCTTTCCAACAAGGTATCTTACGCCTTGAACGGATAAATGTGCAATTTTTGACGAATTTTACAAGTTTGGGCTACGAACCGAAAATCCTTGCTGGAACCCTGTATTAGCCACGGGTTTTATAGATTTTGAGTTAGTAAACCATATCTTTTTACAAAACTGTTCTTATCATATAAAATAGACATTATAAGCTTTCCAATGACATATCTTTTGTCTTATTTAGACTTGTAAACAAATTGTTATGATTTTTCTAATCTTACCAATGATTCTGGACTTATTGTATAAATGTGAGATCAACAGTGACAAAACCTAAGTTTATGATGTGAAATACTCAAGTACTAAAGGAAATAACTTTACCACTGTAAAGTAGACATCTTAAGCTTCAAAACGAGATATCATACGTTTAAAACGGATATGTACATAAATTTTAATAAATCACTTAAGATTATAGTGTAATCTGGTAATCTAAGATTTTACCATAATACACTTAGAAAAACGTCCACATTATTATTTGAAATACTTGAAATCTTGGAAAACAAGTTATAGAGACAGAAAATAGATATCTTAAGCTTTCCAATAAGTTATCAAACGTCAAAAACGGAATTATACTCAAATCTAAATAAATCTTACAAGTTAAAATCATACACCGATGAAACTATTAAACATTAAAATGTAACACAAGAGTAAGTCTTGACATATGAACGTATTTAGTTATGAAATGAATTGATTTTAAGTATATGATCAAATAATATGAAAACCCTAACTTTATAAAATTAAATCATAAGTTTTAAATGGGCCAAGATAAAGTATACTAGATGGTTACTATACATATACCAAGAGATTACTTTAGCCCAATTAAATGAACATAACCAAGGGGATTGGACTAGCCCAATAAATCTAAGAGAGGTATACCCTTAGGTGACCCATCATCACCTTGATGGATTAATTAGTTAATTAATTAATACATAACTTAATGTAATTAATAAGGTAATTAATTAATTAACTGATTGATAATTAATTAATTTATTATAAGGGTTAGTATATAATAATCAAAATTATTATGTTGAATAACTATATAATTATAATATATGATTAATTAGAGATTAATTAATCATTAATTATTAATAATTGATTTAATCATCAAAATAATTATGGATAATTAACTAGAGATTTACCAAACACTAATTATTAGATAAATCAAATTTTTAATTATTAATATTAGAATTAATAATTAATAATTATTATGTGAGAAAGAATATTTAAGTAACATAATTAAATTATCAACAAGATAATTATTAATAAGTCAATTAAAATTATACAATTTAATTATAATTTCTTAATTTGATAAAGTAATAATTAATTAATTAATTAATTAATTAAAATAAATAAAAAATTAATTAATTAATTAAATTAATTGAATAATAATTAATCGAAATTTATTTAACACTTAATAATTAATAAGGATTAATTGTTAAGGTTAATTATGATGTAAGTAAATTAAGTTCACTATAGGTAAAAATAAATAAATAAATAAATAAAGGAAAATAATAAAGTAATATTATTATAACTCTATCTAATAATGAGATATTGTTAATTAGGACAATTTCTCAAATCTGCATAGTAGGAGATACAACTCCAGAAGTTTAAGCATATAAGACAAGTAAGTACAAACCTCACCTACAGCATGAAATAAAATGTTATTGTTGTTGGTGTTCTATGTTCTTTATGATTTACCTCGATGAAGTGATGAGCCTATGAGTTATAAGTACTGTATTAATTAAGCATTTAACATGCATAAATTTTCATGCATTGATATGATTGATCTGCCTCATAAGTACGTATGCAATAATGATAGATGCATAGTGACATATAAATCTATATATTGTCACAGATAATAAGAATGAGGCTAACGAAAGATAGGATTAAGTGTCGTACCAACCTCCAACTAGTGAGAGGATATGATAAGAACGAAAGTTATAAGTTTTGACCTTGGAGGTTGTTGGAGGGTCGCTCCCCTAACTCCCCATTGGTTGCGCGCATATGGGTACGACATAGGGGCCCTTAATTAGACAAGATATGTAAATAATAAAGCATAATTGAATACATATAGTTCACATGTATTTTTAAACATTCATGATGCTACATATGATGATATGATTTTATGAAAATAATTTGTGAGATATTGTTTGTACTTGCTGAGCGAAAGCTCATCAGTGTATGTTCATGCTGTAGGTAACGTGGGTAAGCAGCCCATTACTTAGATGTCTTATGGACTGGCGAGGCTGTGCGGAGGCGATGAAGGACGGGAGTGGGATACCACCACGAGTTAAATTTCCGCATTTAAATTCCCTAATTTATTTTATATCGACTATATTTATAATTATGTTTTAATGTTTTGGTATAATTAATCTGATATGAGTATTTTACAAGAAAAGACTTTAGACTCTCTCGTTATAATTTATGTGTAGTTTTAACTTTTAAAATATCATCTAGTTACGGTTTCATATTGGGTAATTAGTTGCTGGAGGATTTCAATTTTCTCAGTTAAAAATTTTTAGTGACTCTATATTTTGCAGCATGAATATAAAAAAAAAATTACATTTTTGGAACCAAACATATATGAGTGTTAAGAGTAAATTAAATAAGAATAAGTAAGTTAGTTAACGGTCCGAAAAGTCGGGTCGTTACAGTTGGTATCAGAGCCGGTATCCTGCCATCCTACCTTACGTCGTTTCCACATCAGTTTCATGCCTGTCCAAGTAAGTTAGAATTTTATTTTAGTTTATTATTTGTAGTTATTATTGACCTAAATTTTAAAACTAGGCATCACTACATTATCATCATGCCACCAATTAGAGGATCATCATCCAAAGACACACTCCTTAGTGAGCTCGGTGCCAAAATAACGGCTGTATTTCAGAGAGCCAGACCAGATCACTACAATGGAGAAACTCATCCAGGAGATTGGCTACATCACATCGAGTCCTTATGCAGCTCGTGTGGCATAACACGAGGGGCGTGGTCGAGACTAGCAGTGATCCAACTAAGGGGTGCTGCTAGGCATTGGTGGGAGTCTATTGGACAAGACCTGAACCTCATACATTGGAGAGATTTCCGTCGCAACATCATGGAGTACTTTGTAGGTCCTTTCCTTTACCGAGAGAGGAGAGCTGAATTGACATACACACAAGGACGTCGTTTCTTCACTTGGGCGGCAGCATGGGCACCTATTCATGGTGAGAGCATGCAGGAGTACAAACGTCGATTCGAGGATGATTTCCTAGTTGAGTGCCCTTACGAACTGCGCCAAGAGGATGCATGTGAGCTGTTTTGGAAGGGAGTCCCCCACGAGATACGAGCACTTGTTTACTTTCCCCGACCATATCCGGATTATGATCACTTATGTTCAGAGGTCATTTATGCTGAGATGCACCTGAAAGCAGAAAGAGTAAATACTCCTCCAACAAGGGAATTTGAGAACGTGGAGGACGCTAGCAGCCATGTTGAGGCGTCAGCCCCACACCAACCAGGAGCCGTGGGAGACGATGATGCCCATATTGACTCAGAAGAGGAGGACCCCACCGAGGTTTTCTCTGAAGGGGAAGATGACGAGACTGATGGTCCATGAGTGTTAGTGGGAATCGAGTGTTGTAGTTACTATCAAATAGTTGTTATTTGTCATGGATGTTTTATCTATTACCTATTTTATGTGTTTGGTAACTCATGTGTTATTTTTATGATTTATGTATTCTCTATGACTAATTATGACCAGTATGGTTGATCGTTATGTGAACTTATGATTATGTGATGTTATGACATGATGCGTTTAAGATGTGATATGCCATGAATTATGAGTTGTACCTTAATTATTATATTTAAATAAAACTCATATCATGAAACTATGATTAAGTTAAAATATCTGTGTGCGAGATATTAAACAAGCATGGTTCTTTTAGGTTGAACACTAGAGTTATACATAAAGTCATGGTACGTCCTCGAGCGGCAGCAGCAAGACAACCACAAGAAGTGAACCTAGCTGAAATGGTGGTTAACCTACAGCGCAGATTAGAGGACCAAGAGCGCGAAATGCAGAATCTCCGCGAGCAGCTTGCTCAACAGAATCAAGAAATACCCCCTCCACCAGCTGTCCCAGCTCAACCTGCAGCACCAGCTGTGCCTGCGGCACAAGCCGGCCAACCGGTGATTCGACAAGAACCGCTGTATGAGAGGTTCCGACGTATGAAACCACCAGAATTTGAGGGATCCACCAATCCTTTGGAGGCTGAGGAATGGTTAACCTCCCTTCAAATAGTCTTGAACTTTATGAACCTCACTGATCAAGAGAAAGTGTTTTGTGCTTCTTATGTCATAAAGAAAGATGCTCGTTATTGGTGGGAAACGGTACAAATGAGGAGAAATGTACTTGAGATGACATGGAATGATTTCATTCAAGAATTCAACGACAAATTCTACAATCGGATGGCTATGAAAGCACAGCAGAATGAATTCAACAACATCAAGCAAGGCACTATGTCCGTAACTGAGGCTGTTCGCAAGTTCGACCAACTAACGCGACTTTGCCCTCACCTTATGCCAACTGAGGATGAAAGAGTTAGGCGGATGTTGGACATGTTTCGTCCCGAGATAGCCGTAGTGATCGATAGTGGCGAGAAACCACCTACGACTGTTGCTGAATGTGTCGAAAGGGCACTACGCGCTGAGTATCGTCTTGCTCAAGCTAAACAAGAGAGGGCTAAGTTCTTTGAAGAGAAAAAGAAAGAGAAGTCGCAATCAAAGCAGAACCAAGGAAATCAACTAAACAACCAGGGAAACAGATCCAATCCGATCGGCAATCACTTTAATCAGAACTACAACAAGCGAAAGGGGAATTTCAATGGAAATAAGAACCAGAAGAGCCATCCTCAGAAGAAGAATATCATTGTTTTCCCTACCTGCACCAAATGTGGGAAGAAGCATCCAGGAGAATGCAAACTTGGTTCAAATACTTGTTACTTATGTGGCAAAGAGGGTCACTATGCTAAGAATTGCTATTCCAACAAGCAGAATCAGACTGGACAGAACCAGCTAAAGCCACAAGGAACTCAACTCCACAACATACAAGCCAAGATCGAGGGTCCACAAATTTACCAAGGACGTTTGGAAGCCCCGCCAGGACCGAACGCTCACATTTTCGCCTACACTAAGAATGATGTCGATGCTGGAACCTCGAATGTGGTGACAGGTCAGCTTTCTGTGGCCAACCAAGATGCTCATATTTTATTTGATTCTGGAGTAACTCATTCCTTTGCATCATATACATTTGCTAGGAAGCTCACTCAATTTAGGGATAGAATCAATCAGACCTTTCGGACGGCCTTGCCTTCAGGACAAACTTTATTGTCAAGTTATTGGTTACGTCATGTGCCAATAATTATTGCTGGTAGAGAGCTGTTTGTTAACCTAGTTATTTTAGAAATGTTCGACTACGACATCATCTTAGGGATGGACTTTCTAGGAAAATACAATGCGAACATCGACTGTCGGGCACGCAAGGTGACATTTAAACCTGATGGAGCAGAAGAGTTCGAATTTGTCAGCATTTTTGAGAAACAGTCGAGGGTGATGATTTCTGCCATGAGGGCGCGAAAGATGCTACATAGCGGATGCGTTGGGTACCTAGCCAATATCATAGATACGACGAAAGAAGGACGATCCAAACCAGAAGATGTGGCAGTAGTCAGGAATTTTGTCGAGGTCTTCCCAGAAGACTTGCCTGGGCTACCACCTGATCGTGAGATTTCTTTTGAAATCGAATTGATACCTGGCACAGCACCGATTTCCAAGGCCCCATACCGCATGGCTCCAGCTGAACTCAAGGAATTGCAGACGCAACTTCAAGAACTTCTGGACAAGGGATTCATACGTCCGAGCTACTCACCTTGGGGTGCACCTGTCTTATTCGTCAAAAAGAAGGACGGTACGTTGAGGATGTGCATTGACTACCGTGAGCTCAACAAGGCGACCATCAAGAATAAGTATCCTCTTCCAAGAATCGACGACCTCTTCGATCAGCTTAAGGTAGCATCAGTCTTCTCTAAGATCGACTTACGTTCCGGTTATCACCAACTGAAGATTAAAGAAGGCGATGTCCCAAAGTCAGCATTTCGTACACGTTACGGTCACTACGAGTTTTTAGTCATGCCTTTTGGATTGACGAATGCACCTGCAGCTTTCATGGATTTGATGAATCGTGTATTCAAGGAATATTTGGACAAGTTTATCATCGTGTTCATTGATGATATCCTGATCTACTCGAAGACCCAAAAAGAGCATGAAGAGCATTTAAGGATCGCTCTCCAAACTCTAAGGAACCACCAGCTCAATGCAAAATTCTCTAAATGTGAATTTTGGCTCGACAAGGTTCAATTTCTTGGACACGTGATCTCCAAGGATGGAGTATCTGTTGACCCATCCAAAATCGAAGCTGTGAGCAAGTGGCCAGCACCGAAGAGTGTGACTGAAGTGCGAAGCTTTTTAGGTCTAGCCGGCTACTACAGGAGATTTGTTGAAGGATTCGCAAAATTAGCCGCACCTCTTACCGCACTTACTCGGAAAGGAAGGAAGTATGAATGGACGGAGAAATGCGAGGAAAATTTCCAAGAATTGAAGAAGAAACTCACTAGTGCTCCTATTCTCACGATTCCATCAGACGAAGGAGAGTTTGATATCTACAGCGATGCATCCAAGATGGGCTTAGGAGCAGTTCTGATGCAAAACGGAAAGGTTGTGGCTTATGCCTCACGGCAATTGAAGGAGCACGAGAAGAACTACCCAACCCATGATTTGGAACTAGCAGCTGTGGTGTTCGCCCTTAAGATCTGGCGACACTACCTTTACGGCGTTAAATGTCAGATTTTTACAGATCATAAAAGTCTCAAGTACATCTTCACCCAGAAGGAACTCAACATGAGACAAAGAAGATGGTTGGAATTGGTTAAGGATTATGATTGTGAGATTCTTTATCATCCCGGAAAGGCCAACAAAGTCGCTGATGCACTGAGTCGAAAGTCGTCTGCTACTCTCATGTCAATTCAAGCACTACCACAACCATTTCAGGGAGATATTTTCAAGCTTGGAATGGAGCTACTTTCGGGAAAACTTTCCTCATTGACTCTCCAGCCTACAATTATTGGTGAAATCAAGGAAGCTCAAGGGCTCAATCCTAGTTTGGTCAGGATAAGGAAAGAAGTCATGAAAGGGAAAGAAACTAATTTTGGCGTGTCAGATGAGGGCATCATTCATTTTAAAGGTAGGTTATGTGTGCCTAACAATGAAGAGCTTCGGAAGCAGATTCTATCGGAAGCCCACGATACTCCATACTCTGTCCATCCTGGAGTGACTAAGATGTATAAGGACTTGAAAGAGCATTTTTGGTGGAACAAGATGAAGAACGATGTGGCTGAATTCGTAAGTAAATGCCTAACTTGTCAGAAAGTTAAGGCAGAGCACAAGCGACCGGCTGGACAATTGCAACCTATTGAAGTTCCAGAGTGGAAATGGGAACAAATCACTATGGATTTTGTGGTCGGATTGCCAAGAACTATTGAAGGTTATGACGCCATCTGGGTAATTGTAGATCGTTTGACTAAATCAGCACGTTTCATAGAAATTAAAGTGACTTATTCCTTGGAGAAGTTGGCGGAATTGTATGTATCTAATGTCGTCAAGCTGCACGGCATCCCCTTATCAATCATTTCAGATCGCGACAGCCGTTTCACCTCCACTTTTTGGAAAAATGTTCAACGAGCATTAGGAACTGAGCTCAAGTTTAGCACTGCTTTTCACCCTCAGACGGATGGTCAATCCGAGCGAACCATTCAAACCTTAGAGGATATGCTTCGTGCTTGCGTTATGGACTTCAAAGGTGCATGGAATAAGAAGCTACCGTTGATTGAATTCTCCTACAACAATAGTTATCAGGCGACCATCGGAATGGCACCCTATGAAGCACTCTATGGTAGGAAGTGCCGATCGCCGGTACACTGGCATGAAACAGGGGAGAAGCAATTGGAAACCACAGATTTCATTATCAAGACCACTGAAGCAGTCAAGAAAATACGACAACGAATGGAAGCAGCTCAATGTCGACAGAAGAGTTATGCAGATAAGCGAAGGAGGCCCCTGGAATTCCAAAACGGAGACTTTGTTTTCCTAAAGGTAGCACCAATGAAAGGTGTGATGCGATTCGGAAAGAAGGGCAAGTTGAGCCCGAGGTACATAGGACCTTTCGAGATCATAGAACGCGTCGGTAAGGTGGCTTATAGATTAGCACTACCGTCAGAATTTTCAACAGTGCACAATGTCTTTCATGTCTCAATGCTGAAGAAATATGTCCCGGATCCGTCTCACGTAATAGAGCATGAACCAATTCAAGTTCACGAGGACCTCACTTATGAAGAAAAGCCTGTGCAAATTCTGGCTCGTGAAGAAAAGACTCTCAGAAACAAGATCATACCTCTTGTCAAGGTGTTATGGCGAAATCACAAGATCGAGGAAGCTACTTGGGAACGTGAAGACGAAATGAGGAAAAATTATCCGTTTTTGTTCTAATTTTCGAGGACGAAAATTTTGTAAGGAGGGTAGATTGTGATGCCCTAGAAATTCATAAGCTTAATTCATGAATTATTATTATGATCTCTTCATTAATATGCTTTTAATAAATTGTTTTGATGAATATCAAATTTCAATATCATGAACGACATATGAATTTGTGCGATGTGTCGTATTAGGGGGATAACGATAATTTTTGGGAAAGACCCCGATTTTTTATTGATAGGTCAATTTAGTGATCTTAGAATTTATTTTGATCATACTAATAGCTAAGTTTTGGAGATGTGATTAAGAATTGATGTGTCACATAGGTAGAAGATGAATTATTAGTATTTACTCTTAAGAAATCCAAAGGTGGAAAATTGATCAAACATTGTGCTTTATTTGAAATCAATGGTGTGGATTTGGTGCTAGAGAATCCTAGGCAAATCAATGGTTAAACTTTGAGTGAGGATTGACCAATGAGAATTTAGGGTGAGGATAGGTGTGATGGAAGATCCAATGGATGAGAATGAAGATGATAACTTGGATCAAGGGTGGGAAATTGAAAGAGAGAAAAACAAAACAAAATTTGACTAGCAAAGGGGGTGGTCGGTTTTTGAAGTGCAAAGCCAAGGAAAATGTGAACAAAGGAGAAAAGAAGAAAGTGGTGCATGCATGCAACCACATGTAAGAGTTGGTATGGTTTCTTTTGGCAATTTGACCTAAGGAAGAGGCTAGTGATAGTGACCCATCATCTCAACTTTATTGAACCAAGTTTTACCCCAAAGACTCTCCCAAATTGCCGACCATTCAAGGGTTGATTCAGCCAAGAATTTTTCAAATTTCCTCCCCCAAAAGACAGCTCTCTCAAGGCCAAAGTTGGCTAAGCACAAACCCCTAACACTCCATTTTCTTTCTCACACAAGTTAAGCTCTCAAACCCTAACTCTCTAACCACCACCAAGCTCTAAACAAAACCAAGAACCACCAACACTATTCTCCATCTCCAACACCCCTCAAGCACTCTCCTTCATCCATTTTTGAGTTATAAGAAACCCCGTTCCGAAGATCGAAGAAGTGTGAGACGGAGTTAGAGGACGTTTCACTAAAGGTAACCTAGTGGTATTCTTCATGTTTTAGTCTTTTTGGGAGAACTAAAGTATGATGTTTAGTCATAATCTTAATATTAGACTTCTTCTTACCTAGGAAAAGTTTTGAGAAGAATGCGTGAGGTTTGAGATCTCAAAGGACCCCCGGAGCATTTCGGTAAGATTTACGAACCTTGTTGAAGTTCGTAGCTGTTGTGGTCATATAGTATGCATTAGAAACTTTAGTATGAAAAATAAACTATATATTAAGATTCTACAGAGGATAAGCTTCATTTTAGGCTTTGGAATCACTTGATTTGCTTTTATATGTTAAAAGTTATGTGCCTTTGAAGTTGTGACACAAAAATAATGAGAAAATGAACCTCCGAGCCATAGCATAGCCACGGTTTTACTGTACTCCGAACCATTTAGACTTAAAATTTTGGATTATAAGTTTTAATCTAAAAACTAGACTCTTTATGCTTTCCAACAAGGTATCTTACGCCTTGAACGGATAAATGTGCAATTTTTGACGAATTTTACAAGTTTGGGCTACGAACCGAAAATCCTTGCTGGAATCCTGTATTAGCCATGGGTTTTATAGATTTTGAGTTAGTAAACCATATCTTTTTACAAAACTGTTCTTATCATATAAAATAGACATTATAAGCTTTCCAATGACATATCTTTTGTCTTATTTGGACTTGTAAACAAATTGTTATGATTTTTCTAATCTTACCAATGATTCTGGACTTATTGTATAAATGTGAGATCAACAGTGATAAAACCTAAGTTTATGATGTGAAATACTCAAGTACTAAAGGAAATAACTTTACCACTGTAAAGTAGACATCTTAAGCTTCAAAACGAGATATCATACGTTTAAAACGGATATATACATAAATTTTAATAAATCACTTAAGATTATAGTGTAATTTGGTAATCTAAGATTTTACCATAATACACTTAGAAAAACGTCCACATTATTATTTGAAATACTTGAAATCTTGGAAAACAAGTTATAGAGACAAAAAATAGATATCTTAAGCTTTCCAATAAGTTATCAAACATCAAAAACGGAATTATACTCAAATCTAAATAAATCTTACAAGTTAAAATCATACACCGATGAAACTATTAAACATTAAAATGTAACACAAGAGTAAGTCTTGACATATGAACGTATTTAGTTATGAAATGAATTGATTTTAAGTATATGATCAAATAATATGAAAACCCTAACTTTATAAAATTAAATCATAAGTTTTAAATGGGCCAAGATAAAGTATACTAGATGGTTACTATACATATACCAAGAGATTACTTTAGCCCAATTAAATGAACATAACCAAGGGGATTGGACTAGCCCAATAAATCTAAGAGAGGTATACCCTTAGGTGACCCATCATCACCTTGATGGATTAATTAGTTAATTAATTAATACATAACTTAATGTAATTAATAAGGTAATTAATTAATTAACTGATTGATAATTAATTAATTTATTATAAGGGTTAGTATATAATAATCAAAATTATTATGTTGAATAACTATATAATTATAATATATGATTAATTAGAGATTAATTAATCATTAATTATTAATAATTGATTTAATCATCAAAATAATTATGGATAATTAACTAGAGATTAACCAAACACCAATTATTAGATAAATCAAATTTTTAATTATTAATATTAGAATTAATAATTAATAATTATTATATGAGAAAGAATATTTAAGTAACATAATTAAATTATCAACAAGATAATTATTAATAAGTCAATTAAAATTATACAATTTAATTATAATTTCTTAATTTGATAAAGTAATAATTAATTAAATAATTAATTAATTAATTAATTAAAATAAATAAAAAATTAATTAATTTAATTAATTAATTAATTAATTAAATTAATTGAATAATAATTAATCGAAATTTATTTAACACTTAATAATTAATAAGGATTAATTGTTAAGGTTAATTATGATGTAAGTAAATTAAGTTCACTATAGGTAAAAAAAAAAAAAAATTAAAATTAATAAATAAATAAAGAAAAATAATAAAGTAATATTATTATAACTCTATCTAATAATGAGATATTGTTAATCAGGACAATTTCTCAAATCTGCATAGTAGGAGATACAACTCCAGAAGTTTAAGCATATAAGACAAGTAAGTACAAACCTCACCTACAGCATGAAATAAAATGCTATTGTTGTTGGTGTTCTATGTTCTTTATGATTTACCTCGATGAATTGATGAGCCTATGAGTTATAAGTACTGTATTAATTAAGCATTTAACATGCATAAATTTTCATGCATTGATATGATTGATCTGCCTCATAAGTACGTATGCAATAATGATAGATGCATAGTGACATATAAATCTATATATTGTCACAGATAATAAGAATGAGGCTAATGAAAGATAGGATTAAGTGTCGTACCAACCTCTAACTAGTGAGAGGATATGATAAGAACGAAAGTTATAAGTTTTGACCTTGGAGGTTGTTGGAGGGTCGCTCCCCTAACTCCCCATTGGTTGCGCGCATATGGGTACGACATAGGGGCCCTTAATTAGACAAGATATGTAAATAATAAAGCATAATTGAATACATATAGTTCAC
Source organism: Ficus carica (assembly GCA_009761775.1). NCBI lineage: Eukaryota > Viridiplantae > Streptophyta > Magnoliopsida > Rosales > Moraceae > Ficus > Ficus carica. The sequence continues at coordinate 97,125 of VYVB01000426.1, forward strand.
ATGCATTTTTAAACATTCATGATGCTACATATGATGATATGATTTTATGAAAATAATTTGTGAGATATTGTTTGTACTTGCTGAGCGAAAGCTCATCAGTGTATGTTCATGCTGTAGGTAACGTGGGTAAGCAGCCCATTACTTAGATGTCTTATGGACTGGCGAGGCTGTGCGGAGGCGATGAAGGACGGGAGTGGGATACCACCACGAGTTAAATTTCCGCATTTAAATTCCCTAATTTATTTTATATCGACTATATTTATAATTATGTTTTAATGTTTTGGTACAATTAATCTGATATGAGTATTTTACAAGAAAAGACTTTAGACTCTCTCATTATAATTTATGTGAAGTTTTAACTTTTAAAATATCATCTAGTTACGGTTTCATATTGGGTAATTAGTTGCTGGAGGATTTCAATTTTCTCAGTTAAAAATTTTTAGTGACTCTATATTTTGCAGCATGAATATAAAAAAAAAAAATTACATTTTTGGAACCAAACATATATGAGTGTTAAGAGTAAATTAAATAAGAATAAGTAAGTTAGTTAACGGTCCGAAAAGTCGGGTCGTTACACATGGAAGGGTCTTTTTTCCAAAAAAAATTTTAAAATTTTTGGATTCTACCACGACGGTTTTTGGGACATACCACGACGGTTTTCCCCAAAAATCGTCGTGGTAGGTACTAAGGCGGGAATTTTGAAATTTTTTAAATTAAATTCAATTTTTTGGAGCGTGTATTAAAACCCAAAAAAATGTCCTCTTTCCCACCCCATTACATTCCGAGCATTTTTCACTTTTTCACTCTCTAACTCCATACCCAAAGCCACCCAATTTCTTCCCTCTATTTCTCTCTCGCCACTCCCTCTCTACTTAAAATCTCCAAAAACTCACTCTATCTCACCGCGCCTCCTCTCTCTATCTCACCTCTCAAATTTTTCTCTTGGCTCCATTCTCCGATGGCCTCTTCCACCACTCACGCGGCCTCCTCCTTTCTCCGACGGGTCCACCAAGGAACTCACGCGGCTTTCCCTCTCTCTCTCGCCACACTCCGCCCATACCGACGCTCGACAAGCCGGAAAGTTGTAATGTATATTGCTTGGGTAATGCACGGATTTGGGAATTTTTTGTCCAAAATGTTGATTTTGTTGATTGTGGTTGTTGATAAAATGTTTCGTCCAAAATGTTGATTTTGTAGATTGTTGAGTTGGGAAGATTCTGTCCGAAATGGCCAAAATCCGTCCCCTACATTTTCGGTGATTGTTCATTGTGGTTGTGTTTTAGATTGAATTAAATTGGTTAGGTAAGGCACGGATTTGAGAAATTTCTGAAAAAAAGTGTTGATTTTGTGATTTAAATGTGTTTCGGAAAAAAGTATTGATTTAGTGGGAATTCGTAAATTTTTTTTTTTTTTTGGTTACCTACCATGACGGTTACTCGACCATCGTGGTAGCTCCATTCGTAAATTTTTTTTTTTCGTTGTTACCTACCACGACGGTCTTCAAACCGTCGTGGAATCCAAATATATACCACGACTGTGGATTCCACGACAGTTAGAAAACCGTCGTTTAAGTATTACCACGACGGTTTTTAACCGTCGTCGAATCTCTATTTTGTAGTAGTGACCAATGGGGAGTTGGGGGAGCGACCCTCCAACAACCTCCAAGATCATAACTTATAATTTTCATTCTTATCATATCTTCTCACTAATTGGAGGTTGGTACGATACTTAATCCTATCTTTCGTTAGCCTTATTCTTATTTTTTGTGATAATGTGTAGATTTACATGTCACTATGCATCTATCTTTACGGCATACATATCTGTGAGGCATGTTGTGAGGCATGTTGATCATATCAGTGCAAGAGAAATTATGCACGTCAAATGTTAAATCAACGCAATACATATGACTCATATACTTATCACTTTATTAACCGTCGTCAGATCCTAACATTGTCTTAACAAGAGAAAATGGATCAATTTGCAAGGCAAGATGGTACAGAATATGCCAACTTGCAGTTTGTATATATATTCGCCAAAAGCAAGAGTATTATACAAACACCCTCATAAACGTATACATATATACATACATAGTACATATTATGTATTTTTGGAGAAATACTAAATTTTTTTTATAAAAATTTTGCGACTAATTAGAGACTTGCTTCAGGAAATAGTTCATCTTTGAGGAAAGGAGCAATCCACTGTATCTGAATGTAAGTAATCTCCCACAGATCATCACCTTCTTTAGGCACCAAAATCTCCTTCTTCATCTCTTTTATAATCTTTCTCAACAAATCAGGCACTGTTTCAGGCAATTTTGACTTGCCATATTCGCCCAAATCAGCCTTCATATATGAGTCCATTCTTCTCAACACTCCTAACCAAAAAGCCCGAAACCCGGATTTTGTACTTACTTGTTTTATGTGCTTAAAGTTCTGGAGTTGTACCTCCTACTACTCAAGTTTGAGAAATTGTCCTGATTTAATAATATTTCATTATTAGATGGAATCATAGTTATATAACTTTATTCATTTATTTATTTATTTTATAAATTAAAATGAGCTTAATTTACTTATATCGTAATTAACCTTAACACTTAATTCAAATTAATTATTAAGTGTTAAATAAATTTCTACTATTATTATTTAATTGATTTAATTTAATTTTATTATCTAATTGATTAATTAATTAATTGATTAATTAAGTAGGTAGTAGTTAATTATTACTTTATTTAATTGAGTAATTATAATTAAATTACATAATTTAAATTGACTTATTAATAATTATATTGTTAATAATTTAATTATGTTACTTAAGTATTCTTTCTCATATAATAATTATTAATTATTAATTCTGATATTAATAATTAATAATTTGATTAATCTAATAATTAATGTTTGATTAATCTCTAGTTAATCATCCATAGTTATTTTGATGATTATATCAATGATCAATGATTAATTAATCTCTAATTAATCATGTATTATAATTATGTAGTTATTCAACATAATAGTCTAAATTATCACCTACTAACTCTTATAATTAATTAATTAATTAATAATCATATAATTAATTAATTACTTTATTAATTACATTTTGGTTATGTATTTATTAATTAATTAATTAATCAATCAAGGTGACAAGAAGTCACCTAAGTGTATACCTCCCATGTATTATTGGGCTTGTAAGGCCCAATCCCCTTAGTTATGATCATTTAGTTGGGCTAAGGTAGTCTCTTAGTATATGCCTAGTAACTCTATAGTATACTTTATCTTAGCTCATTTAAAACTTGTGATTCAACATTATAAAGTTAGGGTTTTTCACATTATTTGATCATACACTTAATACCGACTCATTCATAACTAAATATATTCATATGTTATGACTTACCCTTATGTCACATTTTAATGTTTAATCATTTTATCGGTATAGGATTTTAACTTATAAAATTTATTTAGATTTGAGTATAATCCCGTTTTGGACACTTGATGACTTGTTGGAAAGCTTGAAACATCTAGTTTCTGTCTTTTTAATTTGTTTTCCAAGATTTCAAGCATTTCAAACATTAATGTGGATGTTTTCCTAAGCGTCTTATGGTAAAATCTCAGTTTACCAGGTTACAATACAATATTATGTGATTTATTAAAATTTATGTACATATCCATTTTAAACACATGATTTCTCATTTTGAAGCTTAAGATGTCTACTTTACAGTGGTGAAGTTATTTCCTTTAGTGCTTGTGTGTTTCATACCATTAACTTAGATTTATTACTGTTAGTCCCACATTTGTACCACAAGTCCGGATTTATGGGTAAGCTTAGAAAAATCATAACAATTCACTTACAAGTCCAAATAAGGCAAAATATATGTCATTAGAAAGCTTATATTGTATATTTTGTATGATAAGAACATTTTTGTAAAACATTATGGCTTACTAACTCAAAATTTACAAAACCCGTGGCTAGTATAGGGTTCCAGTATAGACTTTCAGTTCGTAGTCCAAACTTGTAAAATTCACCAAAAACTGTACATTTATCCGTTCAAGGCGTATGATACCTTGTTGGAAAGCTTAAAGAATCTGGTTTTTAGATCTATAACTTATAATCCAAAGTTTTGAGGCTAAAGGGTTCGGCGTATATAAAACCCATGGCTAGACTGAACCCCAGAGGTTTATTTTCTCTCTAGTTTTGTGTCACAACTTCAAATGTACATAACTTTAGACATACAAAAGTAAACCAAGTGATTATTAAAGCCTAAAATGAAGCTTATCCTTTGTAAAATCTTATCATATAATTTATTTTTCATACCAAAGTTTCTAATGCATGCTATATTACCACAACAACTACAAGCTATAACAAAGTTCGTAGATCTTACCGAAATGCTCCGTGGATCCTTTATGATCTTTGACCTCCAAAGTTCTTCTCAAAACTTTTTCCTAGGTAAGATGAAGTCTGACATTAAGATTATAACTAAACATCATGCTTTAGTTCTACAAAAATTACTAAAACACAAAGAATACCACTAGATTACCTCTAGTAAAACATCATCTAACTCCATTTCACACTTCTTCGAACTTGGTAACGGGGTTGCTTATAGCTTGAAAATGGAGGGGGGAGGGTGGTAGAGGGGTGTGGAGATGGAGAATAGTGTTGGTGGTTCTTTTTTCTATTTTGAGCTTGGTGCTGGCTAGAGAAGCTAGGGTTTTTGAGCTTAACTTGTGTGAGAAGAAAATGAAATGTTAGGGGCTTGTCTTTAGTCAATATCTACTTTGAAGAAGCTGTATTTTGAGGGGTAAAAATGGAAAATTTTTGGATGATTCATGCCCCTTGCATTGCCGTCACTTTTGGGAGTGATTTGGAGTGAAAATTTTGTTCAACAAAGTGGAGACAAGGGGTCACTTTCACTTTTCTCTTTTTTAGGTCAACTTGCCAAAATAAACCTTGTCATTTCTTACATAAGGTTTCATGCATGCACCACTTTCTTCTTTTTCTCATTTGTTCAAATTTCTTCTTGCTTCTTGACACAAAAAATCCGGATCCCTCTATAGCTTTCTCATTTTTATTTCGTTTTTCTTTCTTCCAATTTTTCTACCATTGATCCAAGGTTGTCATCCTTATTCTCATCCATTGGATTTTCCATCACTAGATCCTCACCTTAAGCTCTCATTAGTCACTTATCATTCAAAGTTTGGCCATTGATTTGCCTAGGATCCCTTAACATAAAATCTACACCATTGATTTCAAATTCAAGCACAATTCTTGATCAATCTTCCACCTTTGGATTTCCTAAGAGTAAATACTAATAACTCATCTTTTATCTATGTGACACATTACTTCCCAATCATACTCTCAAAACTTAACTATTGATGATAAAAAAAAAAATAAATACTAAGATCATTAAATTGACCTACTAATAAAAATCGGGGTTCTTCCCAAAAATTAACATTATCCCTCTAATACGACATAATAAATTTTTCATATAAATTTATATGTCATTCAACTTATCTTTTATGTATTTAAAATTTCTTATTTAAATAGAGAAACTCAACATTGTTAAATCATCGACATCATCACACTTATGATACATATACAATTAATCATGATCTTAAATTTGATATTCATCAAAATAATTCATTAGAAGTATATTAATGAAGGAAATCCTTAATAATAGTTCATGAATCAAGTTTATGAATTTCTAGAGCATCACACTTCCACCTTTGTATTTTCTAAGAGTAAATCCTATCTATTCATCTTTTATTTATGTGACATATTAATTTTCCCAATCATACTCTCAAAACTTAAATATTGATATGACCAAAATAAATACTAAGGTCATCAAACTGACCTACTAATAAAAATCAGGGTTTTTTCCCAAAAATTAACATTTATCCATCTAATATGACATATTAAATTTATATGTCGTTCAACTCATCTTCTTGTATCTATAATTTCTCATTTAAATAGAGAAACTTAACATTGTTATATCATTGACATCATCATACTGATGATACATATTCAATCATTCATGATCTTGAAATTTGATATTTATCAAAATAATTCATTAGAAGGCTCAATAATTTTGTTCTCTGATTATATCAAATTTTGGACAAATCCAAACAAGACATTATAAAATCAACATCCAATGACCTTCAGGAGTTTGTAGTAATTGTTTGTTTGCTTGTTGTTTTGTTGTTGTTGATTATTATTTTTTTTTTGGATTAAGAAATTGTAGTCTTGCTTTTACAAGTGTGGTGAAAAAGCTTATTAAATTGCATATAAGTGTGTGGTGACAAATTTTTTTTGCTCATTTGATGCATTTGTTCTCAAGTTTGAAAATTATTTTTATTGATCAGCGTGTTGAGTTTCGTCTACTCATCTATTCGTCGTTTTCCTATTAATTAATTAATTTATTTAAATAATGTATGTTTATGTGTGGTTTCGTACATAGCAAAGATCTAGAAGTATTTTCAAGTGGGCAATGTTTATGTGTAATCAAAGCTGAGGGTTTGACTAAAGCCTTTTAATTGGGAGAAAGAAGTAAATAACCTTTTTTTTAAATTTTTAAAAACAAAATCGAAATAAATAAAAGGTTTTAAAATAATTAAAAATAAATATCAAATTTATAAGGAAAATATGAATAACAAGAAGTGAATAAATCATTCACTTGTAAATTTGTTTTTTACTTTTATTTACTTCAAATAATTTATAACCTTGTTATTTACTTCAATTGTTTTTGTTAACAAGCTATTTACTACGGCTTCTCTTTAAACTATTCTATATAAGCTTTGGAATTAAAAAGTTAGGCAGAATATTAAGAGAAAAGTTGTAAAAAGTTAGGCAGAACCCAACATTAAACTAACGTGCAATATTCAACATGAAAAAAATTTAACGTTTAGTTGAAAAACCATCTCACATCATCATCGTTTGGTTGGTCTGTTTGAGTTGAAGTTTTGGAGATATTTTTATTGGAGTTGAGTTGAATTTTGAAATTGTGCATTTAGTTGAAAATGAACTGTGTTGAGTTACAAAGTGTAAAAACTTGAAATGTACTCGGAAAAAATTATCAATTTTGATATTGCTTTGTTCGTCTCGCATCTCATTTCGACTTAAAATAACGAAGTTATGATTTTTTAAAGTTTGAGTTTTTAAGTTATAGTTGGAAATATGAATAATAAAATTGAGTTTACCTTTGTTGGAGTGAATGTGCCAAACACCCTATTTTTCCTTTAAATATCTACCCATATTGATTGTATTTATAAAACGCTTACCGTAACCATTTTTACCATACAACTTGAGACCATGATGAAAAGAATTGGAAATTCTCAGCTATATATCCAATAGTTATTCTTGATCATTTTTCCATTTATGTGTCACATTAGGGTCATGCTAATCTTCCGTGTATTTTATCGGATGTCTCTGAAAAGGCCAATATAGTTATTCTTGACGAGAAATAACTGAAGACAAAAATTAATAATTGTGATCAAAGAGAAAAATTGAACATCAGCGGAAAATTTAAAGTCAAATAATGATTAGGTAATCAAATAACAACAATTTAAAAATCGTAATCTGATTAGGAAAAATCAATGAAATTTCTACATTGAAAATTGACTACGATAGAGTTTACTGATATTTTATCATTTCTTAGTGGAATCTTCAAAACTTTTATTGCACACAATCCTAACACGATAACTTGTCAAAGCTCGAATAAGAAAAAAATATATATAAATGTATGGGTTAATTTTAAATTTGGTCCCTGAAGAATATAAGTTGTTTCACTGTACTACATACAACTCAACATGGAACAAAATTAGCCCCTCGGCATATTATTTGTTGCTATTTTCATACTTTCCTCATTAAAACTTTAACTTTTTAACTGTTTTAAATAAATGTTAGTCACATGACTGGTGGACAACGGACAATGTTTTTTAGCAACTTTAATCATATGTTAGTAAACCGACAAGCACACATGATAAAAACAGTAAAAAAAAAAAAAAATTAACATTTTAACGGCAAAATGTACCAAAGTTGCAACAGATTGAAAAGCTTAGGGAAGATTTATGATATATTTTGAGTTACAAGGGGTAAAGTGAGACAAGCACCTTATATATTATTTGGAGTCAAATTTGAAATTAACCGAAAACGTTTTTTACTTTTTTTTTTGGTAAACAAGGAAAAATACAACATGCATACCCACAGAACGTTTTGTACTTGATTAAACAAACTGTCCCCTAACAAGTCTTCTAGATAAAAGACACGTACGCTTAGTCAATAGCCAGACGCATCCGCAAAGACTTCTTATAGAGTCACATGGAACTCTCGTCTTTAATTTGCATACACTAAATGTGAAGAAAGGAAGAAATAGAAAAAAAAAAAAAAAAAATGGCGATTATTAAATTAATACTTACAATTGCTATTACTTTTCTTTTTCTCTTCCAAACAGGTCTCTCTGTTGTTGATAACTTTGATCAATCCCAATCCATCAGTGATGGAACAACCTTGATTTCAAAAGAAGGAAGCTTCGAGCTCGGTTTCTTCAGTCCGGGAAATTCCACGAATCGCTATGTCGGAATTTGGTACAAAAACATCCCGGTTAAAACCGTCGTTTGGGTTGCGAACCGATGCAGCCCGATCAATGATTCCTCTGGCTTGTTGACCATAAACAGCACAGGCAATCTTGTGCTTCTGTATCAAAACAAGAGTGTTGTTTGGTCGACGAACTCCTCGGAACAAGCCATGAAGCCAATAGTGCAGCTTCTAGATTCTGGAAATCTTGTACTAAGAGATGAGGAAGATGGAAATTCAGAGACCTATTTGTGGCAAAGCTTTGACTATCCTTCAGATACAATGATGCCAGGCATGAAATTGGGGTGGGATTTGAGGACGGGTCTTAAGCGGCGTGTCTCGGCATGGAGGAATTGGGATGACCCTTGTCCTGGAGATTTCACTGCCGGAGTCGAGTACGATCCTCTTCGTCATACATTCCCTGATGTTTATATCCTACAAGGCACCTCAAAGTACTTCCGCACCGGGCCTTGGAATGGGATCCACTTCACCGGCACACCGGAGCAAAGGCCTAACCCTCTTTATAGTTACGACTTTGTTTACAATGATGATGAGGTGTATTACATATACAACCTCGAGAACGAGTCGGTGATCACAAGATTAGTAATGAACCAAACCACAAGTCAACGTGACCGCCTTACATGGAACGACGAAGATAAAGCTTGGAAGTTTTATTCTACTTCGCCCAGAGACAACTGCGATAGGTATGGTACCTGTGGAGCCAATGCAAATTGTATTATAAACGACAATCCGATCTGCCAATGCCTAAGAGGATTCAACCCCAAGTCTCAAGAGAAATGGAATTTAATGGACTGGTCTGAAGGATGTGTGCGGAATAATCCCTTGAACTGCTCGGAAAAATACAAAGACGGGTTTATCAAATTTTCTGGATTGAAACTGCCAGATACTGCACAGTCCTGGGTGAACAAGAGTCTGAATATAAACGAATGCAGGGAAAAATGCTTGAGCGACTGTTCTTGTACGGCTTATGCAAACTCTGATATCAGAGGAAAAGGCAGTGGTTGTCTAATCTGGTATGGTGATCTGATAGATATGAGGCAAAATACCGATGTTGAGCAAGATCTATTTATTCGAATGTCTCATTCAGAGATAGGTACTGGCTTAATAAGTTCGTCTAAAATCGTTACATTTATTTCTGTTATTTTGCCCCAATTTTTTTATGATGATTTTCTTGCCTGTTCCAAAAAACTTAGAAAATGGAAATACTGATACAAGGAAGAGAGCCTTAATTGCGGTAGCTGTCATTGGAGGTGTTTCAGGGATGCTATTAATTGGCTATTTCATTTGCAGGGGAGGCTCAAAAGGTATTTATGTCTTTTTGTTTTTTTTTTCTTACTCTGTTTTCACTTTCCTGAGAAGTTATTTAAAAAAAAAAAAAAAAAAATGGTTTTTCTCACCTATGAAAGAAATATGTATGGTCATATTTGTTGATGGAAGAAATAGGTAAATAACATATTAATAAAAGCTCAACAAAGTAAAAAACATATTTATAAAACTGTTAAAGTAAGTTACATATTTACGATTAAGAATTTTTCTAATGGTAGTAATTAAACAAACTATTTATCAAGTAAATAAAATATTTATGTACTTCAACACTTGTAAATGTGCAATTTATTAATCTTAGCTTCCGTGTGCTATTTAAATATATGTTTCCTTTGTTGACATGGACGACTTGAGAACAGCCGCCATGATTGAAGTATTCTAATTTCAAAAACACGTGGAGAGATAATCTAATAACAATATGGACCAAGTCAAATATATATATATATATATATATATATGCATGTATGCATGTTTATGGTAAAACGTTGGATGGAAAATCTTTAATTATCATTTGAATGTGGTGAAATTTTTATACACCTTTAAGTAAACCTCTCTTTCTGGAAAACTACAGGCACTATAGAAGTTTTAAGTCCACAATCGTACAACTAAGACTGGCTTGAATTTAATCAAAAAGACAAAATTAGAAAAGATAAATAAACAAATAAATAAAACAATCTCTCAAATTGAGAGACATGAGCCAGAAACTAATTTTAAAATTTTCAGTTGTTGTTTAAATTCGGTCTCTGTGTTAGCTTGCCTTAGTTGCCTTATGATCTCTCTCTGTTTTTTTTTTTATTTTATTTTTATTTTTTTTAATTTTTTATTTGGATTGCTTTTTTTGTTTTTGTTTTTTTTTGTTTTTTGTTTTTTTTGCTAGAGCCTTATCTCAATGTTTACTGCTGAAAATTATGAATAATATTCCTTTAAAAAAAAAAATCATGCATAATATCAGATTCTCGTTCAAGGTACAAATGTTAGTGATGAATATCAATTGAAAACATTAGCTGTGGATATCTCATTCTAATTTCTGATATCAGACAGAACGGATAGAAATCAAACTATAAGTCAGAATGGAGACGAAGAGGAAGATCTGGAGCTTCCTTTGTTCAGCTTGTCTTCTCTAACTGCAGCCACTGAAAACTTTTCATGGCAAAACAAGCTTGGAGAAGGTGGTTTTGGAGCCGTATATAGAGTACGTTTCTTATATTCAAGTTTAACAAGGATATGGAAAAAGTGAAATGTTTAGGCTTTTTCTGTAAGTGTTTGATATTGTTGTTGTTGTTTTTAATTAGTTTGACTCTTGTTCATATTTGAGATTTTCAGGGTAGGCTAGAGGATGGCCAAGAAATTGCGGTAAAAAGGCTATCAATAAGCTCAGGACAAGGAGTAAATGAGTTAAAAAATGAAGTAAAACTAATTGCCAAGCTTCAACATCGAAATCTTGTGAAGCTTCTTGGTTGTTGCGTTCAGGGAGAAGAGAAATTGTTGGTTTATGAATATATGCCCAACAAAAGCCTCGACTCTTTCATTTTTGGTCAGAATCTAAATCCACATAGGTTTTGTATTTAATTTCAATTGCAGTATTGTTTGATAAATTGGAAAACACATTTTAACAGATCAAACGGAAGGAAAACTACTAGAATGGTCGAAGCGCTTCCAAATCATATGCGGTATAGCTCGCGGACTTCAATATCTTCACCAGGATTCTAGACTGAGAGTAATACATAGAGATCTCAAAGCTAGTAATGTTTTACTAGACAATGAGATGAATCCTAAAATTTCAGACTTTGGCTTAGCTAGAACATTTTTAGGAGATCAAACAGAGGATCAGACAACCAGAGTAATAGGAACCTAGTAAGTATTATTCTTTTGTGCTTTTCTTTTTCTTAGACGTACGTATAAACTGCATTCCTAATAAAATATGTTTGTTTCTTTCTAAAAAACTATGTAGCGGCTACATGGCACCAGAATATGCATTTGATGGCTTGTTCTCAACAAAATCTGACGTATTTAGCTTTGGTATATTGGTGTTGGAGATTGTAAGTGGAAAAAAAAGCAGAGGCTTTCCCCATAAAAATCATGGTCTTACCCTCATTGGACATGTAAGTTGTGAAAAATATTCATTTATAATTATGACTATGTCTAAGTAGTAATCCAAATAATCAATATTGACAGTTTTGGATTTTGACATTGTCTAGGCATGGACATTATTTAAAGAAAGCAGTTCATTTGAATTGCTTGATAAGAACTTACAGGAATCAGACTACAATCAGAAACAAGTGTTGCGTTGTATTCATGTCGGTCTCTTATCTGTGCAACAAAGTCCCGTGGATAGACCCAACATGTCCTCTGTAGTTGTAATGCTTGGAAGTGAGAGTGAGCTGCCACTGCCCAAACTGCCGGGCTATTTCACAGAGATGGATTTAGCAAAGGGTGATCATTCCTCTACGAAGCCTGACTCATCTTCAAGGAATCAAATGAGCATTTCACTCCTTGAGGCTCGTTAAGACCTGATTAATGTCTAATTACAGCAGACTTTCGCAACAAATTATCGATAAAATTATCTTACACTGCCGTCAACATGTGATCATGAGCTTAGGGAGTTTGTATTGCTCGTTTTTGGAGGATCAGGACTTCGTAGTTTTGCTTAAACAACCGGGGTGAACTAGCTTATTGAGTTGTATATATGTGAGTGGTGACCTTTTCTTTTCTTTTCTTTTCTTTTTTTTTTTGGTTTAATTCCTACATTGGCTTTGTTAGCCTTACACAGTAGAAAAGAGAGGAATTTTTTATTTTTTATTTTTCCTTTGAGATGTACTGGTACTCAAGAAAATTATTTTACAAATTAGAAACGAAGTTCTTTTTACTCCTCTTCTTTTCATTTTCCAGCATCCTTCTTCCTAGAGAGACTGATATGATTTTTTTTTTTTTTTTTTCTTCTTTCCATCCACTGACGTCTTGAACTATAAAATTGTTTTCTTGGTTGATTATTCGTTCTGCATTTATACATTAAAAAGAACTAAAATAATGCATTTTAGTTTGTTTACCAAAAGCAATGATTTTACAATTGTGTCTACAACAGTAAGTTTTTTATTAGATTTACTCGGGTAAAATGAGCTAAAGACAGCGAAAAAAATGTGGCCTTTTACCAGTTGGCAATTGGTTACCATTGGAAACCGCCTAATTACCAACCGGTGGCTGGTTATCAGTCGGTAACCACCTAGTTACCAACAGGAAATCAATGATTCTGTCGGATAATTCCCCTTTCCACTTTTTAATTGACATAGCCCAAGTCCTCTATTAAAATGAGGATGGTACGGAAGGGATGGTCAGGATAGCTCAGCTGGTAGAGCAGAGGACTGAAAATCCTCGTGTCACTAGTTCAAATCTGATTCCTGGCATATGAGCATTTGTACCAGTATCTATTCTACAGATGAATTGATATTGGTCACCATGGTCTTACCTTTATTAGACATGTAAGTTCTGAGAAAACTTTCATTTATAATTATGACTACGTCTAAGTTGTAATCCAAATTATTAATATTGACAGTTTTGTATTTTGGCATTGTCTTGGCATGGACATTGTATAAATCAAGCAATTCATTTGAATTGCTTGATAAGAACTTACAGGAATCAGACCACAATCGGAAACAGGTGTTGCGTTGCATTCACGTTGGTGTCTTATGTGTGCAACAAAGTCCCGTGGATAGACCCAACCTGTCCTCTGTAGTTGTGATGCTGGGAAGTGAGAGTGAGCTACCACAGCCCAAACAGCCCGGCTATTTCACAGAGATGGATTTAGTAAAAGGTGATCATTCCTCTACGGAGCTTGGGTCATCTTCAACGAATCATGTGAGCATTTCAATCCTCGAGGCTCGTTAAGAACTGATTAATGTCTAATTACAGCAGAATTTCGCAACAAATTATACGATAAACTGATGCAACATCTGATGAGCTTAAGGAGTTTCTAGTGTTCGTTTTTCGAGGATCAGGACTTCGTAGTTTGGTTAAATAACCAGTCATGAAATAGCCACGATCACGATGTCGAGACCACGGCCTCAGATCGCGACGGCTCCAACCTAGCAGCATTATGGCGGCTCTGATCGCGAGGCATGGCGGCCGCCCCGATCGCAGATTTCTGGTGTTTTGGCAGCGACTTCTTTCCAACGAGGAGGAGCGGTGGCTGTAAGAGGGAGGGAGGAAGGGAGGGAGGGAGGGAGTGAGATATATATATATATATATATATGTAGAGAAAGAGAGAGGAGAGAGAGAACGTTAAAGAGAGGGAAGGGGAGAGAAGAAGAGAAAGGGATGAAAATCTAGATATTTTGAGAGTATTTTAGTCCATTAAATCTAATTCATTACCTCGGTGCTTACATCATTGTGGTAGTTTTAACAATAGTTTTTAAGTTGTAGTAAAAATCTATCCACACTTGAATTCGTGCCATCAAACCTAATTACCTTTTTTCAAACATTTTTTTACTGGATTTTATGGTGGTGCCTGATCAATATATATTCATAGTCCGTAACAGATATGACTATCCCATCACTAATGGACAAATAGTATATCCATTATGAACTGGTATATTATTGCTTAATATTTTTAAATAATTGATTGTCCATCATTGATGGACCGCCAAATATAGCAATGACAGACCATCAGTGCTAGTGACGAACCGTTTAAAAGAAAAGGTTATTTTTCTAAATGAAAAAGGAAAAAAAAAAAAAAAAAAAACTGACATTTGTTAATAAAAATCTTTAAAAAGTCATTTTTTTAAACCTAGAAATTTAATTAGAGTGTAATTAGAACATTAAAATTGCTCTACATTATTATTTTTTTGATTTCAGCAATCAAGGGGAAAATTAAGAGAGAACTTGCCAAAAATATCATTTGGTGAAAATATTTGGAATAATGAATTGAAAGAGAATGGTGTTTAGCATTTAGAGTGTTGGAACATGATATTATTCTAATGAATATATGCCAGACAAAAGCCTCGACTCTTTCATTTTAGGTGAAAATCCGAATCATCCTAGATTCCTTAATTAATTTCAACTTTGACATGGCTATATTGATGACGTAGATAACATATTGACAGATCAAAAGGAGGGCAAATGCTGGAATGGTCTAAGCACTTTCAAATCATTTGCAAAATCGCATGGGGACTTCTATAAATATCTTCACCATGATTCGGGTTTAAGAGTAATACATAGAGGTCTCAAAACTAATAATGTTTGACTTGACAATGGGATGAATAGTAAAATTTTCAGACTTTGGCCTGGTTAGAACTTTTGGAGGAGATTAGATAGAAGAAAAGAAGAGTAGAGTAATAGGAACTTAAGAAGTAGTATTGTTTTCAGCTTTTCAAAAACATGTGAACGATTATTGGAGCTAAATAGATTTTTATTTTGTCTCTTTCTAATGATGCTATGTAGCTACATGGCACTGGAATATGCATTGATCAATGGCTTATTCTCAATAAAATCATTTGTATTTAGCTTCAGTATATTAGTGTCGGAGATTGTTAGTGGAAAGAAAAACAGAGGCTTTTACCATAAAAATCATGGTCTACTCCCATTGGACTAGTGAGTATCAAAAGCTTCATTAAGTATCATTAAGTTAAAGTAATTATCCAAATTATCTTTAACACTTTCGGATTTTGACATTTTCTAGGCATGGAAATTGCATATAGAAGGTAGTTCACTTGAATTGCTTGATAAGAACTTAGGGGAATCGGACCATAATCGAGCACAAGTGTTACGTTGCATTCATGTTGGTCTCTTATGCGTGCAATAGAGTCTGGTGGATAGACCCGCCATGTCCGCTGTAGTTGTGATTTTGGGTAGTGAGAGTGAACTACCTCAGCCCAAACCACCTAGCTATTTCATGGAGATGGATTCAGCAAACACTAGTAGAAAAATAGGATTCCATGACCATTTTTAACCATCATGAAAAGTTACCACAACCATTAAAAAACCATCGTGGAATCCATCATCATGGAAAATAAGAAGATTCCACAATGGTTTTCAAAACAGTTATGGTATCTTAAGATTCCACGACTGTTTTTAACAATCGTGGAATATTCTCACATGGCGCTAGTTCTTGTAGGCACCAAGGACTCCACGACCATTTTTTTTAAGCAGTCATGGTAGCTTCACTTTCCACGACTATTTTCGGCAAAAATGGTCGTGGAATGTATGCATAAAAAAATTTATTCCGTGATTTTGCAGGATTTGTATTACAAATTGTACCAAACTAAAACAGTTAAGCAAACCACTTTTTTTAAAATTTGAACAGACAATACAATTTCCAAAATTGCAAGGAACATCTGCAACAAATCAACATGACCATTTATCCTAGAAAGGCAAGAAAACGATGCTTCAAAGAGCTATATGAGTCCACTTTCTTACTTGTATGACAAAGGTCTTATAAGAGTCGCTCTTCATTTACCATCTTCGTCCGGATTGAATTTGGGTGTAATTGTTCATCATGGCTTTCCAACTTGGGAAGTCGTTGACACATCCTCCTCTTGTGACATTTTAAATCAATCTAAACCAAATCCTTACCCAAACACGTAAAAAACACAAAATCATATAATAAGTCAACTCATGCTTAGACTTCAATGTACGCAATTCAAAGGTCTAATACTTATTTTACATTATCACAATATCAAATACAACTCTCAACCTTCACTATCCATAATTCAAGTGTCAAACTAATTTCACATTGTCACAGTACACATTTTTTCCCAAAACCTAAAAAAGTCATAATAGCTAAAGAAATTGTACCTAAAACAATTCTCATGGCACATTCGCAATCACCAACTAACAAAGCAACACTTTTTTCCAGAAAACGTTCTAAACCGAATCTTCACCCAAACATTTTAAATCACTCTAAATCAAATCCTCACCCAAACACGTAAAAAACACAAATCATACAATAAATCAATCTACAATAAGTCATCCAAACACAAAAAAATCATACAAAATCATACTTTTCACATTTTAAATCAATCTAAACCAAATGCTCACCGAAACACATAAAATACACACTTTTTTAAATATTCTCACATTTGAGCATTTTGTCGAACAAGTAATGTGCAAAAACAAAAATCACAAAATCAACATTTTTTTCTGGAAAAAAATCACCCAAAATCACAAACACAATTAGCAATTGAAATATGCAAAACCAATTTCAAACAGTCAACCAAATCAAATTCTATAATAGGTGTGGCGCAAGAGAGAGAGAGAGAGACATATACCAATTCTAGAAAGTGTTTTCGGTAGGCGGTGGAGAATGGGTTTCTAGGGAGAGATTGGAGGGAGGAGTCGCGGTGGAGATTGTAGGCGAGATAGAGAGGGAAAGGCGCGAGAGAGAATGAAGGGAGGAGTTGCGGTGAAGATTGGAGGTGAGGGAGAGAGGGAGAGGCGTGAGAGAGAATGGAGGGAGGAGTAGCGGCGGAGAAAGAAGCGGTGCAGCAGCATGGTAGGCAGCGGAGGAGATGGGTTTCGAGGGAGAGATTGGAGGCAAGAGAAAAAGAGGCGCAAGAGAGAATGGGTTTTGAAAGGGAATGACGGGTTTTTTTTTTAATTTGTCGCAAAGATTCCATGACGGTTTTTAAAAAATGGTCGTGGAAGCCAAAGTTTCCACGACCGTAAAATAAAAATGGTTGATAAGTGCACAAAAATGCATTTTGGTCTTCTAATTTATTATATAATTTAAGTTTTAATTGAGTATATTTATAATATTAATTCATAATATTTAACTTTAGAAATATTTAATTTCTATTCATTTTGGTTTATTTAATTTTATTTTCCCTTTCCTTTCCTTTTTCTTTTCTTTTTACTATTTTTCTTCCTTCTCTTATCTTCTCTTCTTTCTTTCCGCAGGTCAGCTCTTTCCCGCGTGCAAGCTTTCTTGCTTCATTCTTGGGCTGAAACTCAAGCTCGCATGATCTCTGGGCTGCATCTTCCAAGCCCACAAATCACGGGCCTTGTCTTTAGCTTCCCTGATTGTCAGCCCCATTTGGTTTTTCAATGAGTCTCCAGCTGATTTACCGGCCTGGGTGGTGGATTTGTTGCGCCAAAATTCTCTCTAGCATGTTGGATTCATGGCTATATAATCAGGGCTCCTCAAGAGGGCTGAGACGTATTTTTTCCATTGGTTTTCGACTTAGTTTTTAGAGTGTTTTCTTGTGTTTTTCTTCTCCTTGCATTTTCATCTCACGTTTTCATTTTTGAATTTTATGAGATGAATTGTGAGCTAGGCTAGATACTTTGGGGAGGCTAATGATGATCTCATGTTTGAAGTGATTCACTTTGAGTTTGAATTTGTTTGGTTTGTAATTATTATATGTTTTAGTGGATTGAATTTCTTCATCTCATTTTTCTGTTCAAAATATTTTATATCAATCTTTTATATAAATTCAATCAAGCTTTGTTTATGTAATATTGTCACATTCTGATTTGACAAATATATGTCTTATAAGTTATCTTTTACTGTAATTTGCTAGAACCAATATTTTGTCGATTTTGGATAACTTGTAATGATGAATTTGTTTGGTTTCAACAAAGAGATTTAATCCACCAAAAAACTTTTTTTTTTTTTTGTTGATTTTTAATTCCATATATTCCAGTTGTTCATTTGGGATGTGAAACGTGCAACTAAGTCATAAATCAAATATTCGATTCAAATTAAGAACGAAATATATTAAGGATTCACAATGCCTTGCCTCATTTATTATTGAATTTTTCTGTACCTAAATTTTATCTCTTTCATATTTTGTTTATTTTCTCTATCACAAAAATCCACCAAAAATATTTGTTCTTTTTATTATTTTATTTCCTTGTCCTTTTAACGTTTAAATCTAATTATATTATTTGTTTTTGTTGTTACCTCCCTGTGGATATGACCCCTCGATCTGTACTACAACCAACCGCTTTGCGAGTGTATCTTTGGGCGTTAATCAAATTTTTGGCGCCGTTGTCAGGAAGGTGTCAAAAGCAAAATTTAATTTTTGGAGCGAACGTGAAATTAAGCTAGGTAAGTTCTTGCAATTTGTTTTCTTTTTTTTTTTTTTTTTTCCCTTTCAAAAATAAAAAAATATATCTTTCGGGAAAAAAAAAAAACAAAAAAGTGTTATTCAGTTTAAGTTTTTTTTTTTTTTTTTTTTTTTTTTTTTCGTTTACAAATTTCTTAACATATATATATTTACGGGAAAAAAAAAACTACTTTTCAAAAAAAAAAAATTCCCCTTTTTTCGATTACATACATAAATATATATATATATATATATAGTTATACATATTTTAAAAAAAAAACTGAGAGAAAAATTTCAATTTTTTTCCATTTTATTACATATTTAATTTTGCATTTGCCTGGTTTCAATTTTTTTTTTATTTTTTTTTTGGTTATAATTTGCACAAATTAACTTTAGGATTTTTTTTGGTTGATAATTTATGCTAGTTTTTAGGCTTTTTACCTTAGTTTAGGTTTCGTTCGTATACCATAAATTAGCATAAACTTAAATACTTCTGAAAATTAGTTTGGGAACCTTGTGAAATTTCATAAAGACATTGAATCTAAGGAAGTTTTATCTAGGAGGTTAGTTTTTAAAGAGGCCTCGCCCCACCAATCTTTCCTGGGAGAATTCTTAGAGGATATCATTCACTGCAATTACATGTTTATCGTTTACCAAGCTGAAAATTGTGAAGTAAAAAATAAATAACTAAATAAATATAAATAAAAATGCGTGGGTGAATGCATCGATATAGAGACAAACTGGGGAGATTCACAAGAATGCCAAATTCAAAAACCCCTAGTGAAACCTCTTCTAATTAATCTCCTGCCCCCTTTTCTCCGACCTCGTCATTTGCAGCTATCTTTCTCAATCTGATAGCAATGGCGCAACATGAAGACAATCCACAGAGGACGTTGAAGGACTATCTTCATCCCACGTGCACAGCCACCCCATCATGCATCATGTTTTTGCCGAATATGCCGCAACAGGACTTCAAGTCAGGCATGATCCAACTATTGCAAACCTTTAACGGGTTAGAAAGCGAGAACCCTTACATGCATATTCAGGAATTTGAAAAAGTGGGGGCCACATTCCATAGTCGTGCTAAGGTCGTTGATCTTGTGAGATTGAAGTTTTTCCCCTTCTCTCTTATGGATAAGGCCAAAAGTTGGTTGTCTTCTTTGCGACCTAGGTCGATTGGATCATTGGAAGAGATGACATCTGCATTCTTCAACAAATACTTCCCACATCACAAAACTAACGGTCTCAAAAGACAAATAGCAACCTTTACCCAGAAGGACAATGAGACTCGTTATCAAGCCTGAGAACGGTTTAAAGATTTGTTAAATCTGTGTCCCCACCATGGGAACGAGAGTTGGCGCTTGGTTAGCTACTTCTATAAAGGACTCACAATCCAAGAGCGCCAAGTTGTGGAAATGATGTGCAACGGTGAGTTCCTACACAAAGATCCCAATGAAGCTATTCATTATTTGAATGATTTAGCAGAAAAAACTCACATGTGGACTGGACCGAGTGCTTTTGACAGCACCAGTCGGTCCCAACTAGTTGGGGTCTATCATCTAAGGGAAAAGGATAACCTCAAAGCCCAAGTCGAAGCTTTGAGAAGGCAAATTGAGGCCTTCAACACCAAAGATAATAGAGGAATCCACATGATCGCAAGGGTTGAATCACATGACATGTGCTTTGTTTGTAGAGGCATGGACCATCAAGCTTAGGATTGTCCTACTTAGAGTGAAATGGGAGGGGTGTATGAGGAACAATGTAATGCCTTAGGGGCATACAAGAAGCCTTATGCACCCTACTTTGAAACTTACAATCCTGGCTGGAGAAACCACCCAAACTTCAATTGGAGAGATTCAAACCTGTAAGCACAATCATTGGGGAGCCAATGGAGATCTGACTAATAGCCACCAAGAGTGTTTTTTGTACCTCAGCATAACGTGCAGCCAATGAGGAGTTCTTTTGAGGACATCTTACAAGCATTTATGGAGACGCATAATAAGATGAATTGAAAGTTCGAAGCAATCTTAACGCAAAGAGTGGAAGAGAACAAAGAAATCAAAAGCCAAATCTCCAAGTTGATCAATGCCTTAGCCATTAAAGAACCTGGAAAACTCCCATCACAGGCACAATCCATTCTAGTGGGACAACATATGGCACAAACCTCCAATTCCAATGCTTAAAATATCAAGGTGGTCAACGCCATCATGACTCGAAGTAGCATGATTCAAGGATAACCACCCAGCACCACCACTGATGTCACTACTTCCCAAGAAGAACTTCTTGCAAAGGAAGCCGAAAAAAGCATTCTGATACGGTGCCCTTCTCACAAGCTCTTCGATCAATAGGGAAAGTACCAAAAAATCATGGTGAGATCTTGGAACATTTGAAACAAGTGAAACTAAACCTTCCCTTGTTGCATGTGATCAAGCAAATACTGGTTTATGCCAAGGTCATCAAGGATCTCAACACCATGAAAAGGAAACATCAAGTCAGGAAAACTACATTCTTGACGGAGCAGGAATCACCTATCACATTGGGACACATGAATTCGGCCAATCATTGTTGGATCTAGGAGCGAGCGTTAACCTCATGCCTTATTCTGTCTACTCGCAACTAGGACTTGGCGAGATTAAGCCTACTCCAATGGTTCAACAATTGGTTAATCGATCAATCAAGAAGCTACGTGGGATAGTGGAAGATGTTCTGCTGTAAATCGATAAATTCTATTACCCCGTGGAATTTCTAGTTTTGGATACTCATTCCATGGTCAACATGGAGTCTTAGATTACCATCATCCTAGGAAGACCGTTCCTTGCCAAAGCCAATGACCTCATCAACTGTAGGAATGGTCCTATGAAGATTTCATTTGGAAACATGACTCTTGAAATGAACATTTTCCACATCGGAAAGCAACCACGTGATGATGACGAGTGTTACCAAACTTTCGTGATCGACACACTCGTCCAAGAACATGTCGACTTGTAAAACAATTCTGAAAAGCTAGAAGTCCTCCTCCAAGATTCTAATTATGAGAGTTTCGGCCCTGTTGAGTTTATCAATGTTCTTGCCATTTCAAAAAGCTCGCAAGATAGAGTACCTAGGTTTTGGCAACCACGTTTTGAAGAACTTCCGAAGGAGAGAGTCAAGCCGAAACCCTCCACCGAAGAAACCCCAAAAGTCAAGCTAGCTAAATTTCTTGATCTTAAACATGCATTCCTTCGAGCTGGTGATACCTTTCCTGTCATCATTTCATCTAAACTCAATGCCTCACAAGAGCAACGACTAATTGCCATGCTTAGTGAACACAAAGCTGCATTAGGATAGACAATTGCCAACATCAAAGCCTACATCAAAGGTATATGCCCCTTAATATGCTCCCATCAGATTCATTTGGAAGACGGGGCTAACCCGCAAAGAAGACTCAACCCAACAATGAAAGAGGTCATCAAGACTGAAGTTCTAAAGATGTTGTATGCCAGTATCATCTACCCCATCGCCGATAGCAGCCCAACTCAAGTAGTTTCAAAACAAATGAGGGTAACTGTGGTGGAAAATGAGAAAGGGACACTTGTCCCCACAAAGATCATGATGGGTTGGCACATGTGCATTGATTATCAAAAGCTTAATGCCGCCACTTGCAAAAACCATTTTCCACTTCCATTCATTGACCAAATTCTGGTACGTGTAGCTGATCATCCTTTCTATTGCATTCTCGATGGCTATTCTGGATACTATTAGATAGAGATTGTACTAGAAGATCAAGATTAAACTATGTTCACGTGTTCGTTTGGTACTTATGCCTTTCGGCGAATGCCATTTTTACTGTGTAACGCACTAGCTACATTTCAAAAATGCATGATGATTATTTTTAGTGACATGGTCGAAAAATGTATGGAAGTATTCATGGATAATTTGACAGTCTTTGGTGATTCTTTCGATGCATTCTACTCAACTTGGAAGCTATTTTGAGAAAATGTAAAGAAAAAGTTCTCGTGCTCATTTGGGAGAAGTGTCATTTGATGGTTCCGAACGGAATAGTTTTGGGTCACATCATTTCTAAAAGAGGGATTGAGGTTGATCAATCTAAGATTGATCTCATCTCTAAATTTTCCACCCCCAAAACAGTCAAAGACATCAGGTCTTTTCTTGGGCATGCTGACTTTTATAAGAGGTTCATTCAGAACTTTTCAACAATTTGTCGACCACTATGTGACCTCCTAGCCAAAGGCGCCACGTTCACATGGACACAAGAGTGTGAGGAGTCCTTCCAAAAATTATGGTGAAACTGACTTCTGTCCCAATCATACAACCATCAGATTGGAGCCTTCCTTTCGAGATCATGTGTGATGCAATTAATTGTGCTGTGAGGGTTGTCCTTGGACAACAAAGGGAGGGGAAGCCTTTTGCTATATAATGTGCAAGTAGAACTCTAAATAATGCTCAATTGAACTACTCAACCACTAAGAAAGAGTTGTTTGTTGTAGTGTTTGCTCTCGACAAGTTCCATGCATACCTGATTGGATCTTCAATCACCATCTTCACAGATCATGCAGCCTTAAGTATCTCCTTTTCAAAAATGATACCAAGGCGCGAATGATTAGGTGGATCCTCTAGTTGCAGGAATTTGATATCACAATCAAGGACAAGAAAGGAGTCAAAAACGTTGTGGCGGACCACCTCTCTTGACTCGAATTTAGTGACCCTACTGGCGGTCCTGCCATCCGAGATGACCTCCCCAATGAACATCTATTTGTTGTCACCAAGCTGCCTTGGTATGCTCACATTATCAAATACTTGGCAACTGGTGAAATTCCTTCCACGTGGAGTGCTAAAGACAAAAGGAAATTCTTGGTCGAGATTCTTAACTTCTATTGGGATGATCCATACCTTTACAAATACTGTCCCGACCAGATCATGAGACAATGCACTCTAGAAGATGAGGTTATTAATATCCTAAACTTTTATCACAATGAAGCTTATGGTGGTCACTTTTCTATGAAGAAAACTACTGCAAAAATCTTGCAGTGTAGTTTCTATTGGCCTACCTTGTTCAAGGACACAAATTCATTCAACCGTGCCTATGATAAGTGCCAAAAGTTATGTGCTCTATCTCGACACCATATGATGCCTTTGTACCCAATTCTCGTGATAGAGATATTCGATTGTGGGGGATAGATTTCATGAGACCATTTTCATCTTCTTTTGGTTTCCTCTGCATCATACTTGTAGTGGACTACGTGTCTAAATGGGTGGAAGCCATCGCATGCCGCAACAACAATAACGCGACTGTTGTGAAGTTTTTGAAGGAAAACACGTTATCTCGGTTTGGTACGCCCCGCACTATCATTAGTGATCAAGGCACACATTTCTACAACTGTTATTTTGAGGCCTTGATGTGCAAATACAGTGTGATTCACAAAGTTTTGATCGCTTATCACTCACAAATGAATGGCCAAGCTGAGCTGGCAAACTGAGAGGTCAAGCAAATCTTGGAAAAGATGGTAAACTCCAACCGCAAGGATTGGTCTTTGCACCTTTCTGATGCACTTTGGGCATATCGCACTGCTTACAAAACCACCCTTGGGATGTCTCCCTACAGGCTTATTTTTGGAAAAGCCTGTCATTTACCTGTAGAACTTGAACATAAGTCTTATTGTGTAACGACCCCTCACGGACCGTTACAGTTGACTTCGTTTAATCATTTATTTCTTATAAATTGCAGAAAATAATAAGCTTGAAATAAAAATATTTACATAATGGAAAACTTTACTTAGATAATTTTAGAAAACTCTAGAATTTTTTTTTTTTTTTAAACTATATTGAAATAAACTTCATAATTAATATATATAAATATATATAATTTTTTTCTAAAACCCAATTATTGAAATAATGTTTAAGTCCATATGAAACATCCAATTAAATAATAATAAACTATAGTCTTTAAACTTTATTGAATTTAAAAATGTCCATCTCATGATCGTTCCTCCCGTTTTCCTATCATATATCGTCCCGCCATCCGCTCCAAGCTCCTCCAGCACTACATCTTACCCTTTCCTTTATCTGCAACATGAATTAACTTATATAAGCAAGGGCTTAGTAAGACACTTAAATCTCACAAAAATAACATTTTTCTTTTATCATCATAAATATAAACATCGTTTAAAAACTTTTTACTTTTAAAACCGTCATATATTGGGCCCGGCGTTGTACCATCATAGCGCGCTAGTCACGGAAGGGTTGGGGTAGCAAATCCCAAACCAACGGTGACAAAAGTCCGCTCACCGGACAACATCATCATCAAGGGTGTACAACGCCATTTTAAAACATAAAAATACATATACATACCATATATATACTTTTCATCAAAACATCATCATAGGAGAAGTATTATTTAAGAACATCATAACATCATCATCAACATCAAAATATATACTTCTCAAATCTTTAATTCATGTTGCAGGTGAGAGTGTACTTACTTAAACGCCTCACTTAACCTTTTTGAATTTTCCGATGGTGACGCGCGATTGAGGTCTCGAGTGCTCGTCTTTAGAACCGTTCATGCCATAAATAATAAATATAATAAAATCAACAAAAGCTCAAAATAATTCATCAAACACATCCATCAGATCATAGCAGCACCTACAAGGCCTATTTCATCATTTAATTACATCAAAACACAAAATTGAACAATTTCATGAAATTTCAATTTTTTGTTAGAATCTGCCAGTCAGACCTTTGTCCCTTCAAAAACTCATAAAAATTCATACAGAGCTCCAAATGATCTGAAAATAATTTTAAATGAAAGTAGACATCTAGATCTTTCTGATGGTACCTAATTTGAAACAAATGAAGACCGTTTGGACCCTCAAAAATAGTTTTGAAATTGATTTCTAAACTTTTTCTGCAGCTGGCAGCCGGACCTTTACCGGTTTGAAAAATCACAAATATTTACAGATATCTCCAAATGATATAAAACTGATTCCAAATGAAAATAGACATCTATAGATTTCTAACAATATCAAATTTGTTAAAAACGGAGAGCGTTTGCATTCCCATAAACAGTTTTGAAATCTGATCATTAAAATTTTACCGAACTTGGCAGTCCGACCTCTGCCTATTTGAAAATCATAAAAATTCACAAATAATTCCAAAAGATATGAAACTGATTTCAAACGAAAATAAACATCTAGGGCTTTCCAACAATATTAAATTTGTTAAAAACGGAGACCGTTTAGATTCCCAAAATCAGTTTTGAATTCTGATCATTAAAATTTTACCGAACTTGGCAGTCCGACCTCTGCCTATTTGAAAAATCATAAAATTTCACAAATAACTCCAAAAGATATGAAACTGATTTTAAATGAAAATAGACATCTAGGGATTTCCAACAATATTAAATTTGTTAAAAACGGAGACCGTTTAGATTCCCAAAATCAGTTTTGAAATCTGATCATTAAAATTTCACCGAACTTGGCAGTCCGACCTCTGCCTATTTGAAAAATCATAAAATTTCACAAATAACTCCAAAAGATAAGAAACTGATTTCAAATGAAAATAGACATCTAGGGCTTTCCAACAATATCAAATTTGTTAAAAACGGAGACCGTTTGGATTCCCAAAAATAGTTTCAAAACTTATCAAACATACCTTGAAATTCTTTGATTTTCGGTCTTGGAAGAATTTGAAGGTTTGGTGGAAATTTTTTTTTTTTTTTTTTTTTTTCTGTGTTTGTGCGTGAGAGAGAGAGAGGCAGAGAGAATGAGACAAAGAGAATGGGTTGTGCGTGAGGGAGAAAGAATCAACACAAGAAACCCTATAAATCAAGAGCTATTAATTTCAATTAAATTTTGGAATTAATGAAATTTAAATTGTCAAACCCTTTTTTTTTTTTTTTTTCTTTCTTCTTCTTCTTCTTCGACTGCAATAACTTCCTTTCTTTTTTTTTATTTTTTTTTTTTTTTTAAAAACCGCACATACCACATATAAACACACACAACTATATATGCATATAATATTATATATAATTGACTAATCAAATAACTTAACATATATATACTTATATATATAAAGGCAAATATATACAGTTAAAATCTGTATATACATATATAAAGTAAAATATACTTATAACTGTATACATATAAACATATAATATAACCGTATACAAAATATGGTATATATATATATGTTTTATATAATTTACAAAAATAAATACAACAATTTCTTTATTATATATGTATTTAAGCCATCACATAAAATTATCAAATCATCATAAAAATTCATCAATTTGACATGAACTTTGTTCTAGCACATCGAGTCCTCATCGCGTCACCTGTGAAAAAAAATAGCTCAACATAACATTAGAATTAAGAAATTTCTATTTCATCACATTATCTATATTAATTCTAATGTTAATTTTCTAACGTTAAAGTTAGATAGCATTTGAGGCGTTACATATTGGGCTATCAAAGCCCTTAACTTTGATCTCAATACTGCAGGTCTCCAACAAAAGCTTCAACTGTCCGAAATCTAGGAATTAAGGAATGATGCATATGACAACTCCAGGATCTACAAGGCAAAGATGAAAGTGGCTTACGACAAGCAGATCCTAAGAAAGAACTCCAAGCCAAACCAACGGGTTCATCTCTATGACTCCCATTTGAATCTCCATCCCGGTAAGTTGAGGTCGCAATGGACTGGTCCATCTGTAGTCAAACAAGTCTTTCCCAATGGTGCTGTTGAGATTGAGGAATCAAACGATGAAAGGATACTGAGGGTCAATGTCCAGTGACTGAAAAACTATGTGCAACAGGTAAGTTAGGTTGAGGAGATTATCCTTCACATCCCAGTTTATTAATCCTAAGTATAGAGCTCAACAACTTTCCCTTTGTACCATATTTCTACTTTTGTTTGTTTTATTTTACATCTGTTTGTTTTTGTGTTTCTTTAATATTTATGAGTTTTTAAGGATCACCCCAACTTGCTTGAACCACACATCATCCAGATGTTTTCTATCCTTGTTCTTTTCTATTGCATGCATCTTATGACATTTAGGACACTATCTGATTTCGATTCAGGGTGGTATGCATTTTCATGCATAAGGAATTTTGGTGTTTGTGTGAATAATTTGAGTCAAGATTTTTACAACCGTCTTAATATGATTTTATAGTGTTATTTGAGTCAATCGTGTTGTTATTGGTTACCTAGGAATAACTTCAGTGTACTTGCGCACGTCACCAAACCTTGTGGTAAGATGGTTGTGAATGCACTTTAGTTGGGAAAATTTCCAAGCTTAAGTATTTCATTTTTAAGTTGTGAGTGTAGATAAAACAACTTTTGAACATTCATTGATTTTGAAAGTTGATTTTTAGTTACTGTTTAGAACAATATTACACGGTTTGTGGTATGATTGGTACATTTGCTTGAGGGATAATTTTTGGTCGGATAAGAACTTTTTCGTTGTAATTTTTAGATGAATTGCATGTGAATAGTTATTAGTGATCTAATGTATATTAGAAAAAAACAAAAAACAAAAAAAGAACAAAAAACAAAAAACAAAAAAGAACAAAAAACAAAAAACAAAAAAAGCAAAAAAAAAAAAATTTTTTGATGAAGTTCATTTCTTTTATTTTTGTTGTATTTTCTCTTTAAGTTGTTAGTTTTCTTCCAACTATAATGAAATCCCGAAAGCTGGTTTGTGGTAAAAATGGTGGAATGTTCTAAACAATTGGCTCACCTATTTTTTGATCAATTTCTGTTTATCTACTTGTTCGAAATGACTCATCTCACATTTGAGTGATTTCGATTCATTTTCAACTCCATGAGAGAAAGACATTAAATTAAAATATTTCTAACACCCATGAGGACAATGGAGTTGAGACTTTTACTTGGTGAATTTTTGAAGCTAAGTGTGTTTTGGTTTGTGGTAAGATGGTTCTGATTTGGAGCACACATACCCCTCTGAGTTATGACTGAAATAATCTCTGATAGCATCTTATGATTTCTCACTAATATATATATATATATATATATATTTTTTTTTTTTGAAGTGTTTTTGACAGTTTTGTAAAGTTCTGACTCAATTTTATTCATCATAATATGATTTTTCATGCGCTTGAATTGCTAGAGACAAGTAATAAGCTGGTTAGAGGTTGTGATAAGTGCACAAAAATGCATTTTTGTTCTTCTAATTTATTAAATAATTTAAGTTTTAATTGAGTATTTCCATAATAATTATTCATAATATTTTACTTTAGAAATATTTAATATTCTATTTATTTTGGTTTATTTTATTTTATTTTCCCTTTCCTTTCCTTTTTCTTTTCTTTTTCCTATTTTTCTTTTTTCTCTTTTTTCTTCTCTTCTTTCTTTCTGCAGGTCAGCTCCTTCTCGCGTGCGAGCTTTCTTGCTTCATTCATGGGCCGAAACTCAAGCCCGTATGATCTCTGGGCTGCATCTTCCAAGCCCACAAATCACGGGCCTTGTCTCTAGCTTCCCTGATCCTCAGCCCCAACTGGTTTTTCCACGAGTCTCTAGCTGATTTACCAGCCTGGGTGGCAGATTTATTTCGCCAAAATTCTCTCTAGCATGTTGGATTTATGGCTATATAATTAGGGCTCCTCAAGAGGGTAGAGACCTTTTTTTTTTCATTGGTTTTTGGCTTAGTTTTTAGAGTGTTTTCTTGTGTTTTTCTTCTCCTTGCATTTTCATCTCACGTTTTCTTTTTAGAATTTTGTGAGATGAATTGTAAGCTAGGTTAGATACTTTGGTGAGGCTAGTGATGATCTCATGTGTGAAGTGATTCAATTTAAGTTTGATTTTTGTTTTGGTTTGTAAAGATTATATGTTTTAGTAAATTGAATTTCTTCATCTCATTTTTCTGTTCAAAATATTTTGTGCCAATCTTTTATATAAATTCAGTCATGCTTTGTTTATGTAATATTGTCACATTTTGTTTTGACAAATATTTGTCTTATGAGTTGCCTTTTACTACAATTTGCTAAAAACAGTACTTTGTCAATTTTAGACAACTTGTAATGATAAATCCATTTGGTTTCAATATAAAGATTTAATCCACTGAAAAACTTTTTTTATTTTTGTTGATCTATAATTCCATATTTTCCGGTTGTTTGTTTGGGATGTGAAACGTGCAATTGAGTCATAAATCGAAGATTGAAGAACGAAATATATGAAGGATTTACGACGCCTTGCCTCATTTATTATTGAATTTTTCTCTACCTAAATTTAATCTCTATTCATATTTTGTTTATTTTCTCTGTCACAAAAATCCACCAAAAATATATGCACTTTTTATTATTTTATTTCCTTGTCTTTTTAATGTTTAACTCTAAATATATTATTTGTTTTTGTTGTTGCCTCCCTGTGGATACGACCGCCCGATCCGTACTATAACAGACCGCTTTACGAGTGCATCTTTGGACATTAATCAAGGGTCATTATATCTGAAGCTTCCACGACGGTTTCACAAAATAGTTGTGGAATCCGACGTTCCACGACTATTTGTGAAAACCGTCGTGGTAGCTTTGGCTTTTACAACCATTTTTAAAAATCCAGTTTCGCCCCATGTTTTTGGCGTACTTTCCATCACCGTTTTTTAAAAACGGTCTTGAAAGCTTCATCATGAAATCCACATTTTTTAGTAGTGAAAAGGAGACACCTCGTCTCCAAAGCTGGAGTCATCTTCGATAAATGATATGAGTATTTCATTTATCGAGGCTTGATAAGGCATAGTTATTAATGTCTAACTATAGCAAAATTTATACAAGAAATCCAAACATGTACATTAGCTTATATTGATATCAACATCAAATGAGCTGCAGTAGTTTCTTTTCTTTGTTTTTGTTTTTTGTTTTTTTTTCCTTGAGTTGGGATTGTTCAAAAAAGTAATGTGAAGTAGCTTGTCAGATAGCAAATATATGAGCGATGACAACTTCTTAGCTCTTTATTTACAATTTTTTTTTCTCATGTAACTTCTTTGTTTAATTGCGGGCTGATCAGTTCTTTGTCGTCTGTACCAGCATCGGTAACAGAGAAGGTTTGTAAGATTTTCTGGTATCATCGTGACACCCTAGAAATTCATAAACTTGATTTATCAATTATTATCATGGATTTCCTTCATTAATATACGTCTAATGAATTATTTTGATGAATATCAAATTTCAAGATCATGAATGATTGTATAAGTATCATCAGTATGATGATGTCAATGATCTAACAATGTTGAGTTTCTCTATTTAAATGATAAATTATAGATACATAGAAGATGAGTTGAACAACATATAAATTTATACGAAATTTTTTTTATGTCATATTAGAGGGTTAAATGTTAATTTTTGGGAAAGAAACCCCGATTTTATTAGTTGGCCAATTTGATGACATTAGTATTTGTTTTGGTCATATCAATATTTAATTTTAAGAGTATGATTGGGAAAATTAATGTGTAACATAGAAGATGAATAATTAGGATTTATTCTTAGAAGATCCAAAGGTGGAAGATTGACAAAGAATTATGCTTAGATTTGAAATCAATGGTGTAGATTTTATGTTAAAGGATCCTAGGCAAATCAATGGCCAAGCTTTGAATGATAAGTGACCAATGAGAGCTTAAGGTAAGGATTGGTGTGATGGAAGATCCAATGGATGAGAATAAGGATGACAACCGTTGATCAATGGTGGAAAATTTGGAAGAAAGAAAAAACAAATTAAAAATGAGAAAAAAAAGGGGAGATCCGGATTTTGTGGTCAAAAGCAAGAAATTTGAACAAATGAGGGGAAAAAAGAAGAAGAAGAAGAAGAAGAAGAAGAAAGTGGTGCCTGCATGCAATCTCATGTAAGAGATGATATGGCTTGTGTTGGCAATGTGACACAAAGAAGAGATAAGTGAAAGTGACCCTTTGTCTCCCACTTTGTTGTACACAATTTTCACACCAACACCCTCCCTAAAGTGGCAGCAATGCAAGGGGAGAATCAGTCAAAATTTTCTGTTTTTACCTCTCAAAATATAGCTCCTTTAAAGCAAATGTTGACTGAAAACAAGCCCCCAACATCTCATTTCATTCACACACAAGTGAAGCTCAAAAAACCCGAGCTTCTTTAGCCACCACCAAGCTCACAAAAAAAATAAATAAATAAATAAATAATAAAAAACAACACTATTCTTCAAATCCAACACCCCTCTAGTACCCTCCTCCCTCCATTTTCAAGTTCCAAGAAACCCCGTTACCAAGTTCGAAGAAGTGTAAAGCATAGTTAGAGGACGTGTTATTAGAGGTAACATAGGGTTTTCTTTGTATTTTAACCACTTTTGGAGTATTAAAGCATGATATTTAGTTAGAATCTTAATGTTAGACTTCTTCTTACCTAGGAAAAGGTTTTGAGAAGAACTTTGGAGGTCCGAGATTTTAAAGGATCCACGGAGTATTTCGGTAAGATCTACAAACTTTGTTAGAGCTTGTGGTGTTGTGATAATATGACATGCATTAGAAACTTTGGCATGAAAAATAAATTATATGATAAGATTCTACAGAGGATAAGCTTCATTTAAGGCTTTGAATCACTTGGTTTGCTTTTGAATGTCTAAAGTTATGTGTATTTGAAGTTGTGACACAAAACTAGAGAAAAAAAAAAAAAAAAAAAAAAGAACCTCTAGGGTATAGTCTAGTTACGGTTTTATTTACTCCAAACCCTTTAGTATCAAAATTTTATATTATAAGTTATAGATATAAAAACTATATTCTTTAAGCTTTCCAACAAGGTATCATGCGCCTCAAATGGATAAATGTGCAGTTTTTGGTGAATTTTACAAGTTTGGACTACAAACCGAGAGTTTTTTGCTGGAATCTGGTTTTGTATATTTTGGATTAGTAAACCATAATGTTTTACAAAACTATTCTTATTATATGAACTAGACACCATAAGCTTTCCAGTGACATATCTTTTGCCTTATTTGGACTTGCAAGTGAATTGTTATGATTTTTAAAAGTTTATCCATAAATCTGGACATATGGTACATATGTGGGACCGACAGTAACAAAACCTAAATCTACGGTATGAAACACTCAAATACTAAAATAAATAACTTTATGGCTATAAAGTAGACATCTCAAGCTTTAAAATGAGTTATCATGCGTTTAAAACAGATATATACATAAATTTTAATAAATCACATAATATTGTATTGTAATCTGGTAAACTAAGATTTTATCATAAGACACTTACGAAAACGTCCACATTAATGTTTTTAAATGCTTGAAATCTTGAAAAAAAAATTATAAAGGCAGAAACCAGATACTTTAAGCTTTCCAACGAGTTATCAAGTGTCTAAAACAGGATTATACTCAAATTTAAATAAATCTTACAAGTTAAAATCCCACACTGACAAAACGATTAAACATTAAAATGTGACATAAGGGTAAGTCATAACATATGGACATATTTATTTAAGAAATGAGTTGGTATTAAGTGTATGATCAAATAATATGAAAAACCCTAACTTTATAAAGTTGAATCACAAGTTTTTAAATGGACTAAGATAAAGTACACTAGAAGATTACTGGGCATATACCAAGAGATTACTTTAGCCCAACTAAATAATCATAACTAATGGGATTGGGCCTCACAAGCCCAATACTAAATGGAAGGTATACACTTAGGTGACTCCTTATCATCTTGATTGATTAATTAATTAAGAAAGAAAGAAATATTTAAACTAATAAATATATAACAAAATGTAATTATGCTAAGAAAGTTAATTAATAATTAATAAAGTAATTAATTAATTAATTATAAGAGTTAGTAAGTGATAATTAGCTGTGTAAGTAAGATTATTATGTTGAGTAACTACAAAATTATAATACATGATTAATTATAGATTAATTAATCATTAATCATTGATATAATTGTTAATTTAACTATGCATGATTAATCATAATCAAACATTAATTATTAAAATAATCTAATTATTAATTATTAATATGAGAATTAATAATTGATAATTATTATATGAAAAATAATATTTAAGTAACATTATTAAATTATTAATAATTATTAATTAATCAAGTAAAATTATGTAATTTAATTATAATTACTCAATTAAATAAAGTAATAATTAACTACTACCTAATTAATTAATCAATTGAATTAAATTTAATTTAATTAAGTATAATTAAATTAATTAAATAATAATTAGTAGAAATTTATTTAACACCTAATAATTAATTTGAATTAATTTTTAAGGTTAATTATGATATAAGTAAATTAAGCTCACTTTAATTTATTAAATAAATAAATGAATGAATAAAGTAATATGACTATGATTCTATCTAAAAACGAGATATTGTTTAATGAGGACAATTTCTCAAACTTGCATAGTAGGAGGTACAACTCCAGAAGTTTAAGCACATAGGACAAGTAAGTACAAATCTTACCTACAGCATGGAACAAAATGATTTTCTTTGTTTATGCTCTACGTTTGCTATGATTTTCCCTAATGGTGTGATGGGTATATGAGTTATAAGTATTACTTTGATAAAGCATTTGACGTGCATAATTTATTTTGCACTAATATGATCGACATGCCTCACAAATATATATGCCATAATGATAGAGGTACAGTGACATGTAAATCTTCACATTGTCACAATTAATAAGAAGGAGGCTAATGAAAGATAGGAATAAGTGTCATACCAACCTCCAATTAGTGAGAGGATATGATAAGAGCGAAAGTTATAAGTTATGACCTTGGAGTTGGTTGGAGGGTCGCTCTCCCAACTCCCCATTGGCTACGTGCATATGGGTATGACATAGGGATCCTTAAGTAGACAAGACATGTATATAATAAAGCATAATTGAACACACATAGATCACATGCATTTTTGAACATTATTGTCGTTACGTGTGATGATATGATTTTATGAAAATGTTTTGTGAGGTACTTACTGAGCAAAAGCTCATACATGTGTGTTCGTGCTGTAGGTAACGTGGATAGGCAATCCACCAATTAGATGTTTTCTGAACTAACGAAACTGTGCAGAGGCGATGAAGGAAGGGAGTGGGATATCACCACGAACTTAATTTCCACATTTAGACTTCTTAAATTATTTTGTATCGACTATATATATAACTATGTTTTTAATATTTTGGTACTACTAAACAAGTAGGAGTACTTTAGGAGAAAAAAACTTTAGAGTCTTTCTTTTTAACCCACATGACATTATAGCTTTTTAAATTATCTAAGTACAAATTTTAATAGGATATTTATTATTTAGAAATTTCAATTTCCTTAGTTAAAATTTTAGTTTATTAAACTCTTCAAGTACAAGTATAATCTGTATATATATATATATATATATATATATATATGAATTTTTGGAACCTAACATAAATAAGTGTTAAGACTAAATGAATTAAGAATATGTGTAATAACCGAAAGTTTTACAAACCCGTGATTCCCTTATATATAAAGGAATTTAAGTCCATACTATGTGTTAGTGATGTTTCATGAAATTATGAATATCAATGTGAAATTCATAATTTTATTATCAGAATATGTTTGAGTTTTTATAGTATCATAAGACTCGATGATGATTTATGTTTTTGTTATGGCCTATGTATGACCAGGTTAACTCATGACCTGTATAAGACGATACTGCTGTATTATAAGCAGTATTGAAATTATACTACAACTGACCGTCATTACGGATGCAGAGTTAAGAATAAGACATGGGATTGCTCTAGAATAATCAAGAGTAATATTTGTAGCAATGAGGGCTAAGTAGCTTGAAGTCTAAGATAAACCTATACGCGGTCCAATTAAGTGTAGATGAATTCTGGACTGCAGTTCATTATGACTGTACTGTTTATAGTTAAAACAGTATTGGTACTATTTGGATTATTAAGAAAATGAATTGTGTATTAGGAGGGAATGCCAAACATGGCATTACTTGGATGCCAAGTAAGTAAAGATAATTATGTGAATTTTGGGAATTTTTGAAATATTGGAAAGAATTAAGTGGATGAGTATGAAATTTTTTTTGTTGGATTAAGCTCCCAAATGGCCGGCCACCTCATGGGACTAAAAGGAAAATATTTTGTCTCTAGGGTCAAATATGCAATTCTAAGAAAGTTGAGAAAAAAAAATAATAATTGTGGAAAATTTGGAAATTTCCACCTATAAACAAGGGTTGTATGTAAAACTAGAACCATTTAGTCGAACCTTCCAATTTTTAGTTCTCTTCCAACTTTCCCTCCCCAGCCTTAGAAAAAAAAAAAAAAAAAAAAAAAAAAAAAAAAAAAAAAAACAGAGAGAGAGAGTGCCCGGTTGTTGGTGAAGAGTGTGGAGGAAAAAATTTTCTCATCCCAAGGTCTAAAGCAACCATTCTAACTTTAGAGGTATTCCTCTTAATCCTCTAAGAATTTCATTAAGCTTTTGGTTGAGGATTTATGTGTAATCCAAAGTTTGGGTGTAAGAGCATAAGCTCATAATTTTTATTTTGCCCTATATTATGGTTTTGATTTGATTGGTTATGCCTAGATCTATGCTTAGGTTAACTTGGTGCTAGATCTAAGCATGTGTTTGATTTTTATGCTCTATATTGAGTTTAATGTTATGTGTGCTCGTTGCTCACCATGTGTTTGTGAAAATACCTTCACATGTTTAAGTAGGGGGATGTTATGAATAATGATGATGATAATGATGATGTGAATGCTAAGTGTACGTTGGTTAAGGAATTAACCTAAAAACACAATTTGGTAAGCTTGAAAAGTGTTTTTCATGAAGATGAACAAGTGAATGATTGAATATTAAGAACAAATCCAGCACGTTGCATGTTGACGTAGGCTCATGGCTTCGACCGTTTGAGGTAGTATGTATGAATTTTTAAGCAAAAACCAACTAAATGCAAAATTGCCAATTTTCGGATTTAACTGGACAGTTTTATGGAAACTTAAATTTGAGCCCCTTAGAGGTCGAATTTGGAAAAATTTATAACTGCAACGTTGTAGAAAATTGAAAATCCTAGGGGATATCATGGACGGTTTTTGAAAATATGGCTCCAAAGGCCTCTATTTTTATCAAAATCCAAAGCTGATCAGTACAAACAGTGTACATGGCCAGAATTTTTCAACAAGAGGAACAAGCAAGTTAAAGGAAGATTTAGGTTTTGGACCAAAAACAAAAGGTTGTAGGTTTCGATGAGATCTACAACTTTTATGAAAATTTTTTCAAATTCTAAAACTAATTTAAAGATAAAACTGTATTTTCAAAACTGTGCAGGGTACAAGAAATTTTTGCACAAGATTTTCAAAACCGTGTATGATAAGGAAATTCTTGCACATGCACTTCCAATCAAACTAAGAGGCTGATTTCAAAAGTAGTTTTCAAAGTTTTACAATTTACAATCCCGGTTAAAAGAAATTACGGTTTTACAAAGAAAACAGTTTTAAAAAGTTTTGAATCCATTTGAAATTTCACAAGTAATTTTAAAAGGCAATTCCAAGTATTCAATCAAGATAATACTTGAAATTATGAAAACAAGGTATTTTTTAGAAAATGGGAAGAGGCCCAAATTACTTAAATATATGGTAACAATTTTATGATTAATAGTAATCGGATAGGATACCGATTTATTATGTTGGGTTTTGTGTTTATGGTTACCCATGGTAGTCAGATAGGATACCGACTTGTTATGATAAGGTTTGTATCCCTGATTACCAATGATAATCAGATTGGATACCAACATTGTATGTTATGGTTGGTTGAGTTATGTGGCAGAACGATTCTTACATTCTATTTGAAAACAGAAATATAACCTGTTGCTTCGCCTTTTCGTACGATAGGACAAGAGCTTAGGACAACTTATAAGTACAAACCTCACCTACAGTATGAAAAATAGTAAACTATTTTCAAGCATGACATGTTTACATATATGCCATGATATGCCATGTTTATGTATATGTTTTTATTATTACGCCATGATCATGTATATGCTACACTTTATGATTATGACATACTTTACTATTATGCCATGGTTTACGATAACGTCATGTTTTATAAACATGCCACAAGTTGTTTTATGCCATTGATCGTTATGTCATGCCATATTTATGTATCATATGCATCATGACTAATAAGATCACAAGTTAAGAATCTTAGTCTTGAAACTAGTCTTTGTTAAAGACTTCATGTGGAAGCATGATTTTAAGCATCCTCATCAAGAGTTAAATAACAAGGCTAAGACTAAACCAAGACAAGTAAAGTGTCGTACCAACCTCCCGCAAATCATGGAGGATTATGTATGTTTTAAAAATCTAAGACCTTCTGTAGATCATGAAGAGTTGCGTATATGATTCCCAGAATTGTTAAGGACCTTGCAAACACTAACTTTCTGTGGATTGCGCGCATTTGGTATGTACACGAATGGCCCATATGTTAAGCAAGATAATAAGTTCATAATGGAGCATTAGAGATTCATAATCGATCATAAATGGTTCATGCATAAGTTACACAATACTTGTTATGTTTTTGTGAGATAATGTTTGTACTTGCTGAGCGTAAGCTCATTCGTATATTTCATACTGTAGGTAAAAAGCCTGCAGCTTAATTGGTGGGCCATAAGAACGATGCGGCAAATGAAGGGCGGTGTGGGATACCACTACGCAGATTTTTCCACAAACTCTTTTGAACCATAAATATATATATATATATATATATAAATTGTGTTATACTATATATATTTATATATATGATGTTTGAAGACTTGAGTTAAATATAAGGATTATGTATGGCCTTATATTTTGGTAAACAAGTAATGTGTATGTACGAAAAGTTTACCTATATGGACAAGTCTATTTATATGGTGTTATTAATAAAAATTATTCTAAAATTTTCAGTAAGTTTAAGTATTTAAAATCGAGATTTAATTTAAGTAAGCATGGTAACGGCCTACGTAGCCGGGTCATTACAATAAGTAAGTTAGTTCATGGTCCGAAAAGTGGGGTCGTTACAATCATGGACCTATTTAGCCCTTTCCTCACCCTTTTATACTTGTGGTTGTATGATATTGAAACGTTTTTGCAGTTGTGCAGTCAAAAATTATTTTCAGACCAGGGATATCCATTGGCGGAGCTTTAATTATTATTTTTTTAATAATTTTAATGGGGGCATGAATCGAGAAGTTTGAACCAAAATTAAAACTGTGCATGGCAGTACAGTATTGACTTCATCTTTTTTATGTGCAATTTTATTTGAGTGTGCATGTGTTAAAAGAACTACTCTGATGACTGATAACTTGCTAATTGTCATATAATTTTTTACTGAATAAACCTTTCTTTTCGGTTTATGACTTGATCGATAATATTGATGAAGCGATATGTTTATCACAGTGCTTTTTTTTTTTTTTTTTTTTTTTTTTTTTTTCTCTTTTAATAATTAGAATGGGTCATGAATTTGCTACTCATGCATGAAATAGGGAATTGCTAGTAGGGTGAATTCGTACATGAAATTTTTTTCCATTTGTGACTTAATAATATGTGATTACGAGTATTTACAAGAAAATATATTAGTTACATACATATATGTATGTATATATATGTATACATATATGTACTATTGAACTTTGGATATAATATGAGTTCATGTATAAAATTTCCACTAAACTATATCGGTAACCATTTAGTTCTATATTATATCGCTAAATTTTTTTTCCCTGAAAAAGGAGAAAAATGTGGTAAAGGGGAAATTACTAATTGGTGGTGGAAAACGAAGAAAAAGAAACGGTTTAGTTTTATTGACATTTCTAGAATACAAAATGGGTTAAAAATAAAACAATAGTTATATAAATAAAAATTAATTGTTGCGTAGTTTCGGAAACGGACGGGAGAGTGACGGATGGGCGGCCATAAACACATATTTTGCATTGTCTTAATGTTACAACTTTTTTTTTTTTTTGGAACATATGTTACTACTATTTAAATTACTCAATTATTAACAAGTCATTGCCTAAATCTATACATATTGCTTACTATCCCTTATGTATTCTAAGATACTTTTTTACTTATTTATTACTTTAATTAAGTACGGGAATTGATCGTTTGAAGGGAAGTAGACTCCTCAAGAATTTAACATTTCATTTATTTTATGCAATAATTATTAATAGAATAATTATTAAAAATTCAGAAAATATAATAACAATAAAATTAAATAAAATAAAAAGAAGAATGAATCAACTATTTGATTTAAGTACATGAGATTTCTGCAGCAATTAGGAAAATAACTACTATAATCAAGCTGGTCTTGAGATCAATGTTTTCCTTATTAACTGTTGTTGTCTTATTTGGTGCAAAAATAGGTAAATTTATGACATTTTATCTCAAGCAGCCAAGCTGTCTAACAACAAAAATATTTTAGGGCATCAATGATATTGAATATCATATTAAAAAAAAAAGGTGGGTCCCACTGGTAGATCTAATGTTTTAGGACCCATCTATTATTATTGACTAATGTTTAACATGTTGATGCTCCCTAACATTGTTCATCTAACAATATTGTTGAGTTGTTGACCAATTACTATCGTGGATAGGTTGGCCATGGCTATTAAGAAACATTATAAACATTTTTTTTCTCTCCAACCCGTGTAACTTTTATTTATTTATTGGATAAATTACCTGTTTAATCTCTAAATTTTTAAGTTTATGTAATTTTGGTCCACATTCTTTTTTCTGTAGCTTGAATTTTTTTTTTTTTTTTGGGTAAAGTCGTAACTTGACTATAACAATGTTGTTAATATATAGTCCTTTCCATAAATTTTTAGATGAAATCCATTAAAAATTGGGTCAAAAAGTGATGAAAGTTAATGTAATATTCCGTTTAAAATTTAATGGCTAGAACTACTATAATAATGTTTTACAGAGATGGATTCAGCTAATTGAGACCATTTGTCCATGAAGGCGGAATCAGCGACGAAGGAATTGAGCATTCACTGCTCGAGGCTCGATAATATTGATTTAAGATTATGTCAAACTTCCGACAACAAATCCAAACATGACATTAAAACTTTTCATTGATGAGTTAAACATATATACACAAATTACAAAATTCAAACTTTACTAATCAAAATACTTCACTTAAAATAAAGATTTTACAAATCAAATAAAACTAGAAAATCTAAATTAGGAAACTAATTAGATTTTTACAAGTATTTATAGAATAATAAATACAATAAAATTGTTTA
Organism: Ficus carica; assembly: GCA_009761775.1. NCBI lineage: Eukaryota > Viridiplantae > Streptophyta > Magnoliopsida > Rosales > Moraceae > Ficus > Ficus carica. The sequence continues at coordinate 138,316 of VYVB01000426.1, forward strand.
CAGTTTCCTATAATTATAATATCAGCATCCAATGACCTTCAGGAGTCTGTAGTATTTGTTTTGGAGAATCAAGAAATTGTAGTCAGCGTGTTGAGCAGGGCGAAATAGCTAATTCAATCGCATATAAGTGGGTGGCGACAAATTTTTTGTTCATGTGATGCATTTGTTCTCAAATTTGAAAATTACATTTGTTGGTCAGCGCGTCTATTTAAGTGAGCGATGTTTATGTTTATGTTTGACTAAGTCTTTTAAAACAGGGAGAAAGAAGTAAATAACATTCTCATATAAAAAATTGAAGTAAATAACATGTTTTAAAATTACTAAGATTAAATAACAAATTTATTAAGTAAATAAAAAATTATCAGATAAATATGAGTAATCAAAAATAAATAAATCATTTACTTGATAAATTTGTTATTTATTATTATTTATTTTAAACATTTTAAAACCTTGCTATTTTCTTCAATATTTTTGTTAACAAGCTGTTTACTACAACTTCTCTTTAAAATATTCTATATAAGCAGAAATTCAGGGAGAAGTTGTAAAAAATTTAGGAAGAAGCCAACATTTAAACTAATGTGCTAGTGAAAAAAATTAGCCGTTAGTTGAAAAACTATCTCATCATCAGTGTTTGGTTGGTCCGTTTGAGTAGGAATCTTGAAGTTATTTTGATTGGAGTTGGGTTGAGTTTTAGAATTGTGCGTTTGGTTAAAAATGAATTTTTGGAGTTGAAATGTGTAAAAAATTGAAAGCATGTGTTAATATATATATATATATATATATATATATATATATATATATATATCATCTTAGATCTTGTTTGTTTTTCTTGAAATTATATGTAATTTAAAAAAAAATTCATCACATTTCAATTTGAAATAACAAAGTTATAAACTTTTAAAGTTTTAGTTTTAAGTTAAGTTGGTAATGTAAATAGTAAAACTAAATTTACTTATAAAAAAAAGACAAAAAAAAAAAAAAAAAAAGGAAATTATTTGGTTGGAATGAATATACCAAACACCCTATTTTTTCTTTAAGTAGTGATTTTATGTAATGCTTATTGTAACCATTTTCACTATACAACTTGAGACCATGATGAAAAGAATTGGAAATCCTCCGCTATATATCCAATAGGAGCCCTGCATTCTAATCTTCCATAAATTGATGTCCCCGAAGTGACCAATATAGCTATTCTTGATAAGTAATAACTTAGACATGAATTAATAATTGTCGTCAAAGAGAATACTTGAAAATCAGTTTGAAAATTCAAAGTCAAATAATGATCAGGTAATCACACATCAAAAAATTAATAAATCGTTATCTGATATGCAAAAAATAATGAAATTTCTACATTGAAAATTGTCTGAGATAAAGTCAACTAATATTTTATATTCTTAGTGGAATCTTCAAAGCAAGCATTAAGTATTAAGAGGAGAACTTGTCAAAGCTCGAATAAGAAAGAATATATATATATATATATATATATATGAATTAATTTTAAATTTAGTTTCGAAGAATATATGAATTGTCTCACTAATTTTAAATTTAGTGGAATCTTCAAAGCAAGCATACAGTATTAATAGGAGAACTTGTCAAAGCTCGAATAAGAAAGAATATATATATATATATGAATTAATTTTAAATTTAGTCTCCAATAATATATGAATTGTCTCACTTTGCTCTATACAACTCAAAATGTAACCAAACTAGCCTCTCAGCATATGATCATTTGTTGCCATTTTTGTACTTTCTTCAATAAAACTTTAACTTTATAACCGTTTAAAATATACGTTAGTCAAATGATCTGATGATAAGGGGAAATTTATTTTAACAACTTTAATCATGTGTTGGTAACCCGACAAGCATATATAAAAAAAAAAAAAAAACCATTACAAAAATTAGCATTTTTAACGGCAAGTGTACTAATGTTGCAACAGATTGAAAAGCTTAGGGAAGATTTATGTTATATTTTGAGTTGTAAAGGGTTAAAATGAGACAAGCCTTATTATTTGGGGTTTGAATTTGAAATTGACCAAAAATATTTGTACTTGATTACACAGACTGAGTCATAACAAGTTTTCTTGATAAAAGACCTGTACGCTTAGTCAGTAGCTTGACGTATCCGCAAAGTTAACTTCTTACAGATAGTACTAATCACAAATGCACTCTTAGTGAAGAAAGGAAAAAATAGAAAAAATGGTGATTGTAACATTGATACTTGCTTTTCTTTTTCTCTTCCAAACAGGTTTCTCTGTTGTTGATAAGTTTGATAAATTTCAATCCATCAGTGATGGTACAACCTTGATTTCGAAAGATGGAAGCTTTGAGCTCGGTTTCTTCAGTCCAGGAAATTCCACAAATCGCTATGTCGGAATTTGGTACAAGAACATCCCCGTTCGAACTGTCTTTTGGGTTGCAAACCGGTGCAGCCCAATTAACGATTCCTCTGGCTTGTTGACCATAAACAACACAGGCAATCTTGAGCTTTTGTATCAAAACAAGAGCGTTGTTTGGTCGACAAGCTCATCGAAACAAGCCACGAAACCAATAGTGCAGCTTCTAGATTCTGGAAATCTTGTACTAAGAGATGAGGAAGATGGAAATTCAGAGACTTATTTGTGGCAAAGCTTTGACTATCCTTCCGATACAACGATGCCAGGCATGAAATTGGGGTGGAATTTGAGGACGGGTCTTAAGCAGCGTGTCTCGGCATGGAGGAATTGGGATGACCCTTGTCCTGGAGATTTCACTGCCGGAGTCGAGTACGATCCTCTTCGTCATACATTCCCTGATATTTATATCCTACAAGGCACGACAAAGTACTTCCGCACCGGGCCTTGGAATGGGATCCGCTTCAGCGGAACACCGGAGCAAAGGCCCAACCCTCTTTACAGTTACGACTTTGTTTATAATGATGATGAGGTGTATTTCACATTCAACCTCAAGAATAAGTCGGTGATCACAATATTAGTTATGAACCAAACCACAAGTCATCGTGACCGCCTTACATGGAACGAAGAAGATCAAGCTTGGCAGATTTACTATTCTGCGCCTAAAGACAACTGCGATAGGTATGGTACCTGTGGAGCCAATGCAAATTGTATGATAAACGACAATCCGATCTGCCAATGCCTAAGAGGATTCAACCCCCTGTCTCAAGAGAAATGGAATTTAATGGACTGGTCTAAAGGATGTGTGCGGAATAATCCCTTGAACTGCTCGGAAAAATACAAAGACGGGTTTATCAAATTTTCTGGATTGAAACTGCCAGATACTGCACAGTCCTGGGTGAACAAGAGTCTGAATATAAACGAATGCAGGGAAAAATGCTTGAGCGACTGTTCTTGTACGGCTTATTCAAACTCCGATATCAGAGGAAAAGGCAGTGGTTGTATCATTTGGTATGGCGATCTGATTGATATGCGACAATATACCGACGATGCTAATCAACTAGATCTATTTATTCGAATGTCGCATTTAGATATAGGTATGGGCGTAATAATTTCATATAAAATCCCTTGCATATATTTCAGTTTTTTGGTCCAAATTTTTTTCTGATGATTTTCTTGTCTGTTCCGAAACAACTTAGAGAAAGGAAATGCCGATATAAAGATGAGAGCTTTAATTGCGGTAGCTGTCATTGGAGGTGTTTCGGGGATGCTATTACTTGGCTATTTCATTTGCAGGAGAGGCTCAAAAGGTATTTACGTCTGTTTTCTTACTGTGTTTTCACTTTCCTGTTACGAAAGAAAAAAGAGTATAATATATTTACAAAACTGTTGAAGTAAATAACATAGTTAGGATTAAGTACTTTTTTAATGGGAATAAGTAAACAAACTATTTATCACCTAAAAAGAAATATTTATGTACTTGTGTAAATGCTAAGTACTTGAACACCTTTTGTAAATATGCTATTTATTAATTTTAGCTTCCGTGAAAGTGCTATTTAAATTTATATTACTTTTGTTGAATTGGACGGCATTTGAACAGCCCCCATGAATGAAGGATTCAAAGTTCAAAAACACGTAAAGAGATAATCTAAACAATGGACCAAGTCAAATATATATATATATATATATACATATGTATGTATGTTTGTATGTATGTATGTATATGGTAAAATATTGGATGAAAAATCTTTAATTATCATTTGAATGTTGTGAAATTTTTATACACCTTTAATTAACCGTCTCTTTCTGGAATACATGGCACTACAGAAGTTTTAAGCACATCCTTGTCAAGAATCGTTCAACTAAGACTAGCTTAAATTTAATCATTATGACAAAATAAGAAAATTAAATAAACAAATAAACAAAACAATCTCTCAAGTTGAGAGACATAAGCCAGAAAATAATTTTGAAATTTTCAGTTGTTGTTTAAATTTCGGTCTCTGGGTTAGCTTGCCTTAATTGCCTTCTCTCTTTTTTTTTTTAATTATTATTATTATTATTTTTGGGTTTTCTGGTTTTTTTTTTTTTTTTTCCCTCCTAAAGCCTTGTCTCATTATTTAATACTTAAAATTATGTATTATCTCATTTTCGTTCAAGCTACAAATATTAACGGCAAATATTTATATTAAAAATAAAAAAAAAACCAGAACGAAAAAACAAAAAAAAAATTAAAAAAAAAAAATTTGTTGTGGATTTCTCATTCTCCTTTCTTGCATCTAACAAGAAGATCTTGATTTCTTGCCATGATTCGTCTAATTGTGTGTTATACAAAACAGATAGAAATCAAACAATAACTCAGAACGGAGACCAAGACGAAGATTTGGAGCTTCCTTTGTTCAGCCTGCCTTCTATAGCTAAAGCCACTGAAAATTTTTCAATCGACAACAAGCTTGGAGAAGGTGGTTTTGGACCTGTATACAGAGTAAGTTTCCGATATTCGAGTTTCAGAATGATATGGAAAAAGTGAAATGTCTAGGATTTTTCTATTATGTGATTGATATTGATGTTGTTGTTGTTTTTAATCAGTTTGACTCTTGTTCATGTTTGAGATTTTCAGGGTAGGCTAGAGGATGGACAAGAAATTGCTGTGAAGAGACTATCAATAAATTCTAGACAAGGAGTTAATGAGTTAAAAAATGAAGTAAAGCTAATTGCCAAGCTTCAACATCGAAATCTTGTCAAGCTTCTCGGTTGTTGCATTCAGGGAGAAGAGAAATTGCTGGTTTATGAATATATGCCCAACAAAAGCCTTGACTATTTCCTTTTTGGTCAGAATACAAATCCTCATAGGTTACATATTTTATTTTTGATGTGGTATTCTTTGATAACTTGGAAAACACATTAACAGATCAAAAGGAAGGAAAACTACTAGAATGGTCGAAGCGCTTCCAAATCATATGCGGTATAGCTCGGGGACTTCAATATCTTCACCAGGACTCTAGATTGAGAGTAATACATAGAGATCTCAAATCCAGTAATGTTTTACTTGACAATGAAATGAATCCAAAATTTCTGACTTTGGATTGGCTAGAACTTTTTTAGGAGATCAAACAGAAGAAAAGACAACCAGAGTAACTGGAACCTAGTAAGTACTATTGTTTTTGTGTTTATCTTTTTTCTAAAACATACACATAAAACTACATTTTGAATAAAGTATGTTTGCTTCTATGTAATAATACCATGTAGTGGCTATATGGCACCAGAATATGCATGTAATGGCTTATTCTCAACAAAATCAGATGTGTTTAGCTTTGGTATATTGGTGCTGGAGATTGTAAGTGGAAAGAAGAGTAGAAGCTTTCACCATAAAAATCATGTTACCCTCATTGGACAAGTAAGTTGTGAAAAAGCTTCATTAACTACGACTATTTCTGAGTAATAATCCAAATTATTAATATTGACCGTTTCGGATTTTGACATTGTCTAGGCATGGGCATTGTATAAAGAAAGCAATTCATTTGAATTGCTTGATAAGAACTTACTGGAATCAGACCACAATACTCGGAAACAAGTGTTGCGTTGCATTCATGTCGGTCTCTTATGTGTGGAACAAAGTCCCGTGGATAGACCCAACATGTCCTCTGTAGTTGTGATGCTAGGAAGTGAGAGTGAGCTTCCACAACCCAAACAGCCGCCCTGCTATTTTACAGAAATGGATTTAGTAAAAGGTGAACGTTCCTCTACGAACCCTGAGTCATCTTCAACGAATCAAATGAGCATTTCACTGCTTGAGGCTCGTTAAGGTTGATTAATGTCTAAATACAGCATACTTTCACAACAAATTATCCGATGAAATTATCTTAAGTTGATGTCGACATCTGATGAGCTTAGTGTTCATTTTTGGAGGATCAAGACTTTGTAGTTTTGCTTATACAAACTGTAGCACCCCGGCCATCTACGTAGGGCTGACTACGTAAATGTGGGCCGTTACTTTATTTACTTAACTTACTTCTTTGTTTCTAATACTTGAACTTTCAGAAAATTTCATAATAAATTTTTTTTTTCTTCGTAACTTAATTAAACTTATCCATATGGGTAAACTTCACCATGCCTACCCATTACTTGTTAAGCCATTTAAAAGGTCACACATAACCTTTTAAACTGAACTTTTGAAACATCACATACGTAACATGGTACATATTACTTAATCATACATGTACAAGTTCATAGTTTCAAGAGTTTGCGGAAAATCTGCGTAGTGATATCCCACACCGCCCTTCACTTGCCGCATTGTCCACATGGCCCACCAATTAAGCTGTAGGCTTTTTACCTACAGTATGAAATATACTAATGAGCTTTCGCCCAGCAAGTACAAACATAATCTCACAAAAACATAACAAATATCATGCAACTTATGCATGAACCAATTATGATCAATTATGAATGTCTTATGCTCCATTATGAACTTATTATCTTGCTTAACATTTGGGCCCCTTGTGTATGTACCAAATGCGCGCAATCCACAGAAGGTTAGGGTTTGCAAGGTCCCTAACAATTCTAGGAATCATGTAAGCCTTCACAATCTGGCGGAAGGTCTTAGTATTTTGAAACATGTATAATCCTCCACGATCTGGTGGGAGGTCTGAAAATTTTCTTGAACATACATAATCCTCTACAATCTGGCGGAAGGTTGGTCAGACACTTTACTTGTCCTTGTTTAGTCTTAGCCTTGTATTCTCCAAGACTAAGAATCTTTAAGTGTGATCTTATTAATCATGATACATATGATACATAGACATGGCATGACTTAAAGATGAATAGCATAAAATAACTTGTGGCATGTTAATTTATTAAAACATGGCATTACCATAAATCATGGCATAACTTGGCATATCATGGCATATCTTGGCTTAACATGGCTTATCATGGCATAACATGACATAATAGTAAAAACATGACATATACATAAACATGGCATCATCGTAAAACATGTCATACATGAAAATAATTTACTATTTTTCATACTAAAGGTGAGGTTTGTACTTACCTGATGTAATACACGAAATTTTTATGACTTTAGATTTCCTTTGAAACAAGGAAAACCTAAGTCTGAATCATGATCAGAGTGGAATAACAGTATAGGTTTGAGTTCTCGATTAACTAGCTACGAGACTCAACAAAAGATTACTTAGCCAAGCATAAGGCCTTTTAAGGAAAAAGGCATAGTGAAATTTCATGATTTCATGTTGGTCAAAGTTTGACCAAGGTTGACTTTAGGTTGACCAAAGTTTGACTGAGATGGTACTGCAGTGTAATTAACAGTATGAAAATTATACTACAGAAAACCGTCTTTACGAACGAATAAGCAAGAATAAGCTATACCACCCTAGAAAAATCAAGCACAATATTTGGAGCAATATGGGCTAAATGGTTTCAAGTCCTAAGAAAAATTTATACATAGTCCAATTTTATGCCAATGGATTTTGGACTACAATTCAGTATGATAATCCTGTTTTAGGACAAAACAGTATTGATATTATCAAAGTTAGTAAGGAAATGGATTGCATAATTATATTAAGGGATTCTTGGAATCAAGAGGATAATTATGCATGAATTGGAAGTCAAGTGGCTCTACCTTTGCTGATCACCCGCAGGGACTAAATTGTAAATATTTTGTCTTTAGGGGCAAAAGTGTAATTTTTGGAAAAGTTAATAATAATTATGTAAGCATGATGTCATCAAGATGATGTCATCAAGGTGATGTAAGCATGATGTCATCATGATGAGGTAAGCAAAACTTGTGCACCAAGGAAGCAAATGGCCGGCCACCACCTATAGGGACTAATTAGCAAATATTTTTTCTTCAAGGACTAATATGCAATTTTAGAAAAATAATTAAATCCTAGTTCAAGGAATTTTTAGTAATTTTGAAAAGTTTAAAAAGCCTATAAATAGAGGTGAGGAGGGGCGAATTTTGGACCAAAAAATTGGGAAAAACAAGCTAAACTCTTGCCAATTTTCTTCACACCCATTTCCTCACAAAACCGAACCCAAAAGGAAGAAAAAAAAAAAGAAGAGCAAGGGAATTGGTGTAGGAGTGGTCGGTTTTCACCAAGAAACCCAAGCAAAAGTTTTGAAAATTTTTGGTACCCATTGGAGGGTGGAAGGCCGGTTGTTGGAGGACTAAGGGGGGAGAGAATTTTTCGGGACCCAAACCCTAGCCTAGCCTTGCTTTGATCAAGGTAACTCTCCCATAGCCCTAAACTTTTTAATTGAGCATCAATTTGGAATTTATGTGTATTTTCAAATTGATTATGTAAGAGCACAAGCTCATTCTTTTATTTTCATGCAATGGGTTTAGTGCTTATTATGTGCTTGATTAGGGTCTCAAGGTCTCAATTTATGATTTAGTGCATGCTTTCAATCATATGCTTGTGTGATAGTATGAATTGCATGCATGCCTAGTAGATGTTTGATATATGTGCCCTTATGTTTAAGATAGAGTATGGTATGCTTGAATGGTGTATGAGATTAGTTTAAGCATGAATGTGATGAATAGTAGCCAAACCAACCCAAAAACCCTAGTTTGGTGCATGATGACACACGGGTTTGCATGGGTTTGGTTTAATGCATGCGAATGGCAAATGAATGTTAGAAGTGCTGCATGTTGTCGTAGGCTCACAGCCAAAGCCGTTTGAGGTAGTGTGCGCGTAATTTTACGTAAAAGTTGACCTAAACCGAAAGTGCTAGTTTTCGGGTAAAACTGGGCAGCTTTTTGGAAAGTGAATTTGAGGCCTTTATAGGCCGAATTGGGAAAAACGTAAAACATAAAAGCTGTAGAGAAGGGTTTTTCCTAGGGGGTAGCGTGGACAGTTTTTCAAAATAAGACTCCAACGACCTCGGTTTTTATGAAAATCTGAGCCTGACCGTGCCCAGACTTCATGCACGGCCAGGTGGGTTCAACAGGGAATAAGAGCACATTAGAGTCCGAACTGGTTTTCTGTAAAACACGAAAGTTTTAGAATTTTTCGAGATCTAAAACTTTCGTGAAGATAAGTTTTTTCAAATTCAATTCAAATTTTTAAACTAACACGGATTTCTAAAAATCTGTGTAGGAAACAGGAAATTCCTGCACAGGATTTTCTAAAACAATGCAGAAAAACTGTATTTTTGCACAACAACAATGTTTTGACTGTGGAGACTGTTCCAACAACAGTTTTCAGTATTCAATAATTTTTATGAGGCTTTATTTTAAGAACCCCGAATTTTTATAAGCTACTTGAAGGATTTTTGATTTAAACTTCCAAATTTTCCAAGACAAGGAAATTGGATTTTTAAAGCCAAAATTGGTAACATAACGACAACAGAAGATAACCGGGATGGATACCCGAGTTATGAGGGGTTGACTTTTGTTGACTAAGTTTGACCTATAAGGAGTTGACTTTTGTTGACTAAGTTTGACCCATGAAATGTTGACCTTAGTTGACCAAGAGGTTGACTTTGGTTGATCAAGTTCGACCAAGGTTGACCAAGGTTATCACATCAAAGGTTACGTATTGTAACCAAATAAGATATTTTATAGGGGACATATAACTAGAATGTTGGATAGGTCACCAACATTTTATAGGATCTTTATCCTATGTTCTTTTAATAGCAGGAAGTAACATGCAGTTGCGACCTGAGTTGGAACAACGAAACCCAGGGTTTAGCATAACAGGTAAGTACAAACCTCACCTACAGTATGGAAAATAGTAAACTATTTTCCAATATATGATATGTTTTCATGTGTGTTATGTTATGCCATGTTTTCAAGAATGCCATGTTTTCAAGTATGCCATGTTTTCAAGAATGCCATGTTTTCAAGAATGCCATGTTTTCAAGTATGCCATGTTTTCAAGAATGTCATGTTTTCAAGAATGCCATGTTTTCAAGTATGCGATGTTTTCAAGTATGCGATGTTTTCAAGAATGCCATGTTTTCAAGAATGTCATGTTTTCAAGTATGCCATGTTTTCAAGTATGCCATGTTTTCAAGAATGCCACGTTTTCAAGAATGCCATGTAAATGTTAAGTTATGGTATAGTGACATCATGAGGCATGTTCACTAATGTTAAATCACATGGTAAGAAAATACAAACAAGGTGTCGTACCAACCTCCCACCAGGTGGATGATACATGTTCAAGTCAAGTTATGATTATTAACCTCTCGTTGATGCGTGAGGGTCAAGTTTATGATTCCCAGAACTGTTTAGGGCCTGCAAACCCTAACTTTGTCTGGAGGCTGCGCGCTTTTGGTATGTACACTATGGGCCCACATGTTAAGACAAGATAATAAGTTCAAGATTAAGTCCATAATGAAGCACAAGACATTCAAATCGATCATAAATGGATCATGCATAAATTACCTGATGTTTTAAGAGGTTTTGTGAGATCATGTTTGTACTTGCTGGGCGAAAGCTCGTTTGTATATTTCATACTATAGGTAAGATGCCTGCAGCTTTATTTGGTGGGCCATGGAGACGATGGGGCGAGTGAAGGGCGGTATGGGATATCACTACGCAAGTTTTTCCGCAAACTGTTTAAATTATGAAGTTGTATAAGTATGTTTTTAAGAAATATGTACCATGTTATGAATGTGATGTTTTCAAGGTCCGGTTTAAAAGGTTATGGTGACCTTATAATCGGCATAACAAGTAATGGGTAGGCATGATGAAGTTTACCCATAAGTACAAGTTTATTTAAGTTATGATTTTAAAATAAAGTTTAAAGTTTAAAAAAAAAAATTCTGAAATTTTCTGTAAGATTAAGTATCTAAGACGAAGGTTTAAGTTAAGCAAGCATGGTAACGGCCCACGTTTACGTAGTCAGCCCTACGTGGACGGTCGGGGCGTTACACCTGATGTCCTACGCTCTTGGTCTCATGTTCCAACAAGACACATCAACAGGTTTAATTCTTGTTTTCACAAAAGACGTAAGATAAGGATCATCTTATCTTACCGTAAATCATTATATTCAATGCTGGTATCCTTAACCAACATTCATCAGTAACCCTAGTTACATGTCTCCCATATACTACAATGATCTCTTATTTGGTTACTAAATGTTACCCTAAGGCACCTGGCCTAATCAAACAATATCTTGTTTGATTACTTAATGGAATCTTGGGTTCAAGGCCCAATCATATGTGAAGAGTAATTAGCATCTTATTAGGTTACTATTAGTAATCTTGAGTATAAGCCCAATCATATCTAGATCTTAGACCCATACCTCATTAGGTTACTAAGGCCCAATTACTTTTAAAATGATACCGTTATTTGGTTACCATGGGTTTTAGGCTCAACCCAATAACTTGGGTATCTCATGTGGTTACTATAAGTAACCTAAATTATTTGGCCTTTTAAAAGTTGGTAACCTTCTCGGTTACTATTTGTCCTATAGTTGTTTACCATAGGACTTGACTTATTTTATTTATTTCATTCCTTGTTTGATAAATTTTAACCCCTTTTTATAAACTGTTTAAAACAGTTCCATAAACTTTGGTTATCGGTGCATGTGTAGGAATTTCCTGCTTTGGCACTGTTTTCTGAAAATCCTGTGCAGGAATTTCTTGTTTCCAGCACAGTTTTAAGATCTAATTTTATCTTAATAATATGTTTAGAATTTGAAAAAACTTTCTTCATAAAAGTTGTAGACCTCAAATAATACTACAACTTTTGTGTTTACTCAAAACCAAATTCTGCCTTTAACTGGTTCATATCCTTGGTTGAAACCGGCTGGCCATGCACAGGGTTTGGGCGGACCAGGGCTCGGGTTTTCACAAAAATAGAAGCCTTTGCAGCTTATTTTTCAAAATCTGTCCATGATGAACCCTATGATTTTCAATTTTCTACAACTTTGTAGTTTTAAGTTTTTCCAAATTCGGCCTCTAAGGGCCTTAAAATCACGTTTTTAGAAAGCTGTCCAGTTTTACCCGAAAACTGGCAGTTTCGTTTTAGGTCAAATTTTACGTAAAATTACGCGCACACTACCTAAAATGGTCACAACCGTGAGCCTATGACAAACATACAGTGCATTAGGTAAGTTTTCAGCAATCATGCATTGGTTCATACCCATGCAACCCATGTGGTAATCTTGTACCAAACTAGGGTTTTAGGGTTAGTTTTTGCCCTAGATTCACATACCAATCTCATTTCCATCATTCATGCATAACATGCTTCTTCTTAAGCATGTGGAGACATATAACAAACACCTATTAAGCATAAACACATACCATAATTTCTCTTAAGCATGTCATCACAAGCATGCATCAAACCATAAATGAAGACTATTAAACCCTAATCAAGCATATATCAAGCAATCTAGGCTATTGCATGGAAAATAAAGGGTGAGCTTATGCTCTTACAAACCCAACATGGAAATACACTTAAATCTTGAACCAAACTAAATTAAGAAACGAGAGGGTGAAGAGGATTACCTCAAGATCCAAGAGAATGGATCTACCCTTTAGTTGAGAAATTTCCTTCTCAGTCCATCAACACCAAAATCCGACCTCTCTCTCACTATTTTTTTTTTCTTTGTCTCGGCTCCTAGGGTGGAAGAGAGAAAGAGTTGGAAATGAGCCAAAGTTTTGGGGTGGAACTAAATGAAAATGGTCCAACACCCCCCCCCTCCCCCCCATCATCACCTATTTATAGGTGAAAATTAATTTCTTTTCTAGAATTATTTTTATTCTTAAATTTGCACATCTAACCTTAAAAATAAAATATTTGCTCATACCCCCTATGAGGTGGCCGGCCATAGTGGTTTCTTGGAGTCCAAGAAATTTTTCATACCTATCTCTAACTTATTTCCTTGTACCAATGTAACCAAGGTAACTAAATTTGTAACCAACCATTGGCCTACCATTGGCCTAGTTGGAGGCTTGGTTAGGAATATCCATAAATTCCATAATTAAAAAATTACATACTTATCCATAATTACTTACTTTTCTTAAAATTATACTTTGGCCCCTAAGGATAAAATATTTGCACTTTAGTCCCTGAAGGTGGCTGGTTATGGTGGAGCCACTTGGCTTCCAATTCATGCATAATTATTCACTTGATTTCAAAAATCCATTAATATAAATATGCAGTCCATCTTTATTCTAATGCAGATATTTCAAATGTTATTTTCAACTAATAACAGTATAGTTGCACTGGACTACAGTTCAAAATTTATCTGTGCTTAACCGGACTGCGTATGGATTTTTCTTAGGACTTAAAGCTACTTTGTCGTTATTGTCCTAAATAATGTGCTTGATTTTTCTAGGGTGGTCTTGAACCTTATTCTTGCTTATTTGTCCATAATGACGGTTTATCGCTGTATAATTTTCATACTGTTAATTACACTGCAGTACCATCTTAGTCAAACCTAAGGTCAACCTGGTCAAACTTTGACCGGAATAAAAATCATAAATTTCTATTCTACCCTTTTCTCAAAAGGCCTCATGCTTAGTTAAGCAACTACTATTGAATCTCGTAGCTAATTAAACAAGAACTCAAACATATACTGGTATTCAACTCAGATCATGAGCTTCATATCTACATACATGATTTAGACTTAGATTCTTCTTGTATCTAAGGAAATCACAAGTCATTAAAATTCGAGTTATTACACAAACGGGGTGAAATAGCTTATTGAATAGCATATATGTGAGTGGTGACCTTATTTATTTATTTATTATTATTATTATTTTTTGTGTTTAATTCCTGTAAAACTGAACTTTTCGACGGACTTGTGAATTCTTTATATATAAAGAAATTTAAGTCTGTACTATGTGTTTATGTGATGTTTCATGGAAATTATGGATATCAATGTGAAATTCATAATTTTATTATGACAATATGTTTGAGCACTTATAGTGCAATAAGACTTGATGACAGTTCATCAAATCAAGTAAAAGGGCTTGTGGTGAAAAAGGCAAAATCATGATTTATGGTGTTCTTTTAGTCAATGAATGACCATGATAGCTTATAACATGATTAAAGGGTACTACAATTTTTTAAGCAGTATTAAAATTATTTTGTGACTGACAGTCATTGCGGATATAGAATTAAGAATAAAGACTAGGAACATTTTAGAATAGTCTGGAATAATATTTGGAGTACTAAAAACCTATATGCGGTCCAGTTATGTGCAGATAAATTCTGGTCTGTAATTTAGCATCATCAGACTGTTGCTAGCTAGGACAGTATTTTTATTATCAACATCATTAAGAACATTAAGTGCCTATTAGGAAGTAAGGCCAAACATGGCATTACTTGGAGGCTAAGATAATTGAGGATAATTTCACAATTATATGATTCATTGAAATTGTGGAAAGAATTCAAGAGATAAACATGAGAATATATTTTTGGCTCAAAAAACCTCATATGGCCGGATTTCATAGGGACAAGGAAGTAACAAAAAATTGTGTTTTAAGGCCAATTATGAAAACCAAGGAAATTAGACGATAAAAATTTAATTGTAGGAAAAAAAAAATTCCACCTATAAATAGGTGTAAGTAGTGGAAATTTCGTAGAAGAACACAAAGCATCCTTGGTGACCGGTTTTCATAGAGAAGTAGGATAAGAACCTTCTTTCAAATCCAAGACCTAGAACCCCACTTTCTTCAAGCTTTAGAGGTATATTCCTTGATCCCTTAACTAAAGCTTTAATTAGTTTTGGTTTTGTGGAATTTAAGTGTATGTTAAGCTATTGGATGTAAGAAGGTGCTTGATTTATGCTTTGGTTAGCATGATTTGCTAGTTCTAAGCTTAGGTTCAATTTTATGCTTTAAGATTAGTTTTGATGATTATGTGCATGTGATTATGCTCTTATATGTTCAAGTTTGGTGACTATGCAATTGGCTATGAGATCAACAAAAAAACACAACTTGGTAAATTAGTGTGCTATCAATATTGTGTTCTTCAAGAAAGTAAACAAATTAATGGTTAAATTTTAAGAATGAGAATATGGTTAATTTGATTTGAATGGAGTATGGGACAAACACGCTGCATGATGATTAAGGTTCACGGCTTAGACCATTTGAGGTAGTGTGTGTGGGCTTTTAATATAGAACAAAAATAAATAAAATAAATAAAAACATGCCAGGTTTCGGAATAATTTGGATAGTTTTTTGATAACTTAGTTTTGAGCCTCTTAGAGGCCGAACTTGAACAAAGTTGAATTTGCAAAGTTGTAGAACACAGAAAATCCTAGGGGACTAGGAGAGCAATTCTAGAAAAAAGGCTCCAAAGGCTTCCGTTTTAATCAGTTTCCAAAACTAGTCAGTCCAGGAAACTGTATACGGCCAGAAACTTTCAAGAGGCAAAACGAGTAAGATAGAGATAGATTGAAGCTTCAAGCAAAACATTAAGAAAAATTTTCAACATTCTAAACCGATTTAAGATAGAACTGAATTTTCAAAACTGTGCATGAAAGAGTAAATTCATGCACACATACATTCAACCAAATTAAAAGAATATTTTGAAATCAGTTTTTAAGGTTTTGTGACCTCTCTAAAAAGGAACTATGGTTTTACGAAAATATTTTTAAAGAGGTTTAAATTCATTTAGATTTTACAAGTGATTTTTTAACCTTAAATGCATATTATGTATTACAACATACAATTAATCTAAGAAGTTAAGATATTTTCTAAGTAAACAAGGCATTTTTAAGCAAAGAAAATACATTGTGAAGAACTCTTATGCAAATTAATCCAGCCGGTTGATATCGACCTAAAGCAAAAATAGGCTGAAATTACTAAAAATCAAGTTAAGTTTTTAATAGAGGGAAACTTATTCGACCTTCTTATACCAAAGTTACTTAAGAGTATAGTAACATTTCCATGACTTAAGTTAATAGTAGCTAAGAAGATAATTAATCAATTGGGAGGCTGATTAATTATTTTACTAATATTTTATGATAGATATTTTAACTTATGGTTTGTTAATTAGTAAGGCAGAGTAATTCTTATGCTCTGTCTGAAAACCGGAATATAACCTGTTGTCTTGCCTTTTGGTACGCTAGGACAAGAGCGTAGGATAGCTTGTAAATACAAACCTCGCCTATAGTATAAAAAATAAGAAATATTATTTTCAAGTATGACATGTATGTCATGATTTACATGATATGCCATGTTTATTTTTATGTTATGTTTTTTACCAATATGTCATGATCATGTATGTAATAACCCGAAATTTTGATGAACTCATGATTTCCTTAGAGACAGGGAAAACCTAAGACTGAATCATGTATGTTAATATGAAGCTCATAATCTGAATTGAATATCAGTATATGTTTGAGTTCTCGTTTAATTAGCTATGAGACTCAATAATAAGTTATTATGTTAAGCATAAGGTCTTTTGATAAAGAGGCAGAATAAGGATTTATGAGTCTTATTCCGATCAAGTTTGACCAGGTTGACTTAAAGTTTGACTAAGATGGTACTGCAGTACAGTAAGCAGTATAAAAATATACTGTGAAAAACCGTCATTACGGATGAAGAAGTAAGAATAAGATATGGGATTGCTCTAGAATAATTAGGAATAATATTTGGAGCAATGAGGACTTAGTAGTTTCGAGTCTTAAGAAAAATTTATACGTAGCCCAGTTAAGTGCAGATGAATTATGGACTGTGGTCCAGTATGACAGTACTGTTTTTAGTGAAAAACAGTATTGATATTATCTAAGTTAGTAAAGAAATGGACTGCGTAATTATATTAAGGGATTTTTGGAATTAAGTGGATAATTATGCATGAATTGGATGCCAAGTGACTCCACCATAGCCGGCCACCTTCAGGGACTAAAGTGTAAATATTTTATCTTTAGGGGCCAAAGTGTAATTTTCAGAAAAGTGAGTAATTATAGATAAGTATGTAATTATTGATTTAAGGAATTTATGGATATTCCTAACCAAGCCTCCAACTAGGCCAATGATTAGTTACAAGCTTGGTTACATTGGAACAAGGAAATAATTTAGAGATAAGCTTGAAAAGATTTTTCCTTGGCTCCCTCACATGCATGGCCGGTTGTCTTAGTGGCTTGGAGAGCAAGCAATTAGCTTGGTGATGTAAGCTTGGTGAGGTAAGCAAGGTGAGGTAAGCTTGGTGATGTAAGCGAGGTGAGGTAAGCAAGTTATTAGCTTGGCGAGAAAGTAACTTGGTGAACAAGCAATTTTTTGGCTCACACTCATCCTAATGGCCGGCCATCCTAGGATATGGGAGGGAAATATTGTTTTTAAGGGCAAACATATAAATTCAAGGGGAATTTGTGAAATAAAAATAATTGTGGAAATTATGTAATTTTCACCTATAAATAGATGATGATGGGGGGAGGGGGGGGGGGGGTTTGGAGCATTTTATTTGGTTCCACCCTAAAACTATGGCTCATTTCCAACTCAACTCTTTCCCTCTCCTAGGAACCGAAACCAAATAGAGAGGAAAAAAAATGAGAGGGTCGGATTTTGAGGAAGAAAAAGGGAGGAGGAAATCTTTGATCCAAAACCTAGAATCCATTCTCAAGGTTTAAAGGTAATCCTCCTAAACCCCTCTAGTTCTCGAATTAAGCTTAATTCAATATTTATGTGCATTTCCATGTTTGGAATGTAAGAGCATAAGCTCACCATTAGTTTTATGCACTAGGGTTAGATATGAATGCTTGAATATGCTTGATTAGGTTTTGTTGGTCCATATTATGATTTGGTGCTTGATTATGATGATATGCGCTAGATAGCATATGGTATGAGTGTATGCCTAGTAGATGTTTGTTATATGTCCTCACATACTTAAGAATGATGTAGCATGAATGGAAATGAGAATGAGAAAGTGTAACGACCCGACTTTTCGAGCCGTTAACTAACTTACTTATTCTTATTTAATTTAATATTAACACTTATTTATATTAGGTTAAAAAAAATACATAATTTTTTTTTTCTAAATCATATTCATACTACAATAGTTAGAATTATTAAATTTCTTAACTGAGGAAATTGAAAACATCTAACTATAATTATCCTATTCAAATTCATATTTAGATAATATTTTAAAAGCTATAACTTTATGTAAATTAAAAGGAAAAATTCTAAAGTTTTTTTCTTGTAAAATACTCATACTAATTTAGTAGTTCAAAATATTAAAACATAGCTATAAATATAGTCGATACAAATTAATTTAAGAAATCTAAAATGCGGAAATTTAATTCGTGGTGGTATCCCACACCCGTCCTTAGTCACCTCCGCACAGCTTTGCCAATCCATAAAACATTTAAGTAGCAGGCTGCTTACCCGCGTTACCTACAGCATGAACACACAATGATGAGCTTTCGCTCAGCAAGTACAAACAACATCTCACAAATCATTTTCATAAAATCATATCATCACATGTAACATCATGAATGTTCAAAAATGCATGTGAACTATGTATGTTCAATTATGCTTTATTATTTACATATTTTTTCTACTTAAGGGCCCCTATGTCGTACCCATATGCGCGTAACCAATGGGGAGTTAGGGGAGCGACCCTCCAACAACCTCCAAGGTCATATCTTATAACTTTCGTTCTTATCATATCCTCTCACTAGTTGGAGGTTGGTACGACACTTAATCCTATCTTTCGTTAGCCTCATTCTTATTATTTGTGACAATGTATAGATTTACATATCACTATGCATCTATCATTATTGCATACGTATTTGTGAGGCCTGTCAATCATATCAGTGCAAGAGAAATTAGGCACGTTAAATGCTTAATTAATACTGTACATATAGCTTATAAGCTCATCACTTTATCAAGGTAAATCACAGAAAACGTAGAACATAAACAACGAAAAACATTTTGTTTCATGCTGTACGTGAGGTTTGTACTTACAGAAAATTGCGTAATTGTGTATTCACGTTGATTATTTCCGGCTCTACCCTCAAGTCGATGCAATGTCCTAATTTAAATTGACATCCGACAGTTAGAGTAAGGTTTTTGAATCATTGTCGATTATGGACATAAGTTCTCTTAATTAATAATTAATTTCAATTTCAATTTAATTATTAATTTATTTTTAATTTTTTTAGCATCTTAATTACATGATTATCATAAATTAATTTCTTAATTAATAATTAATTAATTTTAAATATTAAAATAATTAATTATTAATCAATTGGTGAGTTAATTATTTAACACTTAATTTCTTAACCATTATTTTACTTAATTCCCCTTTATTCATAATCGGGCCCATTAGGTGACCATGGATCACCATGGTCTTCTAACATCATATTGGGTCATCTTTGTGGGTTATGGGTTATTGGGTCGATTATAACTCATAAACTAGTAATAGGGTCTTATTATTGTTTTAAACCTATTAAGACCTATTACACTTTTAGTTAACAATTACACAGCATCTCAACAAGTCTAGTGGCAGGTTCATTTCTCGTCACCGAGTTATCGGGAACTAATTTACCAATTTACCCCTATTTCGGTTATTCAAGCCCATTTAAGTTTAAACTTGTTAAATCTTTTGACCTTAACTTTTAGTACTCTTTCTTACAGTTTTATATGTCCATAAAAACCTCTACCTATGGTCCAAAACGTTCTCCTCATCAAATTACCATTTTACCCCTTAGTTTGATAATATTACAATTTTGCCATTAGACCTATCCTTTTTAATCTAGACTTATTGAATGGCTTTTCAAAGTTTGTCCCAACCTTAGAATAACGTTTACAGTGCCCTTAAGCTCTTAAAATGGCTTTCGTAACTTATTACATTTAAAAACATAATTAAATAAAAGTATAACATTTAAGTCCCTATATGTCATTTAAGGTCGTACATTTGACTATAATATAAACCATATTATTTCATACATTTATTTAGCTTAATATACTGTTTTAAGGGTGACAAATATGTTGTCTAATTATAATCTAAGCATATTTTATAATTTGACCCATTATTTATTTATTTTTGCATTTTAGTCCTTTTATAGTCCCAATTAGTTCCCAATACCCTTTGGTTCACGTTTTCTATACATAATGTCCTTATAAAGTGCTCTTACAGAATCAGTACTCATTTTGAAGAAGTTTTTATTATTTACATTTTTGACCGTAAACTTTCTATATTTACATTTTGACCCCAAAATGGTGTTTTGGTCATTTCTTATCCATTTTTCACCAAAATTTGATACAAGGTCTATTTTAAGTCTCTAGTCAAGACTGAAAAGTTTTGGATTTTAAATAAAGTCTTTAGGCTAGTGAAATTACAATTTTACCCCTTGAGGGCAAAATCATCAGTTTTGACATATATTATTTCTGATCAAACTTGAGCTCTTCTAATGGCTTATGTCAAGATTAATAATCTTCCTTCTATAAGATTATGAAAATCCCACTCAAAATACCATTTTCCAATTTATTAACATTTATGCCAAAAATGTTATTTTTGGTACATTATGGTCATTAATTCTTATTCTAGCTTATTTGTGATGTCAAAATATTTTCCTCATCATTCAAGCTTCCATTAAACAAATGACATATCATATCAATATGCCATAATCTCTTATTCTCATACATCAATACTCATTCATGTTATATAACCATAAAATCACATAAATACACTTTTCACCATATTCCATACACAAATCATGTTTTCTAGCCACCTTAAATCATGGCCAGCACATATATCATCTCATTAGGTAGCAAAATCATATTTTAACCATTTACCATGCCAAGATTTTCCTATTTGTAAGAACACATTTTGAAATGAAAGTTATTAAGATATTGGTAAACCACTAGTTTACAAATCATTTACCTTTTAGAAAAGTAGGGGTTTCTTAGCTCATCTTGAAGGCTTTGAACCACTCTTAGATCCTTGAGGTAGGGAGCTAGAATAAAGATAAAACATCACTTTAAAAACGTTTTTTTAAACATCATTTTCCTTTCTAGAAAACAAGTGAAAAAAGTATAGGTTTTACCTTGGAAAACACTTGTAATTGCTCTTCCTCCTTGTAAAAATAATCTTGGGAGTGGGGTAAAAGAGGATGAAGTATATTTTTGGCTTCCCTTAGCTAAAATTTCGTTCACAATGAAGAGAGGAAGAGAGAAAAATTTTCTTTGCTTGTGTGGTTTTTTTTATGAAAAGAAAAAAGTGGTTTTTGATTTACCGAAACCATTTATAACCAAGTCTCATTGTGGGTTAACAAAATTGAATTTTTTTGGATTTAAAAACTCTCCAAAAACGTGCTCAGCTGAAGAAGACAAGTTGGGAGTTGTTTGGTGGTTTTTCATGCATTTCTAAGTGGTTTTAGTGAGTAGTCATTCAAGTAATCCCTCATCTTACATTATAGTCAACTTTTCTTTCTTATCTTGTCATCTTTGTTTTGCTTGTTTAGGGGTTAGATTTTGACTTCTTAAAAACCACCCCTACTAACCAACCTATATTCTGAAATAAATAAATAAATATTTTTTTTTCTGATTACTTGCTGCAGGAAGGTAGCTTACTGCCTTCCTGTATTGTTCAGTGGGCCGCTGCCCTTTGAGCCCACTGAACAAAGGAAGGGGGTGCCGTGGATTGGGGGGTGCACGAGCAGTCCCCCTTTTTTTTATGAATTTTTTTTTATGATAATAGGATTATTAAATTTAATTTAATAAATAAATCTTGGCATAGTATAAAATTCATTTCTTTAATTTACAAAATTATGATTATTCATTCATTATATTTATATAATGAATTTTCACACATAACATTTTCACAAAACCCCAATTAAAGAAATAGGAGTAACATTATATATATATATATATATATATTCTCTTTTAAATAGAAAAACTCGACATTGTTAAATTATCGACATAATCACATTGATGATACATATACTATCATTCATGATCTTGAAATTTGGTATTCATCAAAACAATTCATTAGAAGTGTATTGATGGAGAAAAACCATATTAATAGTTCGTAATTCGAGTTTATGAATTTCTAGGGCATTACAGAATGTATGTTGCATGTAGGGTTCAAAAAAACCCTAAAAACCCTAGTTTGGTGAAGATCACCATATGGGTTTGCATGAAGATTGTAAGAATGAGAAATGAATGCATGATAGTGAAAACGTTATGTAACGCACTGCATGCTTGTTCTAGGCTCACGATTTTAACCGTTCGAGGTAGTGTGTGCATAATTTTACGTAAGAACTAACTTTAACAAAAACTGCCAGTCTCGGGTCAAGACTGGGCAGTAATCTGAAAACGTGATTTTGAGGCCCTTAGAGGTCAAATTTGAAGAAAGTTAAAACTATAAAGTTGTAGAAAATGCAAAATCTTAGGGTGTCCCATGTACAGATTTTGAAAATAAAGCTCCAAAGGCCTCTGTTTTTATTAAAATCCGAGCCTGGTCTGCCACACCCAATATGCACGGCCAGGCAGGTTCAACAAGAAAAATAGGCAAGTTAAAGGCATAATTAGGTTTGAGCTAAAAACAAAAGTTGCAGGGTATTTCTAGATCTACAACTTTCATGAAGAAAAATATTTCTAATTCTAAACATATTTTTAAGTAAAACCAGATTCCTAAAACTGTGCAAGGTACATGAAATTCCTGCATAGGATTTTCCAAAATCAGTGCATAAACAGGAAATTCTTGCACATGCACTGATAACCAAAGTTTAAGGGACTGTTTTAAGCAGTTTGTAAAAAGGGTTAAAATTTATCTAAGTCATATGGTAAAAAACTATAGGACAAATAGTAACCGAGAAGGTTACCAACTTTTAATAGGCCAAATAATTTAGGTTACTTATAGTAACCACATGAGATACCCAAGCTTTTGGGTTAGGCCTAAAACCTATGGTTACCAATGGTAACTTAATAGGGTATTACTTTAAAAGTAATTGGGCCTTAGTTTTATGTGTCTAAGATCTAGAGATAATTGGGTTTATGCCCAGGGTTACTAATAGTAACCAAACAAGATGCTAATTACTATTCACGTATGATTTGGCCTTGAACCCAAGGTTCCATTAAGTAATCAAACAAGATATTGTTTGATTAGGCCAAGTGCCTTTGGGTTACGAATAGTAACCGAATAAGAGATCATTGTGGTATGTGGGAGACATGTAACTAGGGTTACTCATGGATGTTGGTTAAGATACCAATATTGAATGTAATGATTTATGGTAAGATAGGATGACTCTTATCTTACACCTTAATTGAAACAGGAATAGAACCTATTGATGTGCCTTGTTGGAACATTAGGTCAAGAGCGTAGAACATCAGGTAAGTACAAACCTCACCTACAGTATGGATAATAGTAAACTATTTTCAAGTATGATTTGTTTACATGTTATGCTATGGTATGCTATGTTATTCCATGATATGCTATGCCATGATATGTGATGTTATGCCAAGATATGCCATGCTATGCCATGACATGCCATGTTATGCCAAGATATGCCATGCTATGCCACGACATGCCATGTGTATGTATATGTTATGGTTAATATTATGTTATGATATAGTGACATCATGAGACATGTTCACTAATAATAAACCACATGGTAAGAACATATTAAGTCATAAGATAAGACAAGCAAGATGTCGTACCAACCTCCCGCTAGATCGTGGAGAATTATACATGTTTTAAGTTCAAGTTCAAGTTTAAGATACTAAGACCTTCCGCCAGATCGTGAAGGGTTATGAATATGATTCCCAGAATTGTTAGGGACCTTGCAAACCTTAACTTTCCAAACCTTAACTTTATGTGGAATGCGCGCATTTGATAAGTACACAAGGGGTCCATATGTTAAGCAAGATAATAAGTTCAAGTCTATAATTGATCATAAAAGATTCATAATTGATCATAATTGGTTCATGCATAAGTTATACGATGTTTGTTATATTTTTGTGAGATTATGTTTGTACTGCTTGGCGAAAGCTCATCAGTATATTTTATACTGTAGGTAAGATGTCTACAGCTTTACTTGGTGGGCCATGGAGACGATGCGGTAAGTGAAGGGCGATGTGGGATATCACTATGCAGATTTTTCTACAAACTCTTTAAATTATGAACTAGTACATGTATGATTAAGTAATATGTACCATGTTACGTATGAGATGTTTCAAAACCTCGGTTTAAAAGGTTTAGGTGTGACCTTTTAATCGGCTTAACAAGTAATGGGTAGGCATGGTGAAGTTTACCCACACGAATAAGTTTAATTAATAGTTACGAAGAAAAAAAAATTATTCTGAATTTTCTGAGAGTTCAAGTATTAGAAACTAAGAAGAAACTTAAGTAAGTAAAGTAACGGCCCACATTTACGTAGTCGGCCCTATGTAGATGGACGGGGCGTTACAAGGTATATGCCACACTTTACAACTATGACACACTTTTCGATTATGCCATGTTTTACAATAATTTCCCTTTTACAATTAGATCATGATTTCAACTATGCCATACTTTACTATTATACCATAATTCACGACATTGCCATGTTTTAAAATAGTGTCATGTTTTATAAACATGCCACAAGTTATTTTATGTCATTGATATTTATGTCTTGCCATATCTATGTATCAAATGCATCATGACTAATAAGACCACAAGTAAAGAATCTTAGTCTTAGAACTAGCCTTTGTTAAAGACTTCATGTAGAAGTATGATTTTAAGCATACTCATCAAGAATTAAGTAACAAGACTAAGACTAACTCAAGACAAGTAGAGTGTCGTATCAACCTTCCATAGATCGTGGAGGATTATGTATGTTTCAAGATTCTCATAATTGTTAGGGACCTTGCAAACCCTAACTTTATGTGGATTGCATGTATCCGGAACGTACACAAAGGGCCCACATGTTAAGCAAGATAATAAGTCCATAATAGAAGATAAAAGACCCATAATCGACAATAAATGGTTCATGCATAAGTTATACGATGCTTGTTACGTTTTTTGTGAGATTAAGTTGTACTTACTGAGCGTAAGCTCATTAGTTTATTTCATACTGTTGGTAGAAGCATGCAACTTAATTTGGTGGGCCATGTGAACGATGCGGCAAGTGACGGGCGGTGTGGGATACCACTACGCAGACTTTTCTGCAAACTCTTTTGAACTATAAATGTATACATATACATATTTAAATAATTTGTAGTATGCTATGTATGTGATATTTCAAGACTTCGGTTAAATATAAGGATTATGTATGACTTGATAATTTGTTAAACAAGTAATGTATTTGCACGGTAAAGTTTACCTATATAATAATGGCCTACGTAATCGGGTCGTCACAAGTTTAAGTATTTAAAACTAAGATTTAATTTAAGTAAGCATGGTAATGGCCTACATAATAGGGTCGTCACAAAGTTGGTGTCAGATCAGTATCCTGCCAGCCTACTTCATATTGCTTCACATCATTTCTGCAACTGCCCAAGTAAGTTAAGTTATTTTCCTTAAGTTAGAATTAGTTAAGATCTTACTTACGTAATGAACATATCTCAGCAATGGCCGCACCAGAGGATGATACCAGTGATGCTTTTGAGGGACTACACCACCCTGGTATGGTGATAGCCAGGAACTTTTTGTACTAAGGAATTGGATCGACACCATGGAAGTTATGTTTCATGTCTGTGGAACTCTTGCCCACATAAGAGTAATATTAGATACGGAAAAGATGTTTGGTGGTGCCTTAGCTTGGTGGTGGCAGCAAGACGATGCGGGAACATGAGTTGGATGTTACCAACAATAATTTAGTGGACTATGATGATGGCTGAGTCCGACGATGAAGTTGATGAGGTTGAGATCGGTAGCAACAACTCTGAATTCAACACACAATAGTTTGGTTTTTCTTTGATTAATATCAACTATATATGATCCCTTAGTAATAGAAAATATGTAATAATGGGAAGCTTTAGACATTCTTAAAAGCTATGATTATGCACTCATGCTATGAAGAAGATATGAATATATTATGATTTATTTAGATATGTTTTATGTTATGATATGATTGTAAGCATAACACATGTTAAATTGGTAAGCTCTTAAGACATGATATGTTATGATATGATATGAAAATAAGATTATGGTTCCGTATAGGAGACATGAACTCATTAAATTATTAAAATTCTGTGTAGAAACCATACCACCAAGACGTAGAAGGCTCAAACCCAAGACATTGATATTGCGGCCTAGCTAAGTAAAATAAGTCAAATGATGTTAGCCCAACAACAAGAGATGGGTGGGCTTAGAGCTCAATTGGCTCAACAAAATCTAGGACCTCCTGGTGTTGGAGTACTGCCCACACCCGTGAATCAATCAACTGCACTAGATATTCCTAATGCTGACCTGGTGATTCCAGAAACCCTATAGCCCCTAAAGTTTCTGTTGTGGTTGAACCTTTAACTGTTCCACCAGCACTAACGGTTCGAAACTCCGAAAGAACTATATGACAACTTTCAGCACATGAAAGCATCGGGAATTTGAGATCAACGAACCTGATTGAGGCCGAAAATTGCTGGATGACCTCTAGGTCATCTTGAACTTCTTAAGGCTTAATGATTAAGAGAAACTCCTCTGTGCATCAATTTGTGCTAAGGAAAGATGCTCATCTCTAGTGGGAAATAGTCCAAATTCGTCAGGATGTAGCCTAATGACATGGGAAAGACTTTGTTGGTGAATTTAAGGAGAAATACTTTAACACAGAGATTATGGAAGCTCAACAAGATGAGTTCAATAGGTTTTGCCAAGGTAATCTATCTATAGCTCAGGCTGCAAAATGTTTGAACAGCTAGCACATTTCTACCCTCACCTCATCAGTTTCGAGAAGGACAAAGTAAAAATGATGATGAAGATGTTCTGCTCTGACTTGGAAATAATGATTAATAACAGACCTTATCCACCAACCACTGTTGCTAAATGTGTCAGTCGGGCAATTCGAGCTGAGTACTGGATAGGACAGGACAAAGAGCAATGGGCTAAGTTCTTTAAAGCTAAGAAGGAAGATAAGGCCCAAGCTAAGTAGAATCGAGTAAGACCTAACCAAATGCCCCAGCAGAAAGGTCAAGGAGGACCCTCCGGCCAAAACAACCATAATAAGCAGTCCGACAATAATTATCACAAAAGAAAAGGGAATCTAGGAGGACCAGGGAATCAGAAGAATCATCCCCAAAACAAAGTATGCTTCCGATAACAACAGTTATCCCACTTGTCAAAAATGTGGAAAGAAGCACCTGGAAGATTGTCGTAATTGAAGCAATAGCTGTTTTTTGTGTGGCAAGGAAGGCTCCTATGCTAAGAACCACTACTCCAATCCTCAGAACTAGCATAATCATCAAAGAGGTCAAGGAAATCAACTTTATGCAGCATGGTTAAAGCTCGAAGGGCCTGCAATCATTCAAGGTAGACTTGAAGCTCCAAAACCTCATGGACATATTTATGCCTACACTAAGGAAGATGTTCAGGCTGGACCTTCCACGGTAGTGACAGGTTAGCTTCCTCTTGCCAATCAAGATGCCTATGTGTTAATTGATTATGGAGCTATGCATTCATTTACATCACCAAAGTTTGCTAAAAAACTAATTAGAGGAAGTGATAAAATTGGAAGAACATTTAAGACTACATTACCTTCCAGGGCAATTTTATTGTCTGATTATTGGATACGTCACGTTCCAATAGTTATATGTGGTAGGGAAATGTATGTTAATTTGATTGTTATTGACCTATATGACTATGATGTCATTTTGGGTATGAACTACTTGGGAAAATACAACGCAATCATAGACTGTCAACGTTGTAAAGTCACGTTCAAGCCAGCTGGAGGCAAGGGGATCATTTTAGAAGATCAACTCCAAAACAGCCAAAAATGTTTATTTCCGCTCTAAAAGCTAGAAAGTTGTTGGCAGAATGATGTATTAGATTTTTGGACAACATGGTGGATAAGATACAAGAAACCAAGAGCAGACCAAAAGATGTACCGATAGTCAAAGACTTTAAGGACATTTTTCCTGAAGATTTACCAAGGCTGCCATCGGAGTGAGAGATTGCTTTTGCGATCGAATTGGTTTCCGACTCAACACCAGTATCCAAAGCACCTTATAGGATGACACCCCCGCTGAACTTAAGGAACTGTAAATTCAATTGCAAGAGCTTATAGACCGAGGATTCATCTGTCAAAGCTATTCACAATGGGGAGCCCCAGTCTTGTTCATAAAGAAGAAGGATGTCACTCTTAGGATGTGCATCGACTATCAAGAGCTGCATACAATTACAATCAAGAATAAGTATCCACTACCTAAGATCAACGATTTGTTCGACCAACTGAAAGGCTCTTCAATTTTCTCAAAAATTGACCTGCAATTAGGATATTATCAGCTCTGAATTAGGGAAGAAGATGTTTCCAAGACAGCATTTCTTACGTGATATGGACACTACGAGTTCCTAGTTATGCCATTTGGATTGACAAATGCTCCAGCCACCTTTATGGACCTGATGATCGAGTGTTCACGGATTATTTGGATAAGTTCATTATTGTCTTTATAGACGACATCTTGATTTATTCAAGGTTGAAGGAGAAGCATGAGAAACATTTAAGGATCGCTCTATAGATTTTAAAGCAAAACTAGATTTGTGCTAAATTCATGAAATGTGAATTTTGGTTGGAGAAGGTTCATTTCTTAGGACATGTTGTCTCTAAAGAAGGTATATCAGTAGATCCGGCCAAGATTGATGTAATGACTAGCTTTTTACGATATTACGATGTCCTTTTTAAAGGAATTAACGTGTACCATGAAGGTATTTATTAAAAAGCCTGATTAGGATTTTTATCAGATTTTGTGAGTTCTTATGATTTTATAAGACTCAGTAATGAATTGCTTAGCCAAGCATATAGCATTTTCAGCAAAAAGGTATAATGAAAAGTTATGATTTTATGTTGGTCAAAGTTTGACTAGAAAAGTCATAGTTGACTAAAAAAGTCAAAGGTATGACGGTACTGTAATATGATTAGCAGTATGAAAATATACTGTGAAAAACCGTCATTACAGACAAGATAGTAAGAATAAGATTCAAAACAACTATAGAAAAAATCAAGCACATTATTTAGGATATTAAGGGCTAAATGGCTTTAAGTTATAAGAAAATTTTTTACGCAGTCCATTTTTACACCGATGAATTCTGGACTGCAGTCCAATATAACAGTATTGTTATTAGTTAAGAGCATTATTTAAAATATCTGTATTAGTATGAATATGGACTGCATTTTAAGAGAAAAAGCCAAACAAGGCCTAGATGGAGGACACCTCACTATGAGATAATTACATAATTTTTGGAATTATTGAAATTATGGAAATTAAGAAATGGAAACTTAGCCTCCAAGCACCCATAATGGCCGGCCACATTGAGGGGCAATGAGCAAAATTATTTTATTTCAAGGGCTTATGAGCAATTTTGAAGAAATCCAAATCACCTATAAATAGGTGAAAGGGGGGAGGTTATTTGGTTCACAAAAATTGGAAAACACCCCTAAAATTATGCCCAAAAATTTGCTCACTCTCTCTCCCTCTAAAAAATCCGAACCCAAGTAAATAAAGAAATAAGAAAAAAGTAAAGAAGAAAGTGTTAGAGGTTGGTCGGACTTTTGTTGGAACAACAAGCAAGTGGCCAAAAATTTTGGGAACCCACAAAGCCTAGGGAGGCCAGTTGTGGTGGAGAGCCAAGGGGGAGCAAGTGGCTCGGTTTTTGGAGAAGAAAAGCAAGAAGAAATTGTTGGATCCAAGCTTGAGAATCATCTTACAAATTCTAGAGGTAAACCCTTTGGACCCTAAGCTTTTCAATTCAAGTTTCAATTTGGAAATTCAAGTGTATTTTCAAGTTGGTTTGTAAGAGCATAAGCTCATTCTATTTCCATTGCTCTAGTTTAGATTTTAGGTTTTATGCTTGATTAGGTAATTATGTGGTTTTGATTTAATATGCTATGCTTGATTTTGTGATTAGGGTTGCATGATTCTAGGGTTTGCTTGTATGCTTTATGATATGGTTGTATGTCCCCAATATGTTTAAGAATGTTGTAGGTTATGTATGTTAGGTTGTTAGATGGTGATGAATGGATATGCAAACCTAAAATTGTTGCAAACCCTAGTTTGGTGCAAGAACACCCAAGGGATTTGCATATGAATGCATGGTTATGTGATGATGAAATCTTACATTAGAAAATGCTGCATGACTGTTATAGGCTCCGGTTGCATCCGGTTGAGGTAGAGTGCACGTATTAGGACGTAAAATGGACTTAAGCAAGAAAACTGCCAGTTCAGATAAAACTGGCCAGTTTTCTGGAAAGCCAGATTTGAGGCCCTTACAGGCCGAATTTGGAAAAAACTTAAAACATGAAAGTTGTAGAGAAGGGATTTTCCTAGTGGTTCCTGCATAAATTTTTCGAAATAAGGCTCCAATGGCCTTGGTTTTTACAAAAATCCGAACCTGGTCATGCCCAGACTTCATGCACGGCCAGACAGGTTCAACAGGGGAAATGGGTAGGTTAGAGACCGAATTGGGTCTTGAGTAAAACACGAAAGTTGTAGGGATTTGAGTTCTAAAAACTTTGATGAAGACAACTTTTCCGGATTCAACACAGATTTTTAAATACAATTGGATTTCAAAAACTGTGCAGGAAACAGGAAATTCCTGCACAGGATTTTCTAAAACAATGCAGGAAAAGGACATTCCTGCACATACACTGATAAATTGACTGTGGGGAAACTATTCCAAAGGCTGTTTCCAACACTTAGTAATTTTATAAACCCTATTCAAAGAGTTACAAATTTTTCATTAGTTGAACAAGGATTTTTGTATATAAAATGGACATAAAGTGCTAAGTTTTTCCAAAGTAACGAAAAATAAGTTTCGGACCACAAGTTGTCTTAAAAGTTTGGTAATAAGATAATGATCAATGGTAACCGGGAAGGATACCCGAGTTTCTGGACTGGGCCCATAGCCCAAGATTACCCATAGTAACCCAATAGGATTCAACTTAAGAGTTTGGGCTTAGTAACCCAATAAGAGTTGACCTAAGTTTGACCCAAGTTTGGTTCACATTAAGGGTTGCTCAATGTAACCCAACAAGATACTAAGTTTAATAATGGGCCTAAAACCTAGGGTTACTTGTAATAACCCAATGGATTATAGATTGAGATGATAAGGCTTAGGCCCAAGGTTAGGAATAGTATCCTAACACTATTCATGTATGCTTGGGCTTAGTACCCAAGGTTACTCTAAGTAACCTAATAAGTTATGATCTAAGTATGGTAGGCCATGAGCTATAGGATTACTTGCAGTAACCAAGTAAGTTATCATGTGTATGTATGGGGGACATATAACTAAGGTTATGTATGGATGTTGGTTAGGTTACCAACATTTTATGGTAATGAATCCTTACCCTATGTCATATGTAATAGTAGAAGGTAGCCTGTTGTTGCAATCTGATTTGGAGCAACACAATATAGGACATAGCCTACGAGGTAAGTACAACTCCGCCTACAGCATAGGCTTTTTGTTGTGTTACTTGCCTGATGTGTTTTATGCCATGATATGACATGATGAATGAAATGTTAAAGTTTATGTGATGCTATGATATGATGTATGATGTGTTAAGTTTATGAAATGTCATGATATGACTTATGATTTATGTATGTGTGACATCATGAAGCATGTTCACCAAATCATATGATAAGAATAAGCTCAAAGAATGAGATGATGAAAATTAAGTATGATGGCAAGCAAGCTTGTCTGCGTCGTTCTGACCCGCTCTTAGGTCGGGTTTGGTCTATGGTTTGAGTTGGAAATGGATTGGCCGCCCCAACCACTCCATAGCTACGCGCCACGGTACGGACACTTATGTTAAGGGGCCCATTGTATGTTAAGTTAAGAAAGAATAAGAAAGCATAATGAAGCATAAACGGTTCATGCATAGTTATGATATGTTATGTTATGTTATGTTTTGTTTTGTGTCGTGGATGTAGTAGTTGTACTTGCTGAGCGAAAGCTCACATCTTACGTCTATGCTGTAGGTAAGTAACCTACCGGCAATCTCTGATGCAAGGTGGTGGAGCATGGCACTGCTAGCTGTGAAATGTGGGATGATGGCCGCTATGCGTTTTGTTTATTATATGTGTATTATTTCAAGTTCAAACACTTTATTTAGTGAACGGTTATACGTACGTACGCTTTCGTGTGAGTTCGCGCCGTATAAAAAAATTTTCCGCTAATTATGCTAAGTAAGTAAGTACGGACGATATGTTATATACGATAGCGGCTTGCGCTAGGCGGGGTCGTTACAACTGAAGCAGTGAGTAAATGGCCAGCTCCGAAAAGCATCCCCAAAGTACGTAGTTTTCTTGGTCTAACAAGCTACTACCAACGTTTTGTCGAGGGATTTTCTAAGATAGTAGTGCCTCTCTTAGCACTTACTCAGAAGGGAAAGAAGTACAAATGGACTCAAAGTGTGAAGAAAACTTCCAAAAGCTAAAGAATAATTTGACTAGTGCTCCAATCCTTATGGTACCAGCTCAAGGACCATGAGAAGAACTATCCGACGTATGATTTGGAACTTGTAGTGATAGTTTTTGCGCTCAAAATCTGTAGACACTACCTTTACGGTGCCAAGTGTGAGGTTTACACAAACCATCAGAGTTTGAAATATATCTTCACGTAGAAAGAGCTCAACATAAGGCAAAGAAGATGGCTCGAACTGGTGAAAGATTATGACATAGACATCTGTTACCACCTCGGGAAGGCAAACAAAGTAGTCGATGCCCTTAGCTGGAAGTTGTCCATCTCGTTGATGTCAATTCAGTCATTGACTGAGCCTATACAAAAAGAGCTAGTGGAAGCTGGAATCGAGCTCATTACGGGAAGTTTAGTTGCATAAATTTCCGACCTACCATTTTGGATGGCATGAAGGAGCGTCAAGAAGTAGATGCCTTGCCACTAAGAACAAGAAATGAAGTTTAGAAGGAAAGGAGTCAGATTTCAGCATCTCTGATGATGGCATACTCTTCGGAAAGATAGATTATGCATTCCTAACGAAGAAGAGTTGAAGAAGTAGATCTTGAAAGAAGCTCACAAGATGCCGTATTCCATTCATCCTGGAGCCACAAAGATGTACAAAGACTTCAAGGAGAGTTTTTGGTGGCCCAAAATGAAAAATGACATTGCCATATTTGTTAACAAATGCTTCAAGTGTCAGAAAGTGAAGGCCA
The DNA here is from genome assembly GCA_009761775.1 of Ficus carica. Lineage (NCBI taxonomy): Eukaryota > Viridiplantae > Streptophyta > Magnoliopsida > Rosales > Moraceae > Ficus > Ficus carica. The sequence goes on from VYVB01000426.1 coordinate 171,924, forward strand.
AACATCAATGTCTAAAGGGAAAATTGCAAAAAATTCCTATCCCAGAATGGAAATGGGATTAAGTGACCATGGATTTCCTGGTTGGTTTACCTCAAACTGCTAGCGGCAACGTTGCTATTTGGGTAATTGTCGATCGATTGATGAAATCTACTCACTTTTTAGCTATCAAGCTTAGTTTTTCAGCAGATCAGCTATCAGAGTTGTATGTTGCGTAGATCGTTCGCTATCATGGGATTCCAAAATTGATTATCTTAGATCGCGATGGTCGTTTCACTTCTAAATTTTGTAAGAGTGTACATCAAGCAATGGGTACAAAGCTTATGTTTAGCACAACTTTTCACCCTCAGACAAACGAACAATCAGAAAGGACCATTCAGACTCTAGAACATATGTTACGAGCATGCGTGATGGACTTCAAGGCAACTTAGGACAATAAGCTTCCTTTGATAAAATTCTCATACAACAATAATTTTCATGCTTCAATTGGAATGACTCCTTAGTACGATATAAGAGAGAAAGAACTTGTGTCTACAGACTTTATCCGGAGAACCACTGAGGCTGTAAAACTCATCCGTAAATGGTAGGAAACTACATTCAGTAGTCAAAAAAGTTACGCTGACAAACGTCGAAGGCCTCTAGAATTCCAAGTTGGGGACTTAGTATTCCTCAAGGTTGCTCCAATGAAATGAGTCATGAGATTCTGAAAAAAGGGGAAATTAAGTCCAAGATATATAAGGCATTCAAAATATTCGAGAGAGTAGGTAATGTCGCATATAGATTAGCTTTGCCCCTAGAATTAGTGTATGTGCACAATGTGTTTCATGTGTCAATGCTAAAGAAATTTATACCAGATCTGTCACACTTGTTGAACCATGAGCCAATCGAGGTTCACAAGGACTTAATTATAAGGAGAAGCCGATTCGAATTTTGGAACGAGAAGAGAAGGTATTAAGAAACAAAATTATACCTCTAGTTAAGGTTCTATGGCAAAATCAAAAGATTGAAGAAGCAACATGGGAATGTGAAGTGCATATGAAGAAAAGCCACCTATAATTATTATAATTTTCGAGGATGAAAATTCTTTAAGGAGGGTAGATTGTAATAACCGAACTTTTGACAGACTCACAATTTCTTTATATCTAAAAATATTTAAGTTTGTACTATGTGTTTATGTGATGTTTCATGGAAATTATGGTAATCAATGTGAAATTCATAATTTTCTTGTCACATTATGTTTGAACAATTATAGTGCAATCAAACTCCATGACATTTCAACAAATTAAGTAAAAGGCCTTGTTGCAAAAAAGGTAAATCATGATTTAGGGTGTTCTTCTAGTCAATGAATGACCAGGATAGCTTATGACATGATTAAGGAGGCACTACAATTTTTTTAAGCAGTATTGAAATTATTCTATGAGTAAACCATCATTGATGATACATAATTAAGAATAAGGACTAGGAGCATTCTAGAATAGTCACGAATAATATTTGGAGTAATAAAAACTAAGTGGCGAACAAGTCCTAAGAAAATCCTATACACAATCCAGTTATGTACAGATAAATTGTTGATACAGAATTAAGAATAAGGACTAGGAGCATTCTAGAATAGTCACAAATAATATTTGGAGTAATAAAAATTAAGTAGCGAACAAGTCCTAAGAAAAACCTATATGCGGTCCAGTTATGTGCAAATAAATTTTGGTCTACAATTTAGCATCATCAGACTGTTGCTAAGACTGTTGCTAGCTAGGATAATATTTGTATTATAAGGATCATTAAGAACATGGAGTGCCTATTAGGAAGTAAGGCCAAGCATGGCATTACTTGGATTCCAAGTAATTGAGGATAACTACACAATTATATGATTCTTTAAATTTGTGGAAGGAATTCAAGAGATAAACATGAGAAGATATTTTTGGCTCAAAAATGTAACGACCCGCCTAGCACAGGCCGTTACCATACATACATACATACATACATTCTTATAACGTAAACAGCGGAATATTTTTTTTTTTTTTTTTTATAAACAATATAATCATATATGCACATATGTAAATAATTATAACGAATAATTAGTAATGTTGTGCGGGTGTAACATAAAGCTTTATAAAATAATTACTTAAATAAACAAAACGCATGGTGGCATTATCCCCACATTTCACAGTCCACCAGACCTCGCCCTCCATCTTGTATCAGGGGTTGCTGCTAGGCTGCTTACCTACAGCATAGACGTAAGACAATGAGCTTTCGCTCAGCAAGTACAACTATTTAACCCGCAAAGAAGTAATTCAACATTTAAATCATCACATCATAACAATCCATACTTAACATTTCATACTTAACATACATCGTAACATATCATAACTTAACTTGACATATGCATGAGCCAGTTATGCTTGGTTATGCTTACTTGATCATTCTTAACTTTCTTATCATACTTATCTTGTCTTATCTTATGGGCCCCATAACGTAAGTGTTCGTACCGGGCGCGCGACTATGAATTGGTGGTGGCGGCCAGTCCATTCCCACTCAATCCATTGTCCAACCCGACCTAACGCGGGTCGGTACGACACAGACAATTGCTTGCCATCATATCATTTCATACATAATCTTTCTTTTGTTAATCGGTGAACATGCATCGTGATGTTTCACACAATTAATTCTCAGCATATCTTAACCCTAATCATGTTCCTATAATTTCATAACATATAACATAGCACTTGGCATATCATAATTCATGGCATATAATCATAACATATAACCCTAACATATAATCATAACACATAACCATAACATGAAATCATGGCATACCTAGAACATTCTACAACACTTAATCGTGTAACATTTAATAACATGTAACATTTAATAACATGTAACATTTACATATAGCAAACATACTCAGGTAAGTATACACCACAAGCCTATGCTGTAGGCGGAGTTGTACTTACCTTGTTCGTAAAGGCTGTGTCCAATGTCGAGTTAAATCCCGTTGGGACACTTCTGCGTGCGATATTCTGAAAATAAAAGTAAGGGTTAGAAATGTTGGTAATATAACCAACACTCTTTTATAACCATCGTTATAAGCCCTTACTTAATTTTACGTTATCCTAGTTGGTTATCTAAGTAACCTTAATTGAACTGTTTTTAACTTAGGTTTCAAAATCTTATTTCTTTAGAAAAGAAAACCTTAGGTTTAGGTGTAAAAAAATCCTTTTTGTTTAACTTTGAAAACTGAAAATCTTAAAATGAGACGCATGAAATTATTGACTATTGGAAACTGCCTTTGGAACAGTTTCACAATGTCAATTATTAGTGTAACTGCAAATTATCCTTTTCTGTGTTGATTTTAGAAATCCTGTACAGGATTTTCCATATTTCCTGTACCGTTTTCGAACTCCATTTTCATTTTAAAATCCAAGCTGATTCTGAACAACTTGTCTTCACGAAAGTTTTAGATATTAAAAATTCCTACAACTTTTGTGTTTTGGGTAAAACCTAGTTCGGACGTTTTCTTTGTCAAAAACCTTGTGGAACCAATCTTGGCCGTGCAGGGATCCTGGGCCGTGCAGGGGTCCTAGCCGTGCAGGGGTCCTGGGCACTTCAGGCTCGGGTTTTGTTAAAAACCGAGGCCATTGGAGCCTCATTTTGCAAATCCGTCCGCGTTGTCCACTAGGAAAAACTCTTCTTAACAACTTTCGTGTTTTGAGTTTTTCCAGATTCGGCCTCTAAAGGCCTAAAAAACTGTTTTCCCTGAAACTGGCCAATTTCTACCCGAGTTGGCAGTTTTCGGTTTCAATTTTCGATAACGTCCTAAAACGTTCACCCTACCTCAACCGAACTCAGCGGGAGCCTAAATCAGTCATGCATCACGTTTCTAACGTCCAATTTTCAACATGCAAGCCAAATTACAAATCATCCATAAACCTACAAAAACCCTAGGCATTCTAACAAACACATAACATACAACATAAAACCACCAAACCCTACTCCTAATTAAATCAAGCACATGCTCATATTTCCTAGCTAGGGCAGAACTGAAAGTGGCTTATGCCCAATACAAACCATTGCTTAAATACATTTAAATTTCACCAAACGAAATTCAAATGAAAGCTTAGGCAATTAGAGGTTTTACCTCACTTTTGGCTCAAAGTTGACTTAGGTTTTCTTCTCTTTGTTCCTTCACAGCAGCCGGCTGAATTGGTGGGTGGCAAGTCCAAGCTTGCTGCCTTCCTTGCCCTAAGTCCGGTCACCAATTTGCTCAAAAATCCAGCCACCACAATGCTAAAAAAAAACCCGGTTTCCTAGCTTGGCTCTTCCTCCTTGGTGGATTCCTTGCAACCGGCCTCCTTGGCCAACAAGGGTTACAAATTTTTTTTTCCAAACTTTTTGCTTGTTCTCCAACCCAAAACCGACCCCCCACTAAGCTCTAAACACTCTAGGGTTTGAAAAATTTCTTTCTTTTTCTTCCTCACAAATCCGGATTTGGTAGAGAAAATTTTGGCCAAAGTTTAGCTAGCTTTTCTAATTTGTGAATAATGCCCACCCCTATTTATAGAGGTTGGGAAACTCTTTGCTAATTGGATTTTGACCCCAAAAGAAGCAAGAAATCACACAATTGGGAGGGCAAGTGGCCGGCCATCCTTGGTATTAATCAACCAAATTACTTTCCAATTTTCTTAAATTAAGAAAATGAGGTCATAAATAAAAAGTTAAGTGAGGTAAGCTAGGTTAAAGCTTGTTTGGCTCTTTAGCTATTGTACAGTCCAATTTTTGAGTTAACACAGGTATTTCCAATACTGGATTCACTTATTCACAGTATTGTTTTACCGAACTGCAGTTCAGAATTCATCCGTGTAAAAATGGACGGTATACAATTTTCCTTATTTCTTAAAACCATTTTGCCCTATACTTCCACTTAATGTGCTTGATTTTCTATGGTGGTTTCTGAGTCTTGAACATATCATTTTATCTGAAAAATTGGTTTTCACACGGTACAATTTTTATACAGATAAATATTTAATCGTACAGTCATTTCTTGGATTTTTCGGGTCAACCATTGACTTTCTTGTCGATCATTGACCTTCTTGTCAAGATTTGACTTTCTTAGTCAACGGTTGACTTTTTGGTCAACCGTGACGTTTTTGGTCAAACTTTGACCATCATGAAAAATTTTGCATTTTTGTTCCTTTTTACCTAAAAGGTCATTTTGTTGACTAAATAATCCTTTTTGAGTCTTATAAAGTCAGAAAACTCACAAAACATAATTAAAAACCCTTAACTGGGCTTTTTCCATAAATACCTTTACGGTTCAATGTAATTTCTATACAAGGAATTGTATTGGTGAAATATCAGGTATTACAAAAAACCTCATATGTCCCGATTTCATAGGGACAAGGGAGTAAAAAAAATTTGTGTTTTAAGGCCAATTATGAAAACCAAGAAAATTAGAAGATAAAAATTTAATTATAGGAAAGTTCAAAAATTCCACCTATAAATAGGTGTAAGTAGTGAAAATTTGACCATTTGCTATCTTCTCTCCTTTCTCTCTAGTTCTCAGACTCCACCAAAAAAAAAAAAAAAAAAAAAAAGAGATAGAGAGAGACTGAAGAACACAAAGCATCCTTGGTGATCAGTTTTCATAGAGAAGTAGGACAAGGATTTTCTTTCAAATCCAAGACCTAGAACCCACTTTCTTCAAGCTTTAGAGGTATATTCCTTGATCCCTTAACTAAAGCTTTAATTAGTTGTGGTTCTGTGGAATTTAAGTGTATTTTAAGCTATTGGATGAAAGAACATAAGCTCATGTTCAATTATTTTCCTGTTTTATAGTCGCTAATGCTTGATTTGTGCTTTGGTTAGCTTGATTTGCTAGTTCTAAACTTAGGTTCAATTTTATGCTTTAAGATTAGTTTTGATGATTATGTGCATGTGATTATGCTCTTATATGTTCAAGTTTGGTGACTATGCAAGTTGGCTGTGAGGTCAACATAAAACACAACTTTGTAAATTAGTGTTCTATCAATATCTTGTTCTCTAAGAAAGTAGACAAATTAATGGTTTAATTTTAAGAATGAGAATATAGTTAATTTGGTTATGAATGATGAATGGAGTATGAGACAAACACGTTGCATGATGATTTAGGCTCATGGCTTAGACCGTTTGAGGTAGTGTGTGTGGGCTTTTAAAATAGAACAAAAAAAAAAACAAAAAACAAAAAACACTGCCAGGTTTCGGAATAATTTGGACAGTTTTTTGATAACTTAATCTTGAGCCTCTTAGAGGCCGAACTTGAACAAAATTATTACTGCAAAGTTGTAGAATACAGAAAATTCTAGGGGACCACATGAGCAGGTTTAAAAAAAGGCTCCAAAGGCCTCCGTTTTAATCAGTTTCCAAAACTAATCAGTCCAGGAAACTGTGCACGACCAGAAACTTCCAAGGGGCAAAACGGGAATGTTAGAGACAGATTTAGGCTTCAGGCAAAACACAAAAGTTGTAGGTTTTGACAAGATCTATAACTTCTACGAGAAAAATTTTCCAAATTCCAAACCAATTTTAAGATAGAACTGAATTTTTTAAAATGTGCATGAAAGAGTAAATTCTTGCACACATGCATTCAACCAAATTAAAAGGGATGTTTTGAAATCAGTTTTTAAGGTTTTGTGACCTCTCTAAAAAGGAACCATGGTTTTACAAAAATATTTTGAAAGAGATTTAAATTCATTTAGATTTCACAAGTGATTTTTAAACCTTAAATGCATACTATGTATTACAATATACAATTTTAAGTATTGTATCAAGAAATGCTTATTTTAAGAAGTTAAGATATTTTCTAAGTAAATAAGACATTTTTTTTTTTTAAGCAAAGATAACATAATGTGAAAAACTCTTATGAAAATTAATCAAGCCGCTGGATATCGACCTAAAGTAAAAATAGGCCGAAATTACTAAAAATCAAGTTAAGTTTTAATAGAAGGCAATTTATTTGACTAGGAAAACCGTGCGGACACGAGCCCAAAGCTGACAAATGGAGGTGACGGTGTTTGCTCGAGCACATATCGGAAGAGATCAAAGCTGGAGCCGCTTCTTCCCGAGGAGAGGAGCGAAGCTTGCTCTTGCGTGGAGGAGATCAGAGCTACATCCGTAGCTGAATCCAAAGCAACGATTGGACTTAAGGTCACGACCAGAGTGTTGGAGGTTAGAAAAAATATGGGGGATCGCAGAAGAGTTCGGTGGTCACAAGCAATTAGGGAAAGTGGCGGTGCAAGGATCAGGTGCAAAGGAGAATGGATCTCGTGAGTTTCTGGCGATTGCGGCGGTGTGAAGGCGGAACGGGTGTCAGAGGATCATCGGGGGGAGAGAGAGAGAGAGCTTTAGGCGATTGCGGCGGTGCGAAGGTGGAGCGGGTGTCGGAGAGAGAGAAAGAGAGAGAGAGAGCTATGTTGCATGAGGAGACAAGGGGGAAGATAGAGAAAGAAAAATAGATTAAAATATTTTTTAAACTAGTTATTGCATCATTACTATGACATTTTTTACATTAGTTTTTTAAGTTGTGACAAATATTACTCCACATTCAAATTTCATGGCATGGGAGATAATTACCCCTTATTTTTCTTTAAATATCTAACCGTATTGATTTTATGGAAAGCTTACTATAACCTTTTTACTCTACAACTTGAAACCATGATGAAAAGAATTGGAAATTCTCAGCTATATATCCAGTAGTTATTGTTGGTTATTTTTCAATTTGTGTGTCATTCTTATCTTCTGTGTGTCGTTCAATTTTATCGGATGTCCCCGAAGAGACTACATAGTTATTCCTTATAAGGAATAACTCGAGACAACTATTAGTGATTGTGGTCAAAGAGAAAACTTGAACATCAGTGGGAAAATTCAAAGTCAAATTATGATTATATCATCACATGACAACAATTAATAAATCTTCATCTGATAAGAAAAAATCAAAATTTATGCATTAAAAATTGGATGAGATAGAGTTTACTGATATTTTATCATTTCTAATTAGTGGAATCTTCAAAACTTTAATAGCATACAATCTTAACACGAGAACTTGTCAAAGCTCGAGAAGCAGAGGGAAAATAAGGAAAAAAGACATGTACGCTTAGTCAATAGGTAGACCTATCCGCAAAGTTAACTTCATACAGAGACCAATCGCAAATAATTCATCTTTTAATTTGCATAAACTCTTAGTGGAGAAAGCAAGAAATTAAAAAAAAATGGTTATTATTGCTTTGATACTTACAATTGCTGTTTCTTTTCTTTTTCTCTTCCAAACAGGTTACTCTGTTGTTGATAACTTTGATCAATTCCAATCCATCGGTGACGGAAAAACCTTGATTTCGAAAGAAGGCAGCTTTGAGCTCGGTTTCTTCAGTCCTGGAAATTCCAAGAACCGTTATGTCGGCATTTGGTACAAGAACATCCCGGTCCAAACTGTCGTTTGGGTTGCGAACCGGTGCAGCCCAATTAATGATTCCTCTGGCTTGTTGACCATAAACAACACAGGCAATCTTGTGCTCTTGTATCAAAACAGGAGCGTTGTTTGGTCAACGAACTCATCGAAACAAGCCAAGAAGCCAATAGTGCAGCTTCTAGATTCTGGAAATCTTGTACTAAGAGATGAGGAAGATGGAAATATGGAGACCTATTTGTGGCAAAGCTTTCACCATCCTTCAGATACGATGTTGCCAGGCATGAAATTAGGGTGGGATTTGAGGACAGGTCTTAAGCAGCGCGTCTCGGCATGGAAGAGTTGGGACGACCCTTGTCCTGGAGATTTCACTGCCGGAGTCGAGTATGATCGTTTTCGTCATACCTTCCCTGATGTTTATCTGCTAAAGGGCAGCTCAAAGTTCTTCCGCACCGGACCTTGGAATGGCCTCTATTTCAGTGGAACAGCGAAACCAAAGCCAAACGCTCTTTTCAGTTACGACTACGTTTATAATGATGATGAGGTGTATTTCATATACAACCTCAATAATAAATCGGTTATCACAATATTAGTTATGAATCAAACCACAAGCCACCGTGACCGCGTTGTATGGAATGACGAAGATCAAGCTTGGAAGATTTACATATCAACGCCTAAAGACAACTGTGATAAGTATGATGTCTGTGGAGCCAATGCAAATTGTATCATAAACGACAATCCGATCTGCCAATGCCTAAAAGGTTTCAAGCCCAAGTCTCCGGAGAAATGGGATTTAATGGACTGGTCAGATGGATGTGTTAGAAACAGTCCACTGAACTGCTCGGAGAAACGTAGCGACGGGTTCATCAAATTTTCGGGGTTGAAATTGCCAGATACAATACATTCTTGGGTGAACAAGAGTCTGGATCTAAAGGAATGCAGGGCCAAGTGCTTGAGCGACTGTTCTTGTACGGCTTATTCAAACTCCGATATCAGAGGAAAAGGTAGTGGTTGTATCGTCTGGTATGGTGATCTGATAGATATGAGACAATACTCCGATCGTGAACAAGATCTATTTATTCGAATGTCACATTCAGAAATAGGTATGCGCCTAATAATTTCATATAATATCATTACATATACTTCAGAGATTTGCTTTAAATTGTTATGATGATTTTCTTTTCTGTTCCAAAACAACTTAGAAAAAGGAAATGCTGATTTAAAGATGAGAGCTTTTATTGCGGTAGCTGTCGTTGGAGGTGTTTTGGGGATGCTATTACTTGGCTATTTCATTTGCAGGAGAGGCTCAAAAGGTAGTTATTTCTTTTTTTTTTTTTTTTTTTTTTTTTTTTTTTTTTAACTCTGCTTTCACTTTCCTATGAAGAAAAAAATAAAATAGTAAATAGCATAGTAAATAACATATTTACGAAACTGTTAAAGTAAAAAAAGATTAAATACTTTTTACTAGGAGTAATTAAATAGACAATTTATCAAGTTACTTGTATAAATGCTATGTATTTCAACAGTTTTATAAGTATGTTATTTATTAATTTTAGCTAATTCTGTAAATATGCTATTTAAAATATATACACCCTTTGTTGACTTGGACCGCTTGTGAACAGCCCCCATGAATGAAAGATTCTAAGTTCTAAAACACGTGAAGAGAAAATCTAACAATATGGTAATGTATTGGGTGGAAAATATAGAATTATCAGTTGAATGGAAATTTTATATGTCTTTAATTAACCTCTCTTTCTGGAATATTAGGCACTATACAAGTTTTAAGCACATCCTTGTCAATAATCGTTCAACTAAGACTAGCTTAAATTTAATCATTATGACAAATTAAAAAAACAAATAAACAAAACAATCAATCAAATTGAGAGACATAAGCCAGAAACTAATTTTGAAATTTTCAGTTGTTGTTTAAATTTTGGTCTCTGGGTTAGCTTGCCTTACTTGCCTTCTCTCTTTTCTTTTTTTTTTTCTTTTTTTTTTTTTTCCTGCTAAAGCCTTATCTCATTATTTAATGCTTAAAATTTATGTATTATCTCATTTTCGTCCAAGGTACAAATATTAGCGGCAAATATCTATATGTATATATATATATTAAAAAGAAAAAGAAAAGAAACAAAAAAAACAAAAAACAAAAAAAAAAATTGCTGTGGATTTCTCATTCTCATTTCTTGCACCTAACAAGAAGATCTTGATTTCATGCCATGATTCGTCTAATTGTGTGTTTGACAAAACAGATAGAAATCAAACAACAAGTCACAACGGAGGCCAAGACGAAGATTTGGAGCTTCAATTGTTCAGCCTGCCTTCTATAACTAAAGCCACTGGAAATTTTTCAATTGACAACAAGCTTGGAGAAGGTGGTTTTGGACCTGTATACAGAGTAAGTTTCCGATATTCGAGTTTCAGAATGATATGGAAAAAGTGAAATATTGTCTAGGCTTTTTCTAGTACATGTTTGATATTGATGTTGTTGTTGTTTTTAATCAGTTTGACTCTTGTTCATGTTTGAGATTTTCAGGGTAGGCTAGAGGATGGACAAGAAATTGCTGTGAAGAGGTTATCAATAAGTTCTAGACAAGGAGTTAATGAGTTAAAAAATGAAGTAAAGCTAATTGCCAAGCTTCAACATCGAAATCTTGTCAAGCTTCTCGGTTGTTGCATTCAGGGAGAAGAGAAATTGCTGGTTTATGAATATATGCCCAACAAAAGCCTTGACTCTTTCCTTTTTGGTCAGAATACAAATCCACATAGTTTACGTTTTTTTTTTTTTTTTTTTTTTTTTTTTTGCTGTGGTATTGTTTGATAACTTGGAAAACACATTAACAGATCAAAAGGAAGGAAAACTACTAGAATGGTCGAAGCGCTTCCAAATCATATGCGGTATAGCTCGGGGACTTCAATATCTTCACCAGGATTCTAGATTGAGAGTAATACATAGAGATCTCAAAGCTAGTAATGTTTTACTTGACAACGAAATGAATCCTAAAATTTCCGACTTTGGATTGGCTAGAACTTTTTTAGGAGATCAAACAGAGGAAAAGACAACCAGAGTAACTGGAACCTAGTAAGTACTATTATTCTGTGTTATCTTTTTCTAAAACATACACATAAAACTACATTTTGAATAAAGTATGTTTGCTTCTATCTAATAATACCATGTAGCGGTTATATGGCACCAGAATATGCATGCCATGGCTTATTCTCAACAAAATCAGATGTGTTTAGCTTTGGTATATTGGTGTTGGAGATTGTAAGTGGAAAGAAAAGCAGACGCTTTCACCATAAAAATCATGTTACCCTCATTGGACATGTAAGTTGTGAAAAACCTACATTAACTACGACTATTTCAAAGTAATAATCCAAATTATCAATATTGACCGTTTCTGATCTTGACATTGTCTAGGCATGGACATTGTATAAAGAAAGCAATTCATTTGAATTGCTTGATAAGAACTTACAGGAATCAGACCACAATATTCAGAAACAAGTGTTGCGTTGCATTCATGTCGGTCTCTTATGTGTGCAACAAAGTCCCGTGGATAGACCCAACATGTCGTCTGTAGTTGTGATGCTGGGAAGTGAGAGTGAGCTACCACAATCCAAACAGCCGCCCTGCTATTTTACAGAAATGGATTTAGCAAAAGGTGAACGTTCCTCTACGAACCCTGAGTCATCTTCAACGAATCATATGAGCATTTCACTGCTTGAGGCTCGTTAAGGCTGATTAATGTCTAATTACAGCAGACTTTCGCAACAAATTATCAGATAAAATTATCTTACGCTGTTGTCAACATCTGATGAGCTTAGTGTTAGTTTTTGGAGGATCAGGACTTTCTTGTTTTGCTGAAACAAGCGGGGTGAAAGCTTATTGAATAGTATATTGTGAGTGGCGACCTTTTTTTTTTTTTTTTTTTTTTTTTTTTTGGAAAGAGAGGATTTTTTTTTCTTTGGGATGTACTGGTACTCGAGTGAGAAAATTATTTTACAAATTATAAACGAAGTTCTTCTTTTAACTCCTCTTCTTTTCATATTCTAGCATCCTTCTTCCTAGAGAGACTGATATGATTTTTTTTTTTTTTTCCTTTTTTTCATCCACTGACGACTTGATCTTATTCATTTTTGTGTATTTATGTGCGCATTCATACATTAAAAAGAACTAAAGTCATACATTTTAATTTGTTTACCAAAAGCAATGATTTTACAGTTGTGTTTACTACAACAAGTTTTTTATTTGATTTACTCGGGTAAAATGAGCTAAAGACAGACAGAAATTTGGCCTTTTACCTGTCAGCAATTGGATATTGATCGGTAACCGCCTAGTTATCAACCAGTGGCTGGTTACCAATCAATAAATAACCACCTAATTACAGACCAGAAATTGCTAACTATGTCGGATTTTCAGGTTTTGTCACCGAATTTTTAGATACGCCAGATTTCATCACTATAACAATAAAAATTTCAAACAAAATTCCATTCAAATCATAAAATGCATGGAAATTACAAACCACAAATTTTTTTTTTTTCACCAAAATACATCACAATAAATTAAGAAAAGGGTAAATTCCTAGGTTGGTCCCTAAACTTTTAACTTTCTACAATTTTGATCCCTAAACTATTTTTCGTAGCTGGAATGCCCCTAAACTATTAAAATATTTCTACAATAGTCTTTTACGTTAATTTTTGAATGGAATTCATTAGTTAACATCACTTTTTGACCAAATTACTAATGAATACTACTTAAAAATTTACAAAAATGACTATTGTAGCAACATTTTAATAGTTTAGGAGCATTCCCTATTCTTTTTTTTTTTTAGTAGCTGGAATGATCATAAACTATTTAAAACGTTGTTACAGTAGTCATTTCTGCATTTTTTTAATAGAATCCGTAGTTAGCACCACTTTTTGACAAATTACTAACAGATTCCGTCTAGAAATTGACGAAGAGACTATTATAACAATATTTTAAAAGTTTTGAAGCATTTCAGCTACGAGAAAAATTTCAGGGTCTAAAGTTGCACAAGGTTAAAAGTTGAGGGACTAACTGAGCAATTTACCCTTAAAAAATGATCTGTCGAATTTGCGAGGTGATGATGAAGATGGGCAGAGATCTCTCTAGGGACAAGCATATCAATGAAATATAGTCGCGATAGTAGCGATTTGGTGGAGGCACTGGTCACTATCTGGGTGGGTCTGAGGGAAGGGGATCTGATGGCGAAGAAGAGCCGGTGATGTAACGACCCGATTCGTACCGTTAACTAACTTACTTATTTTTAATTCATTTAGTCTTAACACTTATTTATGTTAGGTTCCAAAACTACATATTTTTTTTTTTTTTTTTTTTTTTTACATACATATTTAAAATTTTTAATAAACTAAATTTTTTAACTAAGGAAATTGAAAATCTTTAGATAATAAATATCTTATTCAAATTCGTACTTAGATGATATTTAAAAAGTTGTAACTTCATGTAAGTTAAAAGGAAATACTCTAAAGACTTTTTCATATAAAATACTCCTACTAGTTTTGTAGTACCAAAACATTTAAAACATAGTTTGTAAATATAGTCGATATAAAATAATTTAAGAAGTCTAAATGCGGAAATTAAATTCGTGGTGGTATCCCACTCCCTTCCTTCATCGCCTCCGTATAGCTTCGCCAATCCAGAAAACATCTAAGTAGCGGGCTGCCTACCCGCGATACCTACAGCACAAACATACACGTATGAGCTTTCGCTTAGCAAGTATAAACAATACCTCACAAAACAATTTCATAAAATCATATCATTACACGTAACAACATGAATGTTCAAAAATACATGTGATCTATGTATGTTCAATTATGCTTCATTATATACATGTCTTGTCTACTTAAGGGTCATAACTTATAACTTTCGTTTTTATCATATCCTCTCACTAATTGGAGGTTGGTACGACACTTATTCATATATTCCGTTAGCCTCATTTTTATCAATTGTGACAATATGAAGATTTACATATCACTATGCATCTATCATTATAGCATAAATATTTGTGAGGCATGCTGATCATATTAGTGCAAAATAAATTATACACGTCAAATGCTTAATCAAAACAATACATATAACTCTTATTCCCATCACATCATCAAGGGAAATCAAAGCAAACGTAGAGCATCGACAAAGAAAAACATTTTGTTCCATGCTGTAGGTGAGATTTGTACTTACTTGTCGTATGTGCTTAAACTTCCGGAGTTGTACCTCCTACTACAAAAGTTTGAGAAATTGTCCTGATTTAACAATATCTCATTATTAAATAGAATCATAGTTATATAACTTTATTCATTTATTTATTTATTTTATAAATTAAAGTGAGCTTAATTTACTTATATCATAATTAATCTTAACAATTAATTCAAATTAATTATTAAGTGTTCAATAAATTTCTACTAATTATTACTTAATTAATTTTATTTAATTGATTAATTAGTCAATTGATTAATTAAGTAATTAACTAATTAATTAGGTAGTAGTTATTACTTTATTTAATTGAGTAATTATAATTAAATTACTAAATTTTAATTGACTAATTAATAATTATATCGTTAATAATTTAATTATGTTACTTAAATATTCTTTCTCATATAATAATTATCAATTATTAATTCTCATATTAATAATTAATAATTAGATTAATCTAAAAATTAATGTTTGATTAATCTCTAATTAATCATCTATAGTTATATTAACAATTATATCAATGATTAATGATTAATTAGTCTCTAATTAATCATGTATTATAATTATGCAGTTACTCAACATAATAATCTTACTTACAAAACTAATTATAACTTACTAACTCTTATAATTAATTTATTAATTATTAATCAATTAATTAAATATTTTATTAATTACTAATTAACTTTCTTAACATAATTATATTTTTTTATGTATTTATTAGTTTATTTATTTATTTATTTCTTAATTAATTAATCAATCAATGTGATAAGAAGTCACCTAAGCGTATACCTTCCATTTAGTATTGGGCTTGTAAGGCCCAATCCGATTAGTTATGATCATTTAGTTGGGCTAAAGTAGTCTCTTAGTATATGCCCAGTAATCCTCTAGTGTACTTTATCTTAGTTCATTTAAAACTTGTGATTCAACTTTATAAAGTTAGGGTTTTTCACATTATTTGATCATACATTCAATATCAACTTATTTCATAAATAAATATGTCAATATGTTATGACTTACCCTTATGTCACATTTTAATGTTTAATTGTTTTGTCGGTGTTGGATTTTAACATATAAGATTTATTTAAATTTGAGTATAATCCCATTTTGGATACTTGATAACTCGTTGGAAAGCTTAAAGTATCTAGTTTCTGTCTTTATAATTTTTTTTCCAAGATTTCAAATTTTTCAAACATTAATGTAGACGTTTTCCTAAGTCTTATGGTAAAATCTCAGATTACTATATTACAATACATTATTATGTGATTTATTAAAATTTATGTACATGTCCATTTTAAATGCATAATACCTCACTTCGAAACTTAAGATATCTACTTTATAGTCATAAAGTTATTTCCTTTAGTGTTTTAGTGTTTCATACCGTAAACTTAGGTTTTTTAACTATTGGTCCCATATATGTACCATATGTCCAGTTTTATGGGTAAACTTAGAAAAATCATAATAATTCACTTGCAAGTCCAAATAAGGAAAAAGATATGTCATTGGAAAGACTATGATATCTAGTTCATATAATAAGAATAGATTTGTAAAAAATTATGGTTGACTAACCCAAAATATACAAAACCTTTGGCTTGTATAGGGTTCCAATAAAAACTCACGGTTCGTGGTCCAAACTTGTAAAATTCACCAAAAACTGCACATTTATCCGTTGAGGCACATGATATCTTGTTGGAAAGATTAAAGAATCTAGTTTTTAATCTAAAACCAATAACCTAAAATTTTGAGACTAAAGGGTTCGGAGTACATAAAACTTGTGGCTAGACTATACCCCAGAGGTTCCTTTTCTCTCTAGTTTTGTGTCACAACATCAAATGCACATAACTTTAGACATACAAAAGCAAACCAAGTGATTCCAAAGCCTAAAATGAAGCTTATACTCTGTAAAATCTTATAATGTAATTTATTTTTCATACCAAAGCTTCTAATGCATGCCATTTTACCACAACATTCACAAGCTCTAACAAAGTTCGTAGATCTTACCGAAATGCTCCGTGGATCCGTTAAGATCTTGGACCTCAAAAGTTCTTCTCAAAACCTTTTCCTAGATAAGAAAAAGTCTAACATTAAGATTCTAACTAAACATCATGCTTTAGTTCTCCAAAAATGACTAAAACACAAAGTGTAACGACCCGACTTTTCGGACCGTTAACTAACTTACTCATTCATATTTAATTTACTCTTAACACTCATTTATATTTGTTTCCGTAAATACAAAATTTTTTCTCTTTTTTTTTTAAATCATATTCATACTATAAAAAATAGAATCACTAAAATTTTAACTGAGAAAATTGAAATCCTCTAGTAACTAATTATCCAATATAAAATCGTAACTGGGTGATATTTAAAAAAGTTATAACTTCATATAAATTATAACGAGAGAGTCTAAAGTCTTTTCTTGTAAAATACTCATATTAGTTTAGTAGTACCAAAACCTTGGAACATAATTATAAATATAGTCTATGCAAAATAGTTTACGAAATTTAAATGGGGAAATTTAATTCGTGGTGGTATCCTACTCCCGTCCTTCATCGCCTCCGCACAGCTTTGCCAGTCCACAAAACATCTAAGTAATGGGCTGCTTACCCGTGTTACCTACAGCATGAACACACAATGATGAGCTTTCGCTCAGCAAGTACAAACAATATATCACAAATCATTTTCATAAAATCATATCATCACATTTAACATCATGAATATTTAAAAAAATGCATGTGAACTATATGTGTTCAATTATGCTTTATTATTTACATATCTTGTCTACTTAAGGGCCCCTATGTCGTACCCATATGCGCGCAACCAATGGGGAGTTAGGGGAGCGACTCTCCAACAGCCTCCAATGTCATATTTTATAACTTTCGTTCTTATCATATCCTTTCACTAATTAGAGGCTGGTACGACACTTAATCCTATCTTTTATTTGCCTCATTCTTATTAATTGTGACAATGTGTAGATTTACATGTCACTATGCATATATCATTATGACATAATTATATGTGAGGCATGCCGATCATTTCAGTGCAAGATGAATTATGCACATTAAATACTTAATCAAAGCAATACGTATAACTCATATACTCACAATATCATCAAGTCAAGTCATAGCAGATGTAGAGCATCAACAAAGAAAAACATATTGTTTTATGCTGTAGGTGAGGTTTGTACTTACTTGTCTTATATGCTTAAACTTCCGGAGTTGTATCTCTACTACGCAGATTTGAGAAATTATCCTGATTAATAATATCTCATTATTAGATAGAATTATAGTAATATTACTTTATTTATTTATTTAATAAACTATAGAGAACTTAATTTACTTATATCATAATTAACCTTAACAATTAATTCTTATTAATTATTAAGTGTTAAAATAAATTTTGATGAATTATTATTTATTTAATTTAATTTAATTAATTATTTTAATTAATTAATTAATCAATTAATTAATTAATTGATTGATTAATTAATTAAATAATATTAATTATTACTTTATTTAATTGAGAAATTATAATTAAATTATATAATTTTAATTGACTTATTAATAATTATCTTGTTAATAATTCAATTATGTTACTTAATATTCTTTCTCATATAATAATTATTAATTATTAATTCTAATATTAATAATTAATAATTTGATTTATCTAATAATTGATGTCTGGTTAATCTCTAGTTAATTATCCATAATTATTTTGATAATTATATTAATGATTAATAATTAATAATTAATTAATCTCTAATAAATCATGTATTATAATTATGTAGTTATTCAACATAATAATCTTGATTATTATATACTAACTCTTATAATTAATTAATTAAATAATTAATTACTTTATTAGTTACATTAAGTTATGTATTTATTAATTAATTAATTAATTAATTAATCAATCAATCAATTAAGGTGACAAGGGGTCACCTATGGGTATACCTCTATTTTACTATTGGGCTAGTCCAATCCCCTTAGTTATGTTCATTTAGTTTGGCTAAGGTAATCTCTTGGTATATGCTTAGTAACCATCTAGTATACTTTATCTTGGCCCATTTAAAACTTATGAGTTAATTTTATAAAGTTAGGGTTTTCACATTATTTGATCATACACTTAAAATCAATTCATTTCATAACTAAATATGTTCATATGTCAAGACTTACCCTTGTGTCACATTTTACTGTTTAATCGTTTTATCGGTATAGGACTCTAATTTGTAAGATTTATTTAGATTTGAGTATAATTCCGTTTTGGACACTAGATGGCTTGTTGGAAAGCTTGAAGTATCTAGTTTCTGTGTTTATAACTTGTTTTCCAAGATTTCATGTATTTCAAACATTAATGTGGACGTTTTTCTAAGTGTCTTATGGTAAAATCTTAGATTACCAGATCACACTCCAATCTTGAGGGATTTATTAAAATTTATATACATATCCGTTTTAAACGCATGATATCTCATTTTGAAGCTTAAGATGTCTACTTTACAGTGGTAAATTTATTTCCTTTAGTGCTTGAGTATTTCATACCATAAACTTAGGTTTTGTCACTGTTAGGTCCCACGTTTGTACCACAAGTCCAGATGCATTGGTAAGTTTAGAAAAAACATAACAATTTAGTTACAAGTCCAAATAAGAGAAAAGATATGTCATTGGAAAGCTTATAATGTCTATTTTGTATGATAAAAACATTTTTGTAAAAAGTTATGGTTTACTAACTCAAAGTCTACAAAACCCGTGGCTAATACAGGGTTCCAGCACGGATTTTCGGTTCGTAGCCCAAACTTGTAAAATTCGTCAAAAATTACACATTTATCCGTTCAAGACGTAAGATATCTTGTTGGAAAGCTTAAAGAGTCTACTAAAACTTATAATCCAAAATTTTGATTCTAAAGGGTTCGGAGTACAATAAACCCGTGGCTATGCTGTGTCTCGGAGGTTCATTTTCTCTTTATTTTTGTGTCACAACTTCAAAGGCACATAACTTTTGACATATGAAAGCAATCAAGTGATTCCAAAGCCTAAAATGAAGCTTATCCTCTGTAGAATCTTAATATATAGTTTATTTTTCATACTAAAGTTTCTAATGCATACTATATGACCACAATAACTACAAACTTCACCAAAGTTCATAAATCTTACCGAAATGCTCCGGGGATCCTTTAAGATCTCGAACCTTCCAAGTTCTTCTCAAGACTTTTTCCTAGGTAAGAAAAGTCTAATATTAAGATCATAACTAGACATCATGTTTTTAGTTCTCCAAAAATGACTAAAACACGAAGAATACCACTAGTTACCTCTAGTAAAACGTCCTCTAACTCCGTCTCACACTTCTTCGATCTTGGTGACGGGGTTCCTTTGGGCTTGAAAATGGATGGAGGAGGGTGCTTGAGGAGTGTTGGAGATGGAGAGTAGTGTTGGTGGTTCTTGGTTTTGTTTAGAGCTTGGTGGTGGTTAGAGAGTTAGGGTTTGATAGCTTAACTTGTGTGAGAAAGAAAATGGGGTGTTAGGGGTTTGTGCTTAGCCAACTGTGGCCTTGAGAAAGCTGTCTTTTGAGGGAGGAAATTTGAAAAATATTTGGATGAATCAGCCCTTGAATGGCCGGCACTTTGGGAGGGTTTTTGGGTGAAATTTGGTTCAATAAAGTTGAAATGAAAGGTCACTTTCACTTGCCTCTTCCTAAGGTCAACTTGCCAAAATAGACCATGCCTTCTCTTACATGTGGTTGCATGCATGCACCACTTTCTATTTTTCTCATTTGTTCACATTTCCTTCTTGTTTCTTGAACCAACAATACGGATCCTCTTGTTTCCCTTTTTTTTTTTTTTTTTTTCTTTCTTTCTTTCAATTTCCACCATTGATTAAAAGTTGTCATCCTTATTCTCATCCATTAGATTTTCCATCACACCTATCATCACCTTAAGCTCTCATTGGTCACTTATCATTGAAAGCTTGGCCATTGATTTGCCTAGGATCCCTTAACATAAAATCTACACCACTGATTTCAAATCAAGCATAATTTTTGATCAATTTTCCACCTTTGGATTTCCTAAGAGTAAATACTAATAATTCATCTTCTATCCATGTGACACATTAATTCCCAATCATAGTCTCAAAGCTTGACTATTGATATAATCAAAATAAATACTAAGATCCTTAAATTGACCTACTAATAAAAATCGGGGTCCTTCCTAAAAAATTATTGTTATCCCTCTGATATGACATAATTAATTTTCGTATAAATTTTTATGTCGTTCATCTCATATTTTATGTATTTAAAATTTTTCATTTAAATAGAGAAACTTAACATTGTTAAATCATCGACATCATCACACCGATGATACATATATTATCAGTCGATCTTGAAATTTGATATTCATCAAAATAATTCATTAAAATCATATTAATGAAGAAATCATAATAATAATTCATGAATTCTGCTTATGAATTTCTAGGGCATCACACAAAGAATACCACTAGTTTACCTCTAGCAACACATCCTCTAACTCTGCTTCACACTTCTTCGAACTTGGTAACGGGGTTTCTTGGAGCTTGAAAATGGAGGGAGAAGGGTGCTAGAGGGGTTTTGGGAGATGGAGAATAGTGTTGGTGGTGGCTAAAGAAGCTACTGTTTTTTGAGCTTAACTTGTGTGAGAATAAAATGAGATGTTGGGGGCTTGTTTTTAGTCAATATTTGCTTTAAATGAGCTGTATTTTGAGGGGTAAAAATGGAAAATTTTAGGCTAATTCTCCCCTTGCTTTGCCGTCACTTAAGGGAGGGAGTTGGGTTGAAAATTTTGTTTAACAAAGTTGAGACAAGGGGTCACTTTCACTTGTCTCTTCTTTGTGTCATGTTGCCAAAACAAGCCATGCCATCTCTTACATTTGGTTGCATGCATGCATCACTTTCTTGTTTTTCTCATTCGTTCAAATTTCTTCTTGCTTTTGACCTCAAAATCCGGATCCCCCTTTGGTTTTTCTCTTTTTTATTTTGTTTTTCTTTCTTCCAATTTTTCCACCATGGATCAAAGGTTGACATCCTTATTCTCATCCATTGGATCTTCCATCACACTAATCCTTACCTTAAGCTCTTATTGGTCACTTATCATCCAAAGCTTGGCCATTGATTTGCCTAGGATCCTTTAACATAAAATCTACACCATTGATTTCAAACATAAATATAAATCTTGATCAATCTTTCACCTTTGGATTTTTTAAGAATAAATCCTAATTATTCATCTTCTATCTATGTGATACATTAATTTTCCCAATCATACTATCAAAACTTAAATATTGATATGAAAAAAATAAATACTAAGGTCATCAAATTGACTTACTAATAAAATCGGGGTTCTTTCCCAAAAATTAACATTTATCCCTCTAATACGACATAATAAATTTTTCGTCTAAATTTATATGTCATTCAACTCATCTTCTATGCATCTATAATTTCTCATCTAAATAGAGAAACTCAACATTGTTAGATCATCGACATCATCATACTGATGATATATATACAATCATTCATGATCTTGAAATTTGATATTCATCAAAATAATTCGTTAGAAGTATATTAATAAAGGAAATCCATGATAATAATTCATGAATCAAGTTTATGAATTTTTAGGCAGTCACAGGTGTAATAACCGACTTTGTTACAAATTATGATTTCTTGTTTCTCAAGGAATCAAAGTTTGTATTATGTATAAGTATATGAATTGCCTGATCTGAGTTATCAGAATTAGGATTTATGTATGATTGAATTCATGTCAAAGTTTGACCAGAATGATCTAAGATAAGATTGAGGCGGTACTACAATATAATAAGCAGTATGGAAATTATACTGAGAAAAACCGTCATTACGGATAGATAAGTAAGAATAAGGTACGGAATCATGTTAGAAAAATCAAGCACAATATTTAGGACAACAAGGACTAATTAGCTTTAAGTCCTAAGAAAAACCTATACGCAGTCCAGTTAAACACAGATAAATTCTGGACTGCAGTTTAGTTAAAAACAGTACTTGTTATAATTACATTAGTATGAAAATAGACTGTTTTTAAGAAAGAAAGCCAAACAAAGCCCTTGGTGGGTGACAACTCACCAGATGATAATTATGTAATTTCTTGATTTTTTTGAAAAATTGGAAAGTATTACAAAGAGATAATTTTGGCTCATGGAACCATCTAGTGGCCGACCACCTATGGGGACTTTTCAGCAAATATTTTTTTTGTAAGGCTTGGAGTGCAATTTAGAGAATAAAAATAAATCAATAAAAGAAATTAAAATTCACCTATAAATAGGTGGAGGGGGGTAACTTTTTGACCCATTTTATTGGAAAATTCCCCCAAACTTTGGCCATTTTTCTTCTCCTTTTCTCTCTCTCAGCCGAACCCCATAGGCAGCCAAACCTAAGAGAGTGTGGTCGGATTTTAGTGAGTGAAAGCTAGAAAAAAATTTCGGAATCCAAGCTAGAGATTATCTCCACGGTTTAGAGGTAATTCTTTCAACTCCTAAGCCTTTCTATTCAAGTTTTGAGCCAAGTTATCATGTATTTTCAGTTTGGCTGTAAGAGCTTAAGCTCACCCATTTATGTCCTTATTTTAGTTGGTTTGCTTAGAATGTGCTTAATTTAGGTTTTGGTATGCTTATGTTACGGTTTGGTGTATGTTCTGGATTGTATGCTCTAGAAATTATGTGTTTTATGTGTGTGACCATTAGGTGTTTGTTATATGTCCCCATATGCTTAGGACTGATGTTGAATGAATGTTTATGAAATTGAATGTTTGTATGATGAATTAGCGTTCAAGAAAACCCTAGAAAACCCATGTTTGGTGAAAATCACCAAATGGGTTTGATTATGATTGAATGATGGTGAATGAATGAAATGATTATGAGAACGTTAGATTATGCACTGCATGCTTGATATAGGCTCACGGTTGCGACCGTTTGAGGTAGGGTATGCGTAATTGTACGTAAGAACGAACCGAAACCAAAACTGCCAGTTCGGGTGAAAACTGGGCAGTGATCTGGTAATGGTATTTTGAGGCCTTTAGAGGCCGAATTTGAGAAAACTCAAAACTGAAAAGTTGTAGGAAATTGCGGACAATTTTTGGAAATAAGGCTCCAAAGGCCTTCGTTTTTACAAAAACCCGAGCCTGGACCACCCAGACCTATGTACACGGCCAGGCAGATTCAACAAGGAAAAAGTATAAGTTAGAGGCAGAACTGGGTTTTGAGAAAAATACGAAAGTTGTAGGGTTTTTCAATATCTAGTACTTTTGTGAAGAAAACTTTTTCAAAATCTAAACCGATTTCAAAGTGAAACTGAATCATAATAGTAAGCTATGGTTCAAAAATTTCAAAACAGTACATGCACAGGAAATTCCAGTACATACACTGATAAGTTGACTGTTTTCAGCAATTTTCTCAAAACATAGACAGTTTAATTTAAAAGACAGTTTTAAATGGTTAATTAAACTCAGTTTTGTAAGAAAAGAAATAATTAAGCCAAGTAAGCTAATTGATAACCTAACATAGTCAAGTAGGTTACCAAATTTTAATTGGGCCAAGTTGATTAGAACAAATGTTGTATGTTGGGCCTTGGGTCCAAGATTATTTAAGGTAATCATAAGGAATACCACTTTAATTATTGGGCCTTAGTAGCCAAACAAGCTTTTTAAAATTTTAATCTAACTTGGGCCTATACATAAGGTTACTAATCATAACCTAATAGGATACCAAGTACTATTGGGCCTTAAGCCCAAAATTCATTAGGTGATCAAACAGAATACTGTTTGATTACTAGTACCCTAGGGTTACACTTAGTAACCAATAAAGATATCATTAAAGCATATAGGGGGGACATATAACTAAGGTCACTAATAAATGTTGGTTAGGGTACCAACATTTAATAAAATAATTTATAGTAAGATAGGATGATTCTTATCTTACTTCCTTTTTTGGAAATAGGAAGGTAACCTATTTGAGGTAACCTGTCGGAACGACAAAACTTAAGACCTAGAGTAAACTATAAGTACAACTCCGCCTACAGCATAGGCAAGAAAATTGTTTTATGACTTGGCATGTTTTTAAAGTTATGCATTTATGTGGTATGTATGATGTATGTTTATTATTGTGACATCATGAAACATGTTCACTAATAATAATTCATATGGTAAGAAGAAGACTACGTTTTAAGTAAGAACTGTTTTAAGAAAATGTTTTCAAGTATGATGTTAAATAAGTTTTCTTGTGTCGTACCGACCTGCTCTAGGTCAGGTTTGGTTCATGGTTTGAGTTGGACTGGACTGGCCGCCCCAACCACTCCATGACTGCGCGCCACGGTACGAACACTTATGTTAAGTAGGGGCCCCAAACTAAGTTAATATAAGAAAGCATAATTGGTTCATGCATGGTTTTCTTATGAAATGTTTTTGCGGGTTAATAGTTGTATTTGCTGGGCGAAAGCTTACAACTTACATTTATGCTATAGGTAAGCTTCCTACTGGAAATACTTGATGCAAGGCAGCGAGGCTTAGCAGGGCTATCTGAGAAACGTGGGATGGAGACTGCTACGCGTTTTGAAATAAATATATGTATTGTTTACTTATTATGAGTTATTTTACTTTACGACAATTTTGAAAAGTAAATATTAATTTAGTAAGTACGTATATTATTTGATATGTAAGTAGTAAAGTATGGATTCAAGTTGTTTTAAAAAAAAAATGTACTTTATTTCCGCATAAGAAAGTAAGTAAGTAAGTAAGTATGTTAAATTAATAAGTAAGATAAGTAAGGTAACGGCCTACGTAAGACAGGTCGTTACAACAGGTGACCATCATAGACAGAGGAGATCGGAGTCGGTAGACAGAACAAGGGCAGCGTCTGGCATTCAGGCTACTCAGCTGGCATCAAATCAGAGGAGATAGCAAGTGAAGGCTGACCATAGCTCAGAACACGCACAGGGAGGAGATCAAAGCTCACAATCGGTGACTGCAGTGACTATGAGCCTCAGGTCAAAAAGTGTCAAATGTCTGCAGCCATGATCATGACACCGGGATCACTACCTAATAACACGATGACTCTGACCTAGCAGCATTGCGACGGCTCCGATTACAAGTCAGGACGACAAAGGACGTGAAAGAGAGGGAAGGAGAGAGAAGAAGAGAAAGGGATGAAAAACCTAGATATTTTGCGAGTATTTTAGTTCATTAAATCAAATTTATTACATCAATGCTTACATCATTGTGGTAATTTTTACAATAGCTTTTAAGTTGTGTTAAAAATCAATCCACACTCAAATTGTAAGACCTAATTATCCCCTTTTTAATATTTTTTTTTTACTGAATTTTACTACGGTGCATCTGTAATAGTCCATAACTTTAATGGACCAATTATAGTATATCCATGATGAATTGGTATATTATTGCTTCATATTTATTAATAATTAACCATCCATCATTGATAGATCACCAAGTCTAGTAATGACAGACCATCAATACTGATGATGGACCGTTTAAAAGAAACAGTTATTTTTCTAAACTAAAAAAAAAAGTGACATTTATTTATTTTTTAAATCTAAAAAAAATTCATTTTCTATAAACCTCAAAATTTAATTAGGGTATAATTAGAAACATTAAAGTTAGTTCTACATATTTTTTTCATTTCACAAATCAAGAGGCAAATTAAGAGAAAACTTGCCAAAAATTCATTGGGAAAAAATATTTGGAACAGTAAATTGGAAGAGCATTGTCTTTAGCATTGATAGTATTGGAACAAAACATTATTCTAATGTCTTAAATTCAAC
Source organism: Ficus carica (assembly GCA_009761775.1). Taxonomy (NCBI): domain Eukaryota; kingdom Viridiplantae; phylum Streptophyta; class Magnoliopsida; order Rosales; family Moraceae; genus Ficus; species Ficus carica. Next base: position 198,398 of record VYVB01000426.1, read on the forward strand.
ATTTTCGTACCGTATTATGCTTAATATAGCAACAATATTAGGGTATATGGTCTTACATTTTATAAAATAAGTGATATGACATATAGTTTTTGAAGGTGGTTGTTACCCTTTTAAAATTGCAATACCATCATCGTTGTCGTCATCATCATTGTTATTAATATTTTGTAAGAACTAACAATTTAAAATATAACTATTTACATACGTGGCCAAATTGTAGTCATGGTCTTAAAAAACATCTAAAAACAAACTTATTTACAAAATTAAACAAAAATAAAAACTGGTATTCTTGTGTTGACCAAAATACCCATATTTAATTTTAGGGAAAAAAAAAAAAAAAAGAGAGAAAATAGATTTCTTCTCAAATGTTAGGGGTCATTAATTCCCAAAATCCAAAATATATCAATCCCTTATTCCCTTCAATAGAGGTATTTGAAATCAGAAATTAACAAAATAAAAATAAAAAACACAGGCAGTTCTATAGTGGTCCATTTTCTTCCCTTTTTCCGATTCATTTTCTCCTCTCTGACGCTCATACAACCGCCGGAATCTGATCCCGTCGTCCACGAAATAGAAGATGGGAAGGAAAGTAAGACAAAGCCACTACCAAAGCCCATGTCGCTTCCATGAATCCGTCATGGTGAAGGTCACCACGAATTTCCACCAATAAGATTCGGGTCCTTATGGTAGTGACATCGTCAGTTTTGTGCTTTGTATTTGAATATGGTGGTAAGTCGTTTCGAATTTTTTTTTTGAATTGTTTTCTTTCTTTTTTTTTTTTTTTTTTTTTTGGATTAGGTGTGTTTTTTACTTACCAATTTTATAGTTTTCTAATCAATATGTTACTGACCGAGTACTGAAGAGTTTATATGCTACTGTCGAAATTATTCTCTATAGTTCAATTTTGTCCCATATAGTAAATTTTAAAATGTATTGACTCCGTCATTATTATATTGACTTAGATTATGGTGAATGAAGATTAGCACGAACAAGCAAAATCTAAAAAAGCAAGACGTAGATGCAGACGATGAGGAGGAAAAAATTACATCCATATATATTAGAATTTGGATATGTTCTTAAGAGAGAGAGAGAGAGAGAGAGAGAGAGAGAGAGAGAGAATTTTGATATGCAACTAGAATTTACACTGAATCTCAAGATCTCAGAAGTGAACAATGATGATTTGGCCTTTTTTAAGACAACAAAATTATATTGTCTTGCCTTTTGGTTTGTTGACAAGTAATTATGTCTTCCTTAGCATTTTGACAATGTCCGTTTAGTAATGACCAAGGCCTATTTATATTGGCGATTCACATATTGCCTTGGTAATTATATGTTATTCTGCATTTAAGTATTACATATATATGCAACTGCAGTTTAAAAAATTCTTGAAGATCCGGAAATTGAACAAGAAAAATCTAAAAACTACTGAAAAAAAATCAAGTTTCGCATTCTAAAAGTTTTGTACATTTGAGAAAGACTGTGACTTTTTTATATTGACAATAGTCTGGTTGTTTTTTCTTTTAGGCACTTTATTATTATATTTATCTTGTTTGCAATTTTTGATTTATGACTTAGTAATTATGTCATTTCAATCACGTCTTTAATTATATCATTATCTTTTGTTTTGCATTTATCCATATCATGTTGACCATATCTTTTTATTTAACTATAACTTGATCATTACGTTGTTTGTTTTCTCGTCAATATAATAATGACCTAATGATTTTATTGATCTATGTTGTAATTTATTGTCAATATATTTCAAACATTGGTCCATATTATATTGACAAGCGTCACAATTATACCTAGTGTTTAAACAAATGGTGCAATAGCACTACTAAAAGAACAAGAGACGAATTGTTCAAGGAAAAAAAGTTGCAAACCAAAAATTGACCAATAATTTGCGCGTGATTTTAGGAAAAAAAAAAAAAGTTTATGTTAATATTAATCAAAGTCAGATTAGGAAACACAATTTTTATTTAAAATGAAATTTCGAAAAAGAAATAGTTGAAACAATTGTCTGACTTCCTTAAAAATAATTTAATTATGTCCAAATAAAGAAAAAAGTTGATGTTGATTAATTTAAAATTTCATCCCATGCAAACAGGAAACTGAAATTCTATTTAAGAAATGAAAATTCGTAAATATTCCTAGAAAAAAGAAAATAATCCAGATACAATATTTGAAAAAATCATCAAAAATAAGAACCACTACTTGAATTCTCCTTTTTTTTTTCTTTCCTTTTTTTTTTTTTTTTTTTTTTTTTTTTTTTTTTTTTTTTAAGAAACCACTACGTCTAAATGAATCAAGTAAATAGTTTAGAATTTAAATTTGGAATGTGTTATTAACCGCTTTCTCTTCTTAAATAAACAAGATTCTTTTCAAAATTCTCTTTGAAATCCAAAAATTAAATAATAAATAAATAATAAGGGAAATCGTGTGAGAAAATTGTGGAAGGGTAAACATGGAACAAATAAATATTGAAATTTGAAAGTTGTTCAATTTTGCAAATAAGTTGAAAAGTGTTTATATTTTAAAAGGGGTAAGCAAAAATTGGTTATTTTGTGTAAATACTCTTTAAAATAAGTAGGAGCAAAGCCAAGAAACCAATTTATTTATTTTTACACTAAATGGACTGGTTTTTTAATAATATATTTCTTCAAGGTAAGGTGGGAACTAAATTATTGTTTTAATTTTTATTTTTTATTTTATCGCAGTCTTCACACTAAAACTTGTCAAAGTTGAAAAATAGGCACCAACTATACATATACACGCGCGCGCATATATAAATATATATATATATACACACACACACATTTTAGAAAGAGTCTTCTTCGAAACACCAGCATGATTTGTTAATAGCCAGCCATTATTCCCCAAGGTACCACCTAACAGGAAATAGAAAACATGGCAAGTTTTATTTTTATGCTCATAGTTGTTGTTTTCCTTTTTCTCTTCTCCCAATCAGTTTTTTCTGCAGTTGAAAACATTGGCCCACTCCAATCCATCAATGATGAAACAACCTTGGTTTCGAAAGAAGGAAGCTTCGAGCTCGGTTTCTTCAGTCCGGTGAATTCCAAGAATCGTTATGTCGGAATTTGGTACAAGAACATCCCTGTTCAAACTGTCGTTTGGGTTGCGAACCGATGCAACCCGATTAACAATTCCTCTAGTTTGTTGATCATCAACTGTAATAACCAACATTTTTACAAATTCGTGATTTCATTTGTTACAAAGGAAATCTAAATCTATACTGTGTATGTCTATGTGAAATAATTGATCTGATTAATCAGAATATGTTTGAGTCCTTATAAGTTATATAAGACTCAATGATAGTGTATTAAATTAAGTATAAGGCCTTTTGATGAAAAACGTAGAATCTTGATTTATGATTTTGTTCTGATTTATGTATGACCAGGATAACCCATGACTTGAATAAAACGGTACTGTAGTATAATAAGCAGTATGAAAACTATACTGTGAGTGACCGATATTACGGATGTAGAGTAAGAATAAGGTATGAGGGAATAGCATATGTTAAAAAAAAAAAATGAATCTTTGGCTCTCTTAAATATGTTAAGATTAATAATAAAATAAAAATTATACTAGGGACAAGTTGTTGATATTAGCTAAGTACTTATAAGGGCATTTTGAATTAATATTATAACTTCATTAGGTATATCTTAAAACTAATATTTAAAAGAGTAAGTCACTCATAAACAGTAATTTTTGTCATTATTTTAACGGCTCCGTCATCCACAAGTAACAAGTGACATTTATTTATTTATTTTGTCGACCCAAGCACGTCAACTATAGGAGACGTAAATAGATGAACGTGCTCTTTTAAAATAGTTGTTTTATATATGAGGGTAGGGTTTTAAATTGTTGGAAAAATTAAGTGGTAAAATAGTTTAGGGGTTTGTAAAATTAATCCCTCAACTTGTCCTAAATTCTCGGAACAGAAACCCAGCAACTCTCTCTCTGCCCTTTTTCCCCAACGCCCTTACTCTTCTTCGACGGTCATGTCGCCGGCGAGTATCGCCGGCCGATGTTCCCCTCGGGCCATCTCTGTCTGTCAGTTCCCTCTTCGGCAAGGAAGTCACCGTCAATTTGGGAAAATTTCGTCGGAAATCACTTCTGACGATCTTCATACGCTACTGAGTTACGGTGGATCTGAAATACACAAAAATGGTGGTCTCAGCTTTGAAGATTTACTGGTCCGTCCTTTTTTTATTTTTTATTTATTTTACTTTAATGTTATCGCTAAAATCCTTATGCTTTTGAAATTTGTGTAAAATTGATTCGTTTCTTTCTTATCATTCTAATTTTTTTTTTTTAAATGGATTTTCTTGCTTTGATTTTGCGGTTTGAGGATATGTTTCAGTTTTCTTGCTCTTAGTTTCTCACAAACACAAATTTGCAAATTTGTTTATTATCATTTAATATGCAGCTCAAATATGCTAAATCCGTATTATATATATAACCCTATTCAAATTTGATATAGTAAAAGATAACTCCTAAAATTTAAATTTTATAAGATAATTCCTAAATAATTTAAATAAAGATAATCTATTAATAATTTAAATAAAGATAAGCTTTTAAAATTAAAATACTCTCTAATTATCCTATCTATATATTGCATCATTCCCTCCTTAAAATTTAATTCCTTTTGCCCGCATCATTCCCCCTTGGTTGGGAAAAAGTCGCCCTCCACTTTTGTGGAGAAGTAATGTCATCACCAGAATTATGACCACGAAACGGCACAAGATGTTTGACATTAAAAACATCCGATGTCCGTATATGACTAGGCAGCTTCAAGTAATATGAGTTGAGAATTTGGAAAGACTTATCTTTAGATTGAATGGCTTGTTGAATTCACTAAAATCAACCGATGGAGAATTTTCTTGAATATTGAATGCCCTAGAATCTATTTGTTAAACTGATGATGCAAGAAGAATCTACTCTTCCTTTTCTCTTCCCGATCTCCACTTGCAGTAGTAACAGGCCGTCGCCGGTAGCAACTCCAGTGTCGGCGTAATTGAGGAGATCGTGAACTCCGACACAGGGAAATCTCGACGGAGAGAATCACGATCCAACCTACGCTCTCCATCCTCATTGTCGCCGTCGTCGCCGTAGCACCTGTCTCTGACTTCATCCTCCACCATTGTTGTCAACGGAACACCGGCGGACCTCCGTCGACTTCGCTAGATCGGAGAGAAAATACTCTGACGAGCCGCCTCTTAAATCGTGCGATTTCTCCTAGCACAATCTCTCCTCCGGCCATCACCGGAGCCATGATCGGAGCTCAACCCGGAATAGAAAAAGAACCAACAAGCACAGACACAGATCGCGACAAAAATAGGAGAGATCCGAGCTGTGGCGGCCGTTGCGGAGCAGTGTGTGTGTCATCGATAAAGGGAAGATTGCAGTTCATTTCGGTATTTCATGACTTCAGGTGAGGGCAATATTTACTTTCAATGGCATAAACAATTAGTTTTTGTTTGTTAGCATAGAGAGAACGGGATATGGAGTGAGGGGGTAAAATTGGAAAAACAATTAAAGAAAGATTAAAATATACTATTATTTACCATGTTTAAAAAATATGTTATAAATTTCATTAGTGCTTTCAAAATATGCTATATCATGCATTTTCCCCACTAAAATTTGACCTGCTAGAGTAATTATGGGACATAGCTAGCAATGGTAACATAATAGGCCTACATCTGAGGGATAAATATTTTTTTTAAAAAATGTTTACATATATAACGAAATTAGAGTCTAGTTTTTTTAAGTCCTCAATTAACTTATTTTCAAAATAGAATGGAAAGGAAATTGGTCATCACACGAAAATACCCTTGTTTCCATTTGATGAAATTTTTTTTTTAAATAATTGGGAAATATCATATTATCTAAATGATATAAGAATTTAAAGAAAAAAAATTAAAAAGAAAAAAGAAAAAGAAAAGTACAAAACAACAAAATAAACAAAAGAAAATTAAACAAAAAACTGAAACTCACTTACAAAATAAATAAATAAATAAAAAGTCTAAACTCCCTTGCAAAACTCCAAAAAAAACCTTAGACAAAATCTTTTTTAAGCAGGTTAAAAAAACAGACTGAAACTCTTTTACCGAGCTATAAAGAAACTCATTCTCTCTTTTAATATTTACTTGTTGTAGGCAAGTGCCATGCATGTACTTAATCGATTTATTAAATTAAAATTTAATTGTAACGTATTGTAAGAAAATAGTTGTTCAAAGAAAATTGAGGAGAAAATATTTAAGTAACAAGAAATTTGAGAGAAATTAGCGAATGACATAGAAGTTAATTAGGTGATGCTTTGAGAAAATAATAGTTGAAATGATCACATAAATAATGTTTTAATAATGATACATTTAAAAAAAATTATTTCAGTATAGACAAAAAAGAATGAAAAATAAAAATTTAAAACGATAAAAGAAAACATACAGAAAAAATATCAATACATGAACGAAAGTGAAGAATAATTTTAAAGAATACAAAAAATAATATAGATATATATATCAAATATTATGAAAAATAATAATTGGGAATCTATGATGATCATAAAAGAAAATAAAATAAAAACATGTTGAGATAATTTTTTGAATGAAGTACGGTAGAAAAAAATTTTGCAATAAAAAAAGAAGAAAGAAACAAAAGAAAAAGGGAAGAATGAAAGAGAAGTAAAAAAAATGAGGAAATAACATATATTCAAAAGAAAAAAGAGCCTTTAACTATTTTATATACATTAAGATTAATAATAAAATAAAAAATATATTAGGAGACAAGTTGTTGATATTAGATCAGTACTTATAGGGGCATTTAATAATTTTTATCATTGTTTTAACAGCTTCATCATCCACCACGTAACAAGTGACTTTTATTTATTTATTTTGTCGACCCGAGCTTGTACGAACAGGCTATTTTACAATAGTTGTTTTATATCTATATATATATATATATGAGGGTAGGGTTTTAAATTGTTGGAAAAATTAAGTGGTAAAATAGATGAGGGTATATAGGGTTTGTGAAAGTAATCCCATTTATTCAAAAAAAAAAAAAAAAAGAAATTAATCCCACAACTTGTCCTAAATCCTCGGAACAGAAACCCAGCAACTATCTCTCTGCCCTTTTCCCCCAACGCCCTTACTCTTCTTCGCCGGTCATATCGCCGGCGAGTATCGCCGGCCGATGTTCCCCTCCGACCATCTCTGTCTGTCATTCCCTCTTCGGCAAGGAAGTCACCGTCAATTTGGAAAAATTTCGTCGGAAATCACTTCTGACGATCTTCATACGCTACTGAGTTACGGTGGATCTGAAATACACAAATATGGTGGTCTCAGCTTTGAAGATTTACTGGTTCGTCCTTTTTTTTTTTAATTTTAATTTAATGTTAGGGCTAAAATCCTTATGCTTTTGAAAATTTGTATAAAATTGATTCGTTTCTTTCTTATCATTCTTAGTTTTTTTTTTTTTTAATGGATTTTCTTGCTTTGGTTTTGCGGTTTGAGGATATGTTTCAGTTTTCTTGCTCTTAGTTTCTCACAAACACAAATTTGCAAATTTGTTTATTATCATTTAATATGCAGCTCAAAAATGCTAAATCCGTATTATGTAGTCAAGAGAAATATATATATATTTATATATATGTAACTGGAATTAAAATGCTTAACATAATGAACCTTATTTGTTGATGGGCAATCCTAATCCTACTACGATAGTCTAGAAGCTAATCCAACTCATTGATAAAAATGGTTTGAATTAACTCTTTTTTTTTTTTGACAAAAATGTCTGATTTCTGACGTTTGTTAAGGAAAAGGATTCTTTTGCACCCATTTTAAGAGTTTAGGAACTTTCAATAAAAATAAAAATAAAAAAAATAAAAAGAATGGGGGCCAAATGGCCACTTCGAGCAATTTACACCTTATTTTAATAAACTAAATAGGACTACAGTCTAGAAGCTAATCCAACTCATTGATTTTAAAAACAAAAAAATAAAAAAAATAAAAAGCTAATCCAAATTTTATTTTATTTAATTTTTTTGGCAATGTAATGTACTGTTTTGTGATAAAAATGTCTGATTTCTAACGTCTGTTAAGGTTTAAGAGTTTAGGGAGCTTTCAATAAAAATAAGACTAAGAAAAGAACAGGATCAAATCGCCACTTCATGAATAGATTAGGGATCAACGGAGCAATTTACCTTTTATTTTAATAAATAGAGTCAAGCCTGGTCCTAGAAGCCAACCTAATTGGGATGTTCTAGTTCCATTGAGATTAGTAGCTTCTTCCCCTCTGTTAAAAAAACATACACGCACACACGATCGGGATCATTATTATTCTTTTTTAAATAAGCAAGAGAAATGTTCAATTGCCTGGACACAGATATATTGTTTTTTAACACCAAATGATGTAACGAGTTTTTGGATAATATATATTACTCACAATCATTGTTATATATATATGTGTGTGTGTGTGTATATATATATATATGTTTTTTTTTTTTTTTTTTTTGTTCTTATCGTTTTTTACTATAAGAATTGCTGTCATATCACTGTTATAAATGATTTTTATACATATTCTTTGAAGAAGTAACTCCAGTATACGTAGAGTTGAAGTGAGAAAGTTAGCAGCTACTTTCCATGGTTAAAAAACTAAAGCTTCACCATATGTAGAGAGAAGTCAGAACTACTAGAAACCGATTTTCCGATATGATATTTTTTTTCTTTTTCTTTTTCTTTTTCTTTTTCTTTTTCTTTTTATGGGTTTAAATGTCTAATTTAATAATATCTACACAAGTTGAGACAATGATGTAAATAACTGGAATAGGTCATATTTCCTATTGTATTATTCATCAGAAAGTTAGCTAAGCTAATATTTAAACATCGCTTGGAAAAGTCGTCATTGGGAAAATGTCAAAAGTCAAATGATAATTGTGCAATCACATAATAACGAACGATAAATTTTTATTTATTTTTTATTAGCAGATAAGTCCAAATTGGAAATTTCTCAATCGAGAACATGTCAATGGAAAACTCTTTGACATAGATTTAAGTTATATTTTTCAAATGTTTTGTTGGGATGTCCAAAATTTCATTGCTAAAAGTTCCTTGACGTAGTTGACCCACTAATTGAGTGAGGAAAATATATTGCCAAAGCTCAACAAGTAGGAATCATCAAGAACTAGAGATCAATGGGTGCGTTTTGCTTTGTGTTTTACGTTACTCTTACTCTGTTTCTCCTCTGCGGAGTATCTTTTGCAGTTGACAGCATTAGTCTACTGCAATCCATCAGTGATGGAACCACCAGCTTGGTTTCCAAAGAAGGAATCTTTGAGCTCGGTTTTTTCAGTCCGGCCAATTCCACAAATCGTTACTTGGGAATTTGGTACAAGAACATCTCAGTTCTGACTGTCGTTTGGGTTGCAAACCGGTGCAAGCCGATTAATGATTCATCTGGCTTGTTGACCATAAACAGTACAGGCAATCTTGTGCTTTGGAATTGGAATGCGAGTACTGTGGTTTGGTCTACAAGTTTATCAACAAAATCCCAGAAGCCAATTGTGCAGCTACTAGATTCTGGAAATCTTGTATTGAGAGATGAACAAGATAGCAACCCAGAAGCCTATCTATGGCAAAGCTTTGACTATCCTTGCGATACGCAGTTGGCAGGGATGAAAGTAGGATGGGACTTCAAGAAAGGTCTTAATCGGCATTTATCAGCGTGGAGGAATCCAGATGACCCTTGTCCTGCAGATTTCACTTATGGGGTTGAGCTTGATGCCCAACTTCATACCTACCCTGAAATAGTGGTCAGAAAGGGGACTGCCAGGTTTTATCGCACTGGTCCGTGGAATGGTCTTACTTTCAGTGGCGCGCCAGAGTTAAAGCTCAATCCGGTTTTTGATTTCGGCTTTGTTTATAACGATGAAGAGGTGTATTATATGTTCACACTAAAGGATGAAGTTATAACAATATCTGTCCTGAATCAGACGACTAGCTTGCGTTACCGCCTTACATGGGTGGAGAGTGAGAAGATATGGAATACTTATTCTTCGGCGCCTAGAGATAACTGCGATTACTACGGGGCCTGTGGAGCTAATGCAATTTGTGACATATCTGGTAATCCACGTTGCCAATGTCTTGATAGATTTAAGCCCAAGTCTCAAGAGAACTGGAATAAATCGGACTGGTCTGATGGATGTGTGCGGAATCATCCATTGAGCTGTGACAACAAAGATAAAGATCGGTTTATCAAATTTTCGGGCTTGAAACTGCCCGATGCAACACATACTTGGGTAAACAAGAGTATGAATCTAAAGGAATGCAGGGCCAAATGCTTGAGCAACTGTTCTTGTATGGCTTATACAAACTTTAATATCAGCGGAAAAGGCAGTGGTTGTGCCATCTGGTTTGGTGATCTATTGGATATGAGGCAATTTTCCAATGGTGGACAAGATCTATTTATTCGCGTGTCGCATTCAGAGTTAGGTATAATTTTGACACAATAAGTTCTGGTGCAGGAATATTATTATTGTTATTATTAGTCTACTAATATAATCATCCGTTTATGATAATATTTTGACTCCAAAGGAATCGATGCTATTTCAATTTGTAATAGTTTGATACCTTACATTTTATTTCCAAGTTTTCTGATTATATTTTGATTTTCTTTCTTTTTTTTTTTCTTTTTTTTTTTTTCCCCTGTGTCAAAAATAAACCAATAAAAAGAGAGTGCTGCTACTAGGGGAAGAGCAGTGATAATAATTATAGTCGCTGCTGTTGGAGGTGTTTCTGGGATTCTCTTAATTGGTTATTTCATTTGGAGGAGGAGACATTTAAAAGGTAATTCTTGTTTACCAAATATATGTATGATCATTATTATTATTTATTTGTTTTTCTTTTTTGTTCGGGTTTTATCAGATTAGATTTTTATTAGTGAGACGTCCTGTAGGTTTTATCTTTCACGATTAGTTCTTGCAAATGGTGGTTTTATCAAGTTTCTTTAGAGAAGAATGAAGCTGTTTTCCAATTCTTCAAGATAATATATTCATTACTATTTTGAATAGTTAGATTTGGTTCTTTCAGTTTTGGCTGCTGATTTTCCTTGCCTAAGTAACCGCGTCAGTTTAGTATTTTCCGAGAGAAAGAAAGTGTGTTTGTAAAGTTTTCTTCAAGTTTTGCTCATAATTATTCCTTCATGTTTACATTATAAATGCTATATCATGTCTTACATCTAACGAGAAGCTAATCGTTCCATGCAGATCAAGATGTAGAACAAACAGAAATAACAGATGCAATAAGTCAGACCGCAGATGAAGATCATAAAGACCTGGACCTTCCTTTATTCAATATGTCTAATATAATTATTGCAACCAAAAATTTTTCAGACGAAAACAAGCTTGGTGAGGGGGGTTTTGGACCTGTATACAGAGTAAGTTTCTGATTACAACACGGGAAAAATGAAATATCTGAACTAAGACAATGACTTGCGACCCTTTCACTAATGTCTAAGATTTTCAGGGTACTTTAGACGACGGACAAGAGATTGCTGTAAAGAGGCTTACGTTGGGGTCTGAGCAAGGAGTAAATGAGTTCAAGACGGAAGTGAAACTAATTTCCAAACTTCAACATCGAAATCTTGTAAGGCTTAACGGTTGCTGCATTGAGGGAGAGGAGAAGATACTGGTTTATGAATATATGCCCAATAGAAGTCTAGACTATTTCATTTTTGGTTAGTATGTTAAAACTTTTTTTTTTTTTTTTTCAATCTAATTGATGTTTTTTTCAAATTATTTTCTGAAAGAATCTTTTCTTTAATTTTTTGTCTTATTTTTTCGATTGAGGAGTTGGTTTTATAGAGTTAAGGTTTGATTTATCCATGTGGCAGCATCTAATGATAAATTTGACAAACAAATTGACAGATGAGAATCAACGAAAACTATTAGAATGGAGAAAACGCTTCCAAATAATATGCGGAATTGGTCGAGGGCTTCTTTATCTTCATCAGGACTCAAGATTGAGAATCATACATAGAGATCTTAAAGCAAGTAATATATTACTTGACAATGAGATGAATCCTAAGATCTCTGACTTTGGCTTGGCGAGGATATTTGGAGGAGACGAGGCTGAAGAAAAGACAAATAGAGTGATAGGAACACTGTGAGTAATTTTATTCTTGCATGCTCTTTTAAATGAGACTTCTATTCCAAATAATATGTTGCACTTATCACTAACTAAGGATGTAATTACGTAGTGGTTACATAGCACCAGAATATGCTTTCGGTGGCCTGTTCTCAATAAAGTCGGATGTCTTCAGCTTCGGCATACTGGTGTTGGAGATTGTTAACGGAAACAAAAGTAGCGGGTTTCACCATGAAAACAGTGGTATTACCCTCGTTGGACATGTAAGTATAGAGAAGCTAAAATATTTTTCATTCAAACTGATATGTCTGAATTCTCCTCCAGACTAATGAATTCTGACACTTTAGATTTTGATACTTCGTAGGCATGGAAACTGCTGAAAGAAGGCAATGCACTCGAATTGCTTGATACGTACCTAAGGGGTACTTCGCACTACAATCCGAAGGAAGTTTTACGTTGCGTTCATGTCGGTCTCCTATGCGTGCAACAAGATCCTGTTGATAGGCCTGATATGTCGTCCGCCGTTCTGATGCTAGGTAGCGAGGTTGAGCTGCCCCAGCCCGAACCACCGGGCTTTTTCATGAAGATGGGTTTAGCTACGGGAGATCGTTTACCTACGCTGCCCGAATCATCTTCGACAAACGAAATGACCATATCAATGCTTGAGGCTCGATAAATCTTAATTATTCAACAAATGTACTGCATAAAATCCAAGCATTAACGTTAGCTTATCTATACAAAATAAGAAGTGTCAATGTGTGCTACTGTGCACTTAAAGTACCGATGTGGACAAAAATGTTTTCTATTTATTTTTTAGTCCTTCAATTTTATTTTTATTTTTTTTTGGTTTTCCGCTCTAGTTTTTTTTTTTTTTTTTTTTTAAACAATTTATTGGTTAATTTTTTCATTTTTTTTTAATCTTTTTGAAATTTTTTTCATGGCTTTGTCTGTAGTCCCCTAATATTTGTTGGGGTCCTGCCCAGCAACACGTGGGCATATGAAATGGGTGAAGGTCCATTGAGGATATAACTTGTATTTTGTTTTATTATTATTTTTTTGGGTAGAAAATTGAGAGTGTAACCTGTTGTTGTCTGTGCTGTGCCATGGACCCGTAACCTTTTTTAAGGAAAAAGTTAAATTTTTTTTTTTTTTTTAAGATATTAAGGGTAAGTTTGTAAGTTAATGGAATGGGTGCAGCTATTGGGTATAATGGTATTTTATATTTTGTCAATATTTAATATTCGGGGTGCAAATCATTTAAGTTTGTTAAAGAATCGTAATAAAAACGGCTGTAGTAGTAAATTTTTTAGAAAGTGTAAGATGATTGTTTTGGTGTCATTTTAGGCTTTGAAGTGCAGTTTTCCTAGTAATGTTTAGGCCCACGAAATTGCAAATTGCGTACTAAAAAAAATTTTAGTTTCAACAATAGACGGAAGTGGCAGTTGAATCAAAACTCCAACCATGGAAAAACTAGTGGAGGGTTTCCCTTTCTCTCTACCTTTTGTTCTCTCAAATTTCGTATATCTAGGGTTTCTCATTGTGTGGGACTTCCACTACTGCTATCACTACAGCTGACGAGGGTGATCGGTGACTCAGTAATTTCGGTGGGAATGGAGTCGGAAGGTTCTAGATGAGAGTTTCTCGATCAGTTCCAGCAGACAAGCTTCCGACGATTTGGAATCCAATGATGCCTTGTGGTCCGATGGTAGGTGCGGTGATCTCTTATCTCAAGTCAATTGTTTTCCTCTGAGTTGTGGCATGCGGCGGAGTGGTTGTTTCACGTGGGGCGATAATTTTACAATCGATGTTTTTTAATATTAATGGCTTGTGTGTTCCGCTTGAGTTATTTTCTAGCAGTATATGTCTATTGGTTCTGCTAGTGTTATGGCTTGGCGGAGTTTGTTGTAGTCTCTGCGTTGCGAGTGACTGTCTCCCGGTCGATCGGAATATTCCATCTATTGTAGATGGTTTTTTTAAAAAGAGCTTTGTACATGCTCGATTTTAGGATTGCCAAGGAATTCGATGAATTTTTCCGTCACTAGGTCTCGACTTATGTCCTCCTCACTGAGCTTCATAAGATTTTACTGATGATTTAAAAAAAAAAAAAATTAGATCCTTTGTTTTTCTTTTTTTAAATCTCATTTTAATTTTTCATATTCATAAATATTTTCTTAAATATGTCTAACATGTGCACAGAACATGCTTTAGACTAGTAAATTCTGAAATGTCAATGACTTGATTACAAAGTTCGCTAGTTTGTAGTTTTGCTTAAGCAAGTGCTATTGGTTTTTAATGGTTTAGAACTATGATCCTACCAGTCGTATAAGTTTCAAACTTTACTGTAAAATTATCCTTCGTTTACATAATTGTTTGTATTTACTTTGTTTTAACTTCTATCGGTCGGGTAAGTTTAGCAAAAGAAGGGAAAAAAAGAGATTGAACTTTTTATTTATTTTAGGGTTATTTTCACAAACGGTCAATGTTTTCTTTCCTAATTTCAAGTTGATTTCTAACTAATAATTTTATACGTTACACTATTTCGAACTTTTTTACTGTTTCAAAAATGACCCTTACATCGATATTCCTAAAAATATTGAACGGAAATGGAACACACGTAATTTTAGTTAAGGGTAAAACGGTAATTAAATGCTTTTAGAAAGTAAACTGTACCTCTAAAACAGTTCCATGATACTATATATCTTTAATTAAAATACAATTTACACTATATATCTTTGATTAAAATATGGTTTGCATCATATATTTTTGATTGAAATACAGTTTGTTCTCAAAATATCTATGATTGAGGTACAATTTCCTTTTAAAAAAATATTTAATTATGACTTTACCTCTGTGATAATAATGTGTTCCATTTCCGTCTTTTTTTATTTATTTTATTTTACAGAATGTTGATAGAAGGACTGTTAGCATGAAAGTTAAAAAAATAAAAATAATAATTCAAGCGATCGTGATGTATAAAATTAAAAAAAAAAAATAGAAACCAGCATGTAATATAGTATTTTATTCAGAGACCATTTATCAAATTTATATTTTATTTTATGTTATTTTAGCTTGGTAGTATGGTCCTTGGTCAATTGGGGTTCGTCAGCTTGAAATGGCGTCCCAGGAATTTGTCTACGTTATTGCGTACAAGCAGCCCCTTTTGACTAGACAATAATACAGCCCTCTCTGTAGCCAGCTAGGTTAGAGGTTCAAGGGTTGTCCACTGAGAAAGAGACATGACATATCATTGGAGGTTTAGTCATGTTCTGTACTTGATGATGGCAAATTTTTTACTTTTATTTTTTTAAACTATTATCAAAATTTACAGTAAAATATTGTTAATTTAACTGTCATATTAACTTTTTAAAACAGGTTAGATTTATAGTGTCTATCTTAAATGTTCAATATCTCGAGATGTAAAATTGTTATTAATTATAGATCAAAGTGTTAAAAAATTTCACAATTTGTTTTTCCTTTGTACAAACCTATGTAATTCCGTATTATACGAACTGAGGCCTATAATTGAGTTTTATTCACTTTTTAAGAATATTATCTACAAAATTAGCATTTGATTTTTTTGTTTATTTCACATTTTAGTTTAAACAGGAGAATATTTGGGGTGGGTATGGTTGTTGTGCTGAAATGGTAATAGAATTTTAAATTTCCAACCATCTAATATATAATCAGGGTAATTTTGTACCGCATTGCAAATTTATAAGATGGACACTCATAGATCAGACATTTAAAATAATAATCCAATCAATAAAAGAAGTACTGTAAAACGACAACCCTTAGGATATAATTGAAAATCTAACAAGCAAACAACAAAAAATGTTGTTCATATATTTCTAGCTTAGCGGTAATTAAGGGTTGACAACTTTACTTATAAATGCATGGGATAGTATATGGGTATCGGAGTGGATATAAGGGTTAAGATTAACCCCATGCGGGTGCGGGACGGGAACGAGAGAAGCTCCACGTATCCACTCCCGCACCCGTACCCGTCTCACTTATATTCACCCTTATAAATATACATATAGGTATCTATATATATTTGGATTTATAATGTGTTAATGTTTTAATTTTTGTTTATGAATTTAGTTAATAGGTTCTTAAAGTTTGGACTTGCTTTTAAGATTTCAGTTTCACTTTCAATTATATTTATGATTATCATGCTAAATTTTTTGAAAACTTTAATTGAATTTGTTTTGGGTTTTTTTTCTTTTTAATTTTTAATGGGTAAATGAGTAGTATATGGTTATAGCACATCTAATGGAGATTACCTGCCCCCACATCGATATTAAATTAGGCGGGTATTAGGTGAATAGGGAGGCGGGTATAGGGGTGGGGAAAGCATATTCATCCCGTCCCGCCCCATTGTCATCCTTAAGATAATTCCACACGTGATTTTAGGGGGATTTGTAAAGTTGATAATTTTGTCATTTCATAATATTTAATTAAATATTTAAACAAAAAATTAGTAAATAAACAAAAAATAACCATATCTCTTTAGTTTATTTTCTTTTTTATTTATTGGAATATTTTTTAACATATCTCCAACTTCGTTCATCGGCCAGTCGCCGGTCTTCGGAAAATTTTTATTTTATTTTATTTTATTTCATATTTTAATAAAGATGACTGGATGTATCATGCTCCGCTCACCGGTCACCGAAATTATTTTTTTTCATATTTCAACAAAAGATGACCGAATGTATCCGACTCTGGTCATCAGCGTCGATGTTGGTCGCCATAAAGATTATATTAGAATCCAAAATAGATTTTGATAGAATATATATTTTTTTGATTTCAAAAAAGATAGCCAGACGTATCCGGCTCTGATAGTCCGAGAGATTATGTTAGAATCCAAAATAGATTCTACCAAAATTCGAGAAGGCAAAATGGATTTTGATAGAATGCAAAACAGTCAGATTCTGATAGAATGCAAAACAGTCAGATTCTGATACAATGCAAAATAGATTCTATCACAATGCAAATTGAATTCTACCAGAATCCGACAAGGCTAAATTCATTCTTATAGAATGCAAAATAGATTATGATAGAATTCAAAACAGATTCTCATAGAATATAAGAAGGCAAAATGGATTCAGATAGAATGCAAAGCAGGCAAAACGGATTATGATAGAATGCGAAACGGCCGGATTCTGATAGAATGTAAAATGGATTCTACTAGAATCCGAGAGGGCAAAACGTATTCTGATAGAATGCAAAACGTATTCTAATAGAATCCAAAACAGATTTGATCAAATCTAAAACGGATTCTCATAGTTTTTTTTTCGCATATCCGGTTGAAACACAAAATCGTTAACGCTTTTATTTTCACCCTACAATACCAAATATTTTCTCAGCAAACAAATGGAAGCAAGAAAAACGACAAAAAAATCACCAAAAAACAAACCAAACCAGCAAAAATAAATTTTCTGAACAAACAAACCACCGAAAACAAGCAAATCATTCACAAGAAAAATAATGCATGCTTCTAATGGATTCTATCGAAATGTTTAAGTACTTTTCCAAAGTTCACAACACTAAAATCATTAAATTCATTGTGTATGTTGTTACACTTGGTTCTGTATCAAAGAGATGGTATGCACCTCGTTGGGATCTTGAATGGATTTTGACCAATGATCCCAATAGAATCCTTAAAAAACTAGGGTGCTCTTTCTCTTTAAATCTCTATGACTTTATATGTAATTATATACAAATATGTGCATACGTATAGGTGTAAGTGAGTGTGTGCATCCAATATATATATATATATATATATATATGTGTGTGTATATATATATATATTTGTATATATAGCACTGAACAGAGAACACAGTTCATCAAATCAAGCAAGCAAAGTGAAAAATAAAAGAAATTTATATCGATTTCAAAGTAATAACTTCCAAAATGCTTTTCTCTGTACATAAGTTTTGCATTCTATCAGAATCTATTTTGTATTTTATCAGAATCCGTTTTGCCTTCTCGGATTTTGGTAGAATCCATTTTGCATTATGATATAATCCATTTTGCATTTTAATATAATTCATTTTGCATCCTATCAGAATCCATTATGCATCCTATCAGAATCCTTTTTGCTTTCTATCAGAATCAGTTTTGCTTTTTTAGATTCTAATACAATCAAATACCGTTTTGGATTATGATAGAATTCATTTTGCATTTTTTTTGAATTCCTTTTGCATTCTATTATAATTCATTTTGCATTCTATCGGTGACCGGCCAACGATTAGTGACCTGTCGATGGCCGGCGATCCGCGACTAAAAATCGGCCGGCGGCTAGTGACCTATCAACGGCTAGCGAACGAAGTTAGTGATATTTGAAAACTATTCCAATAGATAATAAAGAGATAAGGGTATTTTTTTGTCTATTTATTATTTTTATTTAATTATTTAATTAAATGTTATGAAATGATAAAATTATCAACTTTACTTTTATAGATGACAAAATTATAAAGAGGTACCAAATTTATAACTATATATTTCCCTAATTTTCACTACTCTCCTTTAAGAAAAATAAAATAAAATTAAAGGCGGCAAACTAATAACAACATAAGAAGGTTAAGTGGGGAAAGTCATGTTACTTTCTAAATTTATGAACGCATGCCGAAAGCAACCAATTGCTAATGAATGGAATATTTAGATGATAGAAACTAGTCCACGAATGCCAAAAGACCAAACTCGATACGATTATACAACTTGGAAGAAATTTTGGTTCAATAATTAAAAATATGTCCAATCTTGTATATTATTGCTTTTACACATTTTTGGTCATCTGAACTTTACATACACAATAAATAACTTTCTTTTACCACTAAAGAAATCATGGCCATTTTTTTTTCCATGTTCATCCCTACTACTATTTTCCTGTTTTCCCTGTTTGTGTTTTCCTTTGCAAGTGACAGTATTAGTCCGATCCAATCGATCGGCGATGGCGCCGGGACCTTGGTTTCGAGAGAAGGAAGGTTTGAGTTGGGTTTCTTCAGTCCCGGCAATACCATGAACCGTTATCTGGGAATTTGGTACAAGAACATCCCGGTTATAACCGTCGTTTGGGTAGCAAATCGGTGCAACCCGATTAACGATTCCTCGGGCGTATTGATGTTAAACAGCACCGGAAATGTCATGCTTTTGTATCAGAACACGAGTGTTGTCTGGTCGACAGGCTTAGTGGGACAAGCCGAGAAACCAATTCTGCAGCTTCTGGATTCGGGAAACCTTGTTCTAAGAGAAGAGAAAGATGCGAACTCGGAGACGTATTTGTGGCAGAGCTTTGACTATCCGTCCGATACGTTAATACCGGGGATAAAGCTCGGTTGGGACTTGAAGAAGGGACTTAACCGGCATCTAACGGCGTGGAAGAATACAGATGATCCGTGTCCTGGAGATCTCAGTTATGAGCTAGAACCTTATGCATACCCCGAAGTGTACATTCGAAAAGGCACGAAAAAATATTATCGCAGCGGGCCTTGGAATGGTCTTGGTTTCGCCGGTTCGCAACAGTTAAGGTCGAATTCTAGTGACGGTATCAACTTTGTCAACAATGATGAAGAAGTGTACTATACGTACTACGTCACGGATAAGTCCGTCACGTCGAGATTATTTTTGAATCCGGCAACTAGCACCCGTCAGCGACTTACCTGGAGCGAAGAAGAGAGGTCGTGGAGTATTCTTTCTTCGGCACCTACAGACTACTGTGGTAACTATGGCCTCTGTGGAGCCAACGGAAACTGTGTTATCACCGATAAACCGATCTGCCAATGTCTTAAAGGATTCAAGCCCAAGTCTCAAGAAAAATGGAGTTCAATGGAGTGGTCTGATGGATGTGTACGAGATAAACCGCCAAGCTGCCAGGGTAAAGATATGGACGGGTTTGTCAAATTCGAACACTTGAAACCGCCAGATACAACGCATACTTGGGTGAACAAAAGTATGAACCTAAAGGAATGCAGGGCCAAATGCTTGAGCAACTGTTCTTGCACGGCTTACTCAAACTTTAATATTAGCGGTGAAGGAAGCGGATGCGTGATCTGGTTCGGTGATCTAATAGATATCAGACAAGTTCAGGCGAATGAACAGGATCTATATGTTCGAACGCCCACTTCCGAGCTAGGTACGCCCTTAAACTTAAAACTTTTTCCTTCAATAGCAAGTCCATCCCTTTTTTATATACACTTCTGACTCAAATTTGATTTTATTTGTTTTTTCATGTTGAAATTATTGAAGCAAAATCCAATCTTAAGGTGAGAGCAGCAATAGGTGCGGTTATTGCTGGAGTGGTTTTGGTTTCGCTCTTAGTTGGTTTCTATATATGCCGGCGAGCTTCGAAAGGTATTGTTACCCTATTCAACTCATGTTTATGGTCAGAAAATGCTACAGAAATTCAGTTATTTAAAGTACAGATGCTTTGTCATTGATGAAAAGCCTTGTTACTACATTGTTAAAGAAATCGATCGAGTATCAAAACTGTTAGTCTCGTATTTTCATTTTCCACTTTTATTGATCTTGTGTCATGTCTTATGTGTAACATGAATTTTATCCTTTTGTTTCTGCTAAAACAGAGAAAACAGAGAGAAATTTAGTACTAAGTCCGAAAGTCGGAGGCGGAAAAGAGGATTTGGAGCTGCCATTAGTCAACCTATCTACAATCACTAGCGCAACTCAAAATTTTTCGATTGACAATAAGCTCGGAGAAGGTGGTTTTGGGCCTGTATATAGAGTAAGTTTTTATTATCTTAGTTTCCGAGAAACATGAAAAGACAGAACATGTCAAAATAAGAAACATAATTTCTGCAACTCTTGTTGTTTTGGAATTTCAGGGTAGGCTAAAAGACGGACAAGAAATTGCCGTTAAAAGGCTTTCAAGAATTTCAGGACAGGGAGTAGACGAGTTTAAGAATGAAGTAATCCTGATCGCCAAGCTTCAACATCGGAATCTTGTAAAGATTCTCGGTTGCTGCATAAAGGGAGAAGAGAAAATGTTGATCTATGAATATATGCCCAACAAAAGCCTTGACTTTTTCATTTTTGGTTAGTGCCTTTTTTTAATTTATGGAACATGAAACACTTGTATTGTTGCAATTTTTGGTGTCTCTAGACTAACTTCAGAACATGTTTTCCAGATCATAAAAAACGTGAACTACTAGAATGGCCTACACGCTTCAAAATCATCAATGGAATTGCTCGGGGACTTCTGTATCTCCATCAAGATTCTAGATTGAGAATAATACATAGAGATCTCAAAGCCAGTAATATTCTACTTGACTTCGAGATGAATCCTAAAATTTCCGATTTCGGTTTGGCTAGAACTGTTGGAGGAGATGATCAGTTAGAAGGAAAGACGAAAAGAGTTATCGGAACCTAGTAAGCACTATTGTCATGCACTTGATATCAATGCATCTCTCTTATGGATCACACACTAGATTAATTATTTCTCTTGGATTACTTTTGCAGTGGCTATATGGCACCAGAATATGCTTTTAACGGCCGGTTTTCCATAAAATCCGATGTCTTTAGCTTCGGTATATTGGTGTTGGAGATCTTAAGTGGAATAAAAAGCAGAGGTTTTCATCAAGAAAACCAAGGTCTAACCCTCATTGGACATGTAAGTACCAAAAATCTTCATTATTTTTCATTTCGATTCTTATCATCTTTTGAGTGAATGTCGTCTTTTGAGAAAATTACCCTCAATTCACTCAAAAAACAAGACCACTCATTTTTCATCCCCGAAAATGGTAAACCTTTTAAGGTGATGGAAGACAAAAACATCCTTGATGTCGTCTAACAATTAACAACATTACTACTTGTTTTACCATCATACGTATGTTATGTAGTAAAATGAAAACAAGTTCAAATTCGTTTTCCTGAAAAACAAAAAGCCGTTCGGTGCCAAGATTACGCTAATGAATAACATTTGTTTTTTTATTCTTGCTAGGCATGGAACTTGATGAAAGAAGGCAGGGCATTCGAGCTAGTCGATGCGTGCTTAAGGGATTCACACCAAAATCTGCAAGAAGTATTGCGTTGCATACATATCGGTCTCTTGTGTGTGCAGCAATGTCCTGCGGATAGGCCTAACATGTCGTCTGTGGTTGTGATGTTGAGTAGTGAGCAGACCAATTTGCCTGAGCCAAAACCACCGGGCTATTTCATGGAGACAAATTCACCCGAAGGAGATCATTGCATGCGCAATGCCGAATCGTCTTCGACAAACAAACTAACCATAACAGTACTAAAGGCCAGATAAATGTAGACAACAACTAGAAATTTCATTACAAGATTAGTTTATAAGTTTTGTATATATATATTACTGTCCTACCACATAATAGTTAGGGTCAGGAGCTGTTGAGTTTTTTTTTTCTTTGATATTGTTCAAGCAAAAATATATTGAAAAACTAGATTGGATGTTCTGACTTTCTTTTCGAAGTCGTAAATGCACAACAGGTAAACAATCTTCTCTGCAAGGAGCAAAGCTTTTTTTTTTTTTTATAACAAATAAATAAAAACAAAATATGAAGTCTATTTTATTTTAGGACAAATTTCATATTTGTCCCCCAAGCTTTGAGCCTTGTCACAAACTTTCCTTGAATTCTAAATTGTAACAAATTTTCCTTTCATTTAGTTTTGTTAATGGAAATTGATGACAAATTTCACGTTATCCCTCCAAACTTTGGGCCTTCCACGAAATGACCCCCGAACCTTAGTTTTAATTATAAAACATGTATTTAATTAGTATTTTGTCCCTATTCTTGTTTGTTTTAGTTCCTTGGATTTATGAATATTATCTAATTATCATATTTTTTGTTGAATAGATTAATATTTGGAAAGGGAATAGATTGAAAATTAAACATAAATAGAAGGGTGATTTTGAGAAATGCACCAAAAAGAATATACTTTTGAAATATTACCTCATCTACAATGTTAGGATTTGTGCCCTAAAGCGAAATTTTTTGTGCAACACAATTGATTGTAAAATTTTCAGGCATGGATATTGATGCAACAAATTTGGCAAATTGAACTGCTTGATGTTGAAAAAAGTAGGTGGAAAACAGATTGGGTTTAGAGAAACCACCGAGTTCAGGATTTTATGCACAAGTAGTACTTGACTTAGGGTTTTATTTATCCTTATTATGAACAATTTGCTAACAGGATTTTCTGGAAAATATTCCCAAAATATAAACAAAACCACGAACTCAATTAATACCAATCTTATTTAATTCCTAGATTGGAGTATTTTTATAACAGAAAACGTGTTTGTCAAAATGTCTGTTCATGTAAAAGTTCAAATTATTATCACAGAAACATATGTTAATCAACAGACATCTAATTCTAATTGTCAGTTCAAAATTATTTGATTATTGGTACAGGTTAATATGAAATCTTTTAGTTTTGACTGTTGGATTGGTTCAGTGTGGATTCGTGTTTTACTCTTTGTGAGAGCTAAGAAAATACTATGTTTTAGAGGAGAATGGTGGTAAGAGCAAATGGAGCGTTAGGGTTTGTCTTGGGTTCATCGTTAAGTATTTATAAGCTAGAAAATGGGTGTTTAATATACCAAAATAAATAAAGAGTTGAGCTTTATTCAGCTTTATAAAAATGTTATTTCTTTCTTAGTGGGAGAATTGATAAGCACTTTTATTCATATTAGTTATTAAACAATTAGAGTTTTAATTAGATATTTCCATGATTTTAATTCAAAATTTTTACTTTGGAAACATTTAATTTTAATTAATTTATTTATTTTGGATTTATTTTATTTTCCCTTTCTTTTTCTTTTTCTTTTTCCTCTTTTTTCTTTCCTTGCTTTTCTCTTCTTTCTTTCCGTAGGAGCGCTTCACACAGCAGGTATCTCTCCCTCTGCTTACATGAAATAAGCCCAGACGTGAGCTTTGGCCAACTCCAGCCCACACAAATCTGGGCCTGCGAATCATCGCCCATGTTTCCCACTCCTTCGCCAGCTAATTGCCTAGTGTGTACCTAGCCAGTTGACCAATCCTTAGAGGCTGATTTTGTGGGCCGTACTTTGTCGATTTCAGATAACTTATAACAATAAATCCATTTGTCGAGATTTAATCAACCAAAACAAATTTGTTTGATCTTTTGTTTCATATTTTCCGGTTGTTCTTTTAGGATGTGAAACATCAAATTGAGTCATTAATTGAAAATTGGATTCAAATTGAAAAACGAAGCATATAAAAGGTTTACGACGCCTTGCCTCATTTATTGTTAAATTTTTCTCAATCTAAATCTCTTTTATCATATTTTGTTTATTTTCTTTATTACAAAAGAAAATTTCTTCTCTTTTAATTATTTTTCTTTCCTTGCCTTTTTAATGTTTATCTTCACTAACTTCTCTTTTTATTATTTTCTTTCCTTGCCTTTTTAATGTTAATCTTCACTAATATTATTTGTTTTTATTGTTGCTTCTCTCTAGATACGACCGCCTAATCTGTACTATAACCGATCACTTTGTGAGTACGTCTTTGGCAGTTAATCAAGAATTAGAGGGGAAATTGTGTGAAAGTGAAGAAAAAATGGTCTCTTTCAAGCTTGTACCTTAATGTTACTTCCATGGTACATCATGCATCATCGTTTCCTTCTTTTACCCATACCATTTAAATGTTTCCTCTTGCATGCATGAGCAAATTTAATTGATCTCGATCTTCCTACTACTCATACAACAGTCGTTTCCCCTACACCTTCCTTTTTTTATTTTTTTATTTTTTATTTTTCTTGTTTTCTTTCCTCTTATTCTCCACACCATTGATCAAGGGCTATCTTACCCTTTTTCATCCAATGGATCTTCCACAAGATCAACCCATGTATTAAGTTTTTATTGGTTCATAGAAAACAAATCTTTACCATTGACTAGTTTAGGATTCTCTCTGGTTAAATCCACATCATTTTTTCAATACTCAATTCTTATCCATAGATTTCATTATTAATTTTCGACCATTGAATCTAGTCCAAGCTTATCCTTCCACAACATATTATAAATATTCTATTCATATTAAAATATTTTTATGACTAGAGATTTAGATGCATCCTTGAATCAAAGGTAAATCCTTAGCTCCTTGTTTCTACAAGATTAATGTTTGAAATTTCCCAGGTTCTACAACAAAATTAATTTTTTTTAAAACAACGTCACATAGAGTGACAAATTAAATAGCACGCCAAATTTTTTGTTAACAAAATTTTTTATAGATCTTAATCTTGTTAACAAAATTTCATATTAGATCATTTTAATCTAAACCTAGCATACCCATAATCATTATTATTAGTAGACTATTTTTAGAAGGACTAATGTGGAGATTGAGGAGGAAAATAGAAAGTAAATTTCTAAAGGCATGCAAAAAGAAAATACTATAAAAAATTAGCGGTGAATTGTCTCGGAAGCAAACATGAAATATTTAAATTAATATCACTTCTCTTTTTATTATTTAGGAACTCGGTAACTTATCAAAATTTTTTTAAAATTTTCAAAGTCATAAAATTGAAATTTTCTTCATGAAGACACGCATAAACAAATCATGACATGAAATAGGTCATTTCTAGTGTTACGAACCAATTTACAATCACATTTTTAAAATATGTCTCCTAACAAGGAAATTCATAACTTAATTTTTGATTTACGTCAAGAATTAAGTGTTGCAAATTTACTAGATATTACAGTTACGATGTGGTCATCAATGCTGTCATGGGGTTGTTGTCCCAAATAATAAAATTAATTCACGTTGGACAATGACCTCATGGAAAAAAAATAAAATAAAAAAAATAAAAAAAAACTGTTTAAAAAGAAAGAGTGGTAGAAAATAAATAAAGTGGATGGGATTGAGAGAAGAAACAAATTTAATTAATATTGTTGGGAATTTTTTAATATTTAGTTTAATAATAGGTCGTGGTTGGAACAGGGTTGGAGATTCAAAAGTTAGTTTATGTTAGTACACCGATTTAATGACCTAATGAAATACCATGAGATTTTTGTACATGATAAATTTTTAGAGCATTATGGTATGTTATTAAAAAAAAAAATTACATTATCCCTTACATACATGTTTATGTATGATTTCATGATTCAGAGTTGTGTCCTCCAGATATGATTCGCCTGTTGAAGAAGAAGAAAAAAAAAAAAAAAAAAAAAAAAACTAACTAACTAACTAACTAAAGAATGTCGTTCATCATGAGATTGTGGATACTACGAAATGTTAAATTCTTCTTCTTCTTTTTCCCCCCCTTCTCAAAGGAGGTCACTCACACCTTGCAAGAAATTTCGAGTACAACGGCTGACCTTGAGAGAATTTTCAAGTTGCAACCCTGTTTAACTTTTTACGTACTTGTTTATTTAATTTCATTATTTTTTTTAAATTTTTACTTGAATGACTTTGCTTGGAGAAGTAATGCATTTTTCTGAATGCAAATATGGTTGGACTATCGCTTGGGATATTTCATATAACTAGTTGGACAGTTTCCTGCATGCAGAATAAATAAGTAAAAAATAAAAACAATAATAATAAATTTTTTAAAAAAAAATTATCACGTGGTGACGGCTAATAAAAAAGGACGAAAGACACTTCGTTTTATAATGCAATATGTTAATTTATGAAAAACAACCAGTAGATTCGTTTTGTTTTTGTTTTCACTAGCTTTTTTTTTTTTTTTTTAATGAATGAAATCAGTAACTTCTTACTTTTTCTTCTTCTACTTCTTCTTCTTTTTTCCTAATTAAAAGCTTCTTGTTTCTTCAGGACTACATAATTCGTAGGGTATCTTTAATACAATGTTAAATTGTTTTTCCAATGATAAATATTGACATTTAGATTGAAAAAAATGTTCTTCAATAGAGTGATGTCTTTGATGGTAAATTATTTATCATATACTAAATTTTGTGACAAATTTATCACAAATTAATATTTGATTTTATTGGTTACTATCTTCATTTTTTCATACAATCATTACATTTTTTGTTTACTTTTAAACAATTTAAATATTAAAAGTTCATTTTTTCGAGTTCTAAAGCAGAATAATGATTATAAAAAGTAGATATGATATTAAAGTAACATTGTATATTGACGTATAAAGTTTTTTTTTTTTTTTTTAGTAAATATATTAACCTACAAAGTTAGATAATGATATTTTTCACATTCTTTTATAACAAATATAGTAGTAACATAAACAAATACTATGACGGTCTTAATCTGTCAAACTAGCTAGATGTAACAATGCTACATCACAAAGGATTCTTCTTAATGAATTCCTTCTTTATGACAATGATTAGTGTAATGACCCAATATTTCGGACCGTTAATTAGCTTACTTATTCTTATTTAATTTAGTCTTAACACTCATTTATGTTTGGTTCCGAAAATACATAAATTTTTTTAAATCATATTCGTACTACAAAAGTTAGAATTACTAAAATTTTTAACTGAGGAAATTGAAAACCTCTAGCAACTAATTATCCTATTTAAAGTCGTATCTAGATGATTTTTTAAAAAGTTATAACTTCATATAAATTATAAGAAAAGAGTCTAAAGTCTTTTCTCGTAAAATACTCATACTAGTTTAGTAGTACCACATTGGAACATAATTATAAATATAGTCGATACAAAATAGTTTACGAAATCTAAATGCGAAAATTTAATTCGTGGTGGTATGTCACTCCCGTTCTTCATCGCCTCCGCACAGCTTTGTCAGTCCATAAAACATCTAAGTAACGGGCTACTTATCCGCGTTACCTACAGCACGAACACACTAATGATGAGCTTTCGCTCAGCAAGTACAAACAATATCTCACAAATCATTTTCATAAAATCATATCATCACATGTAACATCATGAATGTTCAAAATGCATGTGAATTATGTGTGTTCAATTATGCTTTATTATCTACATATATTGTCTATTTAAGGGCCCATATGTCATACCCATATGCGCACAACCAATGGGGAGTTAGGGAAGCGACCCTCCAACAACCCCCAAGGTCATATTTTATAACTTTCATTCTTATCATATCCTCTCACTAATTGAAGTTTGGTACGACACTTAATCATATATTTTACTTGCCTCATTCTTATTAATTGTGACAATGTGTAGATTTACATGTCACTATGCATCTATCATTATGGCATAAATATCTGTGAGGCATGTCGATCATGTCAGTGCAAGAGAAATTATGCACATCAAATACTTAATCAAATCAATACGTATAATTCATATATTCATCACATCATCAAATCAAGTTATAGCAAACGTAGAGTATCAACAAAGAAAACATTTTGTTTCATACTATAGGTGAGGTTTGTACTTATTTGTCTTATGTGCTTAAGTTCCTGGAGTTGTAACTCCTACTATACAGATTTGAGAAATTGTCATGATTTAATAATATCTCATTATTAGATAGAATCATAGTTATAATACTTTATTCATTTATTCAATTATTTTATAAACTATAGTGAACTTAATTTACTTATATCATAATTAACCTTAACAATTAATTCTTATCAATTATTAGGTGTTAAAATAAATTTCTATTAATTATTATTTAATTAATTTAATTTAATTAATTATTTTGATTAATTAATTAATCAATTGATTAACTAGTTAATTAAGTAATAGTTAATTATTACTTTATTTAATTGAGTAATTATAATTAAATTATACAATTTTAATTGACTTTTGTTAACAATTTAATTATGTTACTTAAATATTCTTTCTCATATAATAATTATTAATTATTAATTCTAATAGTAATAATTAATAATTTAATTAACATAATAATTAATGTTTGATTAATCTCTAGTTAATCATCCGTAATTATTTTGATGATTATATCAATGATTAATGATTAATGATTAATTAATCTCTAATTAATCATGTATTATAATTATGTAGTTATTCAACATAATAATCTTGATTATCATATACTAACTCTTATAATTAATTAATTAATTATTAATCAATTAATTAATTAATTAATTACTTTATTAATTACATTTGGTTATGTATTTATTAATTAATTAAGTAATTAATTAATAAATCAATCAAGGTGACAATGAGTCACCTAAGGGTATACCTCTTTTTTTTTATTGGGCTAGTCCAATCCCCTTAATTATGTTCATTTAGTTGGGCTAAGGTAATCTCTTGGTATATACCCAGTAACCCTCTAGTGTGCTTTATCTTAGCCCATTAAAACTTGTGATTCAACTTTATGAAGTTATGGTTTTTCACATTATTTGATCATACACTTAAATCAACTCGTTTCATAACTAAATATATTCATATGTTATGACTTACCCTTATATCACACTTTAATGTTTAATCATTTTATCGGTATGGGATTTTATCTTGTAAGATTTATTTAGATTCGAGTATAATTCCGTTTTAGACACTTGATGACTTGTTGGAAAGCTTGAAACATCTAGTTTATGTCTTCATAATATTTTTTCTAAGATTCCAAGCATTTCAAACATTAATATAGACGTCTTTTCGTAGTGTCTTATAGTAAAATCTCGGATTACCAGATTACAATACAATCTTAAGGGATTTATTAAAATTTATGTACATATCCGTTTTAAACGCATATAATCTCATTTTGAAGCTTAAGATGTCTACTTTACAATGGTAAAGTTATTTCCTTTAGTACTTGAGTGTTTCATACCATTAACTTAGGGTTTGTTACTGTTGGTTTCACATTTGAACCACAAATCCAGATTCATAGGTCAGATTAGAAAAAGCATAACAATTTACTTACCAGTCCAAATAAGACAAAAGCTATGTCATTGGAAAGCTTATAATGTCTATTTGTATGATTAAACAGTTTTATAAAAAGTTATGGTTTACTAACTCAAAATCTACAAAACCAGTGGCTAGTATAGGGTTCCAGTAAGGATTTTCGGTTCGTAGCCCAAACTTGTAAAATCCACCAAAAATTACACATTTATCCGCTCAAGGCGTATGATACCTTGTTAGAAAACTTAAAGAATATAGTTTTTAGTTCTCTAACTTATAATCCAAAATTTTGAGTCTAAAGGGTTCGGAGTACAATAAACCCGTGGCTATGCTATGTCTCGGAGGTTCATTTTCTCTCTAGTTTTGTGTCATAACTTCAAAGGCACATAACTTTAGACATATAAAAGCAAATCAAGTGATTCCAAAGCCTAAAATGAAGCTTATCCTCTATAAAATCTTAATATATAATTTATTTTTCATACTAAAGTTTCTAATGCATGCTATATTACCACAACAACTACAAACTTCAACAAAGTTCGTAGATCTTACCGAAATGTTCCGGGGATCCTTTAAGATCTCGAACCTCCTAAGTTCTTCTCAAAAATTTTTCTTAGGTAAGAAGAATTCTAACATTAAGATCATAACTAAACATCATACTTTAGTTCTCCAACATGACTAAAACACGAAGAATACCACTAAGTTACCTCTAGAAAAACATCCTCTAACTCCGTTCTCACTACTTCGATCTTGGTGAAGGGGTTTCTTAGAGCTTGAAAATGGAGGGAGGAAGGTGTTTGAGGGGTGTTGGAGATGGAGAATAGTGTTGGTGGTTCTTCTTTTTGTTTTGAGCATGGTGGTGGCTAGAGAAGTTAGGGTTTTTGAGTTTAACTTGTATGAGAATATAATGGGGTATTAGGGGTTTGTGCACAGCCAACTTTCACCTTAAGAGAGCTGTATTTTGAGGGGTAAAATTGGAAAACTTTTGGTTGATTTCCCTCTTCAATGCCGCCACTTCAAGGGAGGGTTTTGGGGTGAAGATTTGGTTCAACAAGGTGGAGACAAGGGGTCACTTTCACTTGTCTCTTCCTTGGGTCAACTTGCCAAAATAAACCATGTCATCTCTTACATGTGGTTGCATGCATGCACCACTTTCTTCTTTTCTCATTTGTTCACATTTCTCCTTGCTTTCTTGAACCAAAATCCGGATCCCCCTTGCCTTCTCATTTTAAATTATGTTTTTCTTTCTTCCAATTTCCACCATTGATCCAAGGTTGTCATCCTTATTCTCATCCATTAGATCTTCCATCACACCAATCCTTACCCTAAGTTCTCATTGGTCACCTATCATCCAAGGTTTAGCCATTGATTTGCCTAGGATTCTTTAGCATCAAATCTACACCATTGATTTCAAATTTATGCACAATTCTTGATCAATCTTCCACCTTTGGATTTCCTAAGAGTAAGTACTAATCGTCCATCTTCTATATATGTGACACATTAATTTCCCAATCACACTCTCAAAACTTAACTATTGGTACTATCAAAATAAATACTAAGATCATTAAATTGACTTACTAATAAAAATTGGGGTCCTTCCCAAAAATTAACATTATCCCTCTAATATGACATAATTAATTTTCGTATAAATTTATATGTCGTTCAACTCATCTTTTATGTATTTAAAATTTCTCATTTAAATAGAGAAATTCAACATTGTTAAATCATCGACATCATCACACTGATGATGTATATACAATAATTCATGATCTCAAAATTTCATATTCATCAAAATAATTCATTAGAAGTTTATTAATGAAGGAAATTCATTATAATGATTCATGAATTAAGTTTATGAATTTCTAGGACATCACAATTAGTCCCTAATAACTATTTTATTATCCAATTAATTCCTAATTAATTAAACACGAGTATTTAGGGGTTTGGTATTCCAACTTCAATTGGAGGTTTGGAGTTTTTTTTTTTTTTTTTTTTTGGGTCAAACTTTCCACAACTCAATTTTAAATCCACATCTCTTTTCTCTCTCTCTTTCATTTTCAAAAAGCTCAACTTTAAACATCCATAATTTTCTTGTGTCAAAATGCTTACAACGAAGAGATGAACGAAATAAAATTCATATTACTATTCTTTTCTAGAACATTTTAGATTTTTATAATATATAAACATCGTAGTTCATTTTCAATTTTTGTTCAATCAAAGACATATTTCTAAACATTCACTCATTTTTAATGCAAAAAAATCCAAAAGTCCAACTAGAGTTGGAGTTCCAAACGCTACCTTGCTTTCAATAGCCACTTAGTCTGGTAAACGAGTCGAGCCAAAGAGGGAAAAAAACAAAACAAAACAAAAAAAAAATGTTGGACGGTTTGTGAAAAAAAAAATGACATAAGTTCAAGGACGCAAAATAAAAAATGATAACTAAATCAATTGACTTATTTAGTTTACATGTTAAATTAGTTAATAAGTTTTAGGATCTGTTACGTAACACACATTTAAACTTAAACTCAAAATCTATCACCATAAAAATTAATAATTAAAATACTAAGTAGGTGGGAGCAGTTTGAAACTGTAATTTTGTTTACAAATTGTAAATGTCCGTTAATCATGACGAGTTCAAACTGTGCCGTCTATTAGAAGTGCGGCTTTGTCGTGAATCTCTCGTTTATGGGTTGGGCGGTACGGTGAGAATGATTTAAAGCGGTTTGCAATAAATTTTTAGTACCCCTAGGCTGAGTTTTTCTTTTCCTGGATATCTGGGTTCTAGTTAGTCTAGTCGTGCCATTAATTAACTAGAGAGAGAGAGAGAGAAACAAGCAAACAAAAAAAACAAAAACAAAAAAACAAAAAAAAAAAGGACAACAAACAACTATTTTGGTGCCTGTAATGACAATATGATAAAATGCTTTTTTATGTTCTGGTCCACCTAATTAATTATTGGGATTAGACTCGTTCCACGTTTTCATTTTCTTGTCTTTTCTTTTTCGTTCTCTCTCATGGAGTTTTTTTCTTCCACCAAAGAAAAAAAACACCTTTTTATTATTTATTTATTTATTTTTATTATTAACACCCGATTTGTTATACCTTCTAAAGGCACAATAAAAAGGGTCCTTAATCAATCTGTAGTAGCAAATATAGACATCAAAAACTTATATATATATATATATATATATCCATGGCCGTTTTAGCTTATTTCGGTAGGTATATTATGGCTGCAATATTGTTGTTGTTTCTCTTCAATCCTTTCTCTTTCGCAGCTGACATGTTCGGTTCTTCGCAATCACTTGGTGATGGAACAACCTTGGTTTCGAAAGAAGGAATGTTTGAGTTCGGTTTCTTTAATCCTGGAAATTCCAAGAATCGTTATGTGGGAATTTGGTACAAGAACATCCCAGTTCAAACCGTCATTTGGGTCGCAAACCGTTGCAATCCCCTCAATGATTCCTCTGGCTTGTTGACAATCAACGAAACAGGAAATCTTGTGGTTTTGGATCGAAACAACAGCGTGGTTTGGTCTACAAGCTCATCAAAACAAGCCAAGAAGCCGATAGCACAGCTCCTAAATTCGGGGAATCTTGTACTAAGAGATGAGGAAGATGTAAACATAGAGACTAATTACTTATGGCAAAGCTTTGATTATCCTTCGGATTCGTTATTACCAGGGATGAAATTCGGGTGGGACTTGAGGAAAGGTCTTAATCGGCGGTTATCGGCATGGAGGAATTGGGATGATCCTTGTCCTGGAGATTTAACTCATGCCTATGAAGTTGCGCCTCATACATATCCTGATGCATATATAATGAAGGGCACGAAAAAATACCACCGTGGCGGGCCATTTAATGGCGTTGGATTTAGTGGTGTGCCGGATATTAAGGCTAACACTCTCTTCGATTTTGAGTTTGTTTTTAATGATGAGGAAGTGTACTACAAGTACCAGATGAAGAACAACTCAACCATCTCAAGAGTAGTTATGAATCAAACATTGAGCACGCGGCAACGAGCCATATGGGTCGAAGCTGATCGGGGTTGGAAACTTTATTCTTGGGTGCCTAAAGATTATTGCGATACTTATGGACTCTGTGGAGGCAACGGGGTTTGTATCATAAGCGAGAACCCGGTATGCCAATGTTTGAAAGGATTCGAGCCCAAGTCCCCGGAAAAATGGAATCAAATGGACTGGTCTGGAGGATGCGTGCGGGCTAATCCACTAAGTTGCCAGGACAAGGAGAAAGATGGATTTGTTAAACTTGTTAGCATGAAGATGCCAGATACCGCGTATTCGTGGGTGAACAAGAGTATGAATCTACAGGAATGTAAGGGAAATTGCCTAAGCAACTGTTCTTGTATGGCTTATACAAACGCAGATATTAGAGGACAAGGCAGTGGTTGTGTAATCTGGTTCGGCGATCTTATGGATATCAGGAAAGTCGTTTCAGGTGAACAAGATTTGTATGTTCGGATGTCTGCATCAGAACTACATGGTATGGCAATTTAAACCGTCTCCTTTTAAGTTTTAGTTTTATTTTTATTTTTTGTCCTTTGTATTTCTTGTTGTGACAAGTAGATTTTTGACTTGCTTTTCTTTGTTGAAAAACATAAACAAAGGAAAAGCTAAAGGTAAAGTGAGAATTGTGATAGTGGTATTAGCTATCATCGGAGGTGTTTTCGGGATGCTCTTAGTTGGCTATTTCATATACAAGAGAAGATTAGCCTTGAAAGGTACTATTACTCAAACCCATATCGTCTTGCCATAGAATTCTTTTGATAGAAAAGATCCCATCCTTAGAACACTTTTAATATTTTAAAAAATGCAAATATCTAACTCTAGACTTTTTGAGTATATGATAAAGACATCTCGGTATTGCTGTGACAATCATCAGTCCGTATAAGAAAAAATGGTAAGATATACAGTTTCACATCGCCTGGGAAGGGGTGAAAGATTATATGTGGTGATTCATGAGTGAAGCGACCATTCCATATGATATGATACCTTTTATGGCTAAGGCCAAGACCAAAACTGTACGGGCCGAAATCTAAAACTAACAATATCATAACAAATGGAGGCATGTGTCCTTATAATAGCAAAATGGTCAACACGCCTAAAATCAAGCTATTCCGAACTTTTAGAATATTTGCATCCCATGATCACTGTAGTTTTTTTATGGTTTTCCCTTTTATTAGATCGTTTTCTAAGCTCACAGCGCATCATTACTTTATTTTTGACAAGTTTTTGTACTGTGGAGAAAAGAATGTTTGGGATAAAAATATATGTACTTTTATTTTCACTTCCTTTACCTTTTTTTCTAATAGCTGCAAGAGAAAGGGACCAGTACGAGGACTTGGAGCTACCACTCTTTGACTTAGCTACAATAGCTAATGCCACCGGCAACTTTGCAGCCAAAAACAAGCTTGGTCAAGGTGGTTTCGGACCTGTTTATAAGGTAAATTTATAGCTTTCAGATTTAGGATAAAGAGCTTATTTCTCATTGTTTTTGCTTCTACGTTCACACAGTAGAATAAGAGAAGAAAAGACCTAGAAGCTGTAAATTTCATTTGTTTATATTGAAATTTGATTTCCAGGGAACTCTGGTAGATGGTCAAGAAATCGCTGTGAAAAGACTGTCAAGTAGTTCTGGGCAAGGATTGAATGAGTTCAAGAATGAAGTAATACTTATAGCCAAACTCCAACACCGGAATCTTGTAAAACTTCTTGGCTGTTGCATTCAAGGAGAGGAAAAACTGCTTATTTATGAATACATGCCTAACAAAAGCCTTGACTTCATCATTTTCGGTTTGGATCTTAAACACCTAAATTACGTTTAACAAAGTTTAACTGAATTTAAAACATCTTTATGTACGTACTTTCTAGTCTAAAGTGTTCAAGCTTGAATGTTGATTAGCATTTGATAAACATTGCCAGATGAAACGAGAAAAAGGTCTTTACCTTGGTCTATGCGCTACCAAATCATATGCGGAATTGCTAGGGGAATTCTCTATCTTCACCAAGATTCTAGGCTCAGGATAATTCACCGAGATCTTAAGACAAGCAATGTTTTACTTGATAAGGATATGAACCCTAAAATTTCAGACTTCGGTATGGCTAAAACTTTCAGAGGAAATCAGATAGAAGGAAACACGAACAGAGTGGTTGGAACATAGTAAGTTTTCTCCATAAAAATATGATCATTCTCAATATATCAAACATCTACTTCTTCTTCCTTTTTGCATCCTTCATAACTATCTTAATCTGCAGTGGTTATATGGCACCTGAATACGCAAGCGATGGGCTATTTTCTGTTAAGTCCGACGTATTTAGCTTCGGCATATTGGTGCTGGAGATCATTAGTGGGAAGAAAAACAGGGGATTCTTTCAATCTGATCATAGCCTTAACCTTGCAGGACAAGTAATTACATGATTTAAAGTATTGATTTTCTTGTTACGTGCTCGTTGATCGAATGGAATTCAAGGTATTGACAAATTTAATTCCGGACTTTCTTTCAGGCATGGAGATTATGGAAAGAAGGAAATCACATTAAACTAAGTGATGATTTTTTAGTAGAGTCATGTCCTTATCTATCAGAAGTGCAACGTTGTATCCATATTAGTCTTTTGTGTGTCCAACAATGTCCAGATGATAGGCCAAGCATGTCATCTGTGGTTCTGATGTTGGGAAGTCAGAGTTCACTGGATCCGCCTAAGCAACCGGGTTTCTTCTTTGAAAATGATTCGGTCGATCATGTCAATGCTTCTTCTTACAATCAAGAAACCTCTTCAAATAGCCCAATCTCCATTACGATGTTGGAGGCTCGATAAGCTAAGGATGTTATTGTTAAGAGTTATCTATATTTACATCAAGATTATTTATTTTGTTTTTGATTTATTTTTATTAAGAGGGTGTTTGGTGAATGAGTTGAGTTAAAATTTTAAGTTTGAATAGTAAATTTTGTTGACTTTTTCAGAAAAGACAAAAAAAAAAGTACAATTTAACTTAAGTTAAACTCAAATGCCAAACACCCCCTAAGCAATTACAATAATGTGAAACTAGTCTCCGTTTCTCTCTTCTTCCCTCTACTTTTATTTTTCTCTCTTTTGCATTGGGTATTTTTTACATGGTATCAGAACAGTCATCCGCTTCTTTTTGCTCGATATTTCTTGCGTGATTAATTGTTCAATTTGTAAGTGCAACCGTGGGTGCAAAAACAAATAATAATAATAATTTAATAAAGGTTCGCAATTTGGTTGGCGTTTAGTTTTGGTCTCAAAGTTTGTGATTTGATAATTGGTCATTGAACACGGATTTGGTCTTACTGGCATTATTACTTGGTTTTTGGGGACGGATTTGGTTTTAGTGATCTGGATTTTCGAGATGTGTGTTTCTCATGGCAAGGAAAATAAATAAATATATATATATGTATATAAATATTTATTCGCTTATGCTTCCGTTGTTGTCGTTTTGATTCCAATTTGTTTCCCATCTCAGTTGCTTCTCTCAGTGTCGTCATGTGTTGTCTTCTTTTCTCGCAATGGCCGGAAGAGATGATTTGCTTCACTGACGGTGACGGAGGGTCAAAAATATTTACAGCAATTAAGTTATTAGACTCACTAATATTTATAAATTCAATAAAACTATTTTATTCTTACTTAAAATCTAAATTGTTTGTCCAATAAAATATGAGTGATTATATTAGCACTCTCAATATTTGATAAATATCTTCACCTAATAATGTTTCCTAATGTAAACAAAGTAAATATATCATTTTATAGATACTTTTTATATAATACCACGTTTAACCCTCTCATGCACCCAAATTTATTTTATTTTTAATTTATTTTGTTAAACATAAATTAACAAATCTAAATAAGAAAAAACAATATATTTTCATTCTCAAAAATAAAACATAAAGTATATCTAAAAAAGAGAGGAAAGGATAAAGAAGAAAAACTCCAGTAATGTCTAAATAAAAAATCAAGAAATGTCATACTGCATTTAAAAGATACATAAATATAGAATCATGTAAACGACCATAACAAGGAAAAAAAAATTAATCATATAAAAAACCACAGAGAATTGTTTTCAAATACTAAAAGAAAAGAAAAAAAAAACACATAATATTGATGAATTAAAAAATTAAAAATTCATATTTCAATAGTTGTTGGCTCTTCAAAAGACATCTTTCTTTTATTTTTATTTCACTTGAATTCTCCATTATAATTTTTCATATAGTTATAAAAATTTCATAAGAAAAGAAATTGATAAAGAACAATTAGAGTTTAGAACAATTTCATAGGATTTTTTTATTTTTTAAAATATTATTTCCTTTTATGGTTAATGTGGTATATGTTTTTTAATTATTTTATAAAATTATTTTCATTTATAGGTATGTGGAGGTATGAGCATTCTTCATTATTTTAAGATAATTTTCTTATAGGATAAAAATACATTAAAACTCTTTATTGACTTTATGGGGATATTTATCAATATTGCAGGTGCAAATTAAATCACCCTAAAATAAAGAGAACTATTAATTTAAGAGGGTTTAATT
The DNA here is from genome assembly GCA_009761775.1 of Ficus carica. Taxonomy (NCBI): domain Eukaryota; kingdom Viridiplantae; phylum Streptophyta; class Magnoliopsida; order Rosales; family Moraceae; genus Ficus; species Ficus carica. The sequence continues at coordinate 236,861 of VYVB01000426.1, forward strand.
TATACACATACCCACTATATTAAAAAAAAAATGGGGTGCCATGGCCCCCCTCCCTCTATCATTGTGCTTCAGTCTAGTATATGTGGTCGGATAGGAAGAATTATTCACATTAGAGTTATGTGATGTAAAATTTTTTGTGTTAAGTGGAGCCTCATTAACGTCCTAAAAAAAACGTCTTATTACACCCAATTATTTCGGATTGCCCTAGGTACTATTTATTTAGAATGAGGGTATGAATTTCTCTTATAAACTTTTTGATCATCATATTAAATTATTACAATGACTAAAACATGACATAATCTCATATTAAGGTCAATCTATATTAAAAGTTACGTGTTCTATGATTATTCATTTTTTTCTGTGATTTTATTATTCTATATAATATAGAATTAGGGGGCTTATTCTTAACAGCTTGAAGAGCAAAAAGATTGCAAAGATGATTACTTTATGTTTGCACTTGCTAGTAGAGAAGAACACGATTGGTTCAGCTTCGCATTTAAATATCTACAACTGCAACATATGGGCCTATTGTCACGTGGGCCTATTATCTCTTTTGGATTTCCATTCTTCTCCCTTCTTTAATGGGTTATATGTAAAGGTCAAAAATTTGACACCAACTTACGTTATGCACACTATAATATTAAAATTAATAATTTTATCATTGTAAAATAATAAATTTATTAACTTTACTTTTAGATTGAAAAAATTATAAGGAGATACTCAAAATATGACTCTCGACCTAATTTTCTCTTCTTTGATTGTCCAATGTTGGTTATTGCATTCCTCCCCCTGCTTTTGATTGACCCCTTGTTGGGTATTGCATTATCTCTTCTTTGATTAGTTAGCATTCTTCCCCTTTGATTGACCCGTGTTGGGAACTTGGTAGTGGCGTGTTCTTCTTTTGTTCGGCCCAAGTTGGACATTGATATTGGCATTGTTCGTATCACCTCCTCCTTTGATTGGCCCTTGTTGGCATTTGCATCAGTTTAGGCTCACACTAGAAAAGTTAAGAAATTGACAAACTCTCGAGGTCAAGAGTTATCTATGTTTACATATGGATTATTTAATTTCTTTAGTAAGGGTAAATTTGTAACAACTCATGACTCTCTTTGATATAATATTGTCTGCTTTGGACATCGTGCTCACAAGGTTTTGCTTTTGGGCTCTCAAAAAAGCCTCGTATCACTAAGATGTAATCTCTTTACTTATAAATCACCACATATATATAATCTCAAGCGATGTGAGATTGCATAGCTTACCCTCTTCTTTATAGAACTAATGATTGTTACAATCACCCCTCCTTTTGGGGCCCAACGTCCTCGTTTGTCACACTTTCGGTTGGGTATAGGCTCTGATATCATTTGTAACTATTAGATCAAAAATTCATATTTTTCTTAGAAAAATAATTGAAGATAATTCTAGATATTATCATCAACAAATGAATTGTTGGACTGCTAATTCAACGTAATAGTATTTTCCTTTATCTTCCACTAGCATAACTCCCAAGGTATTCTACTACTAAAAATTTAATTAGTATAATTTTTATATGTTACAAAACTTGCCCACCGAGTTTTGGATTAAAAAATATAAGCAGTTTAAATCTTATCTTTTATAAAACTTGGTCTCCAAGTTTTCATACGGATAAAGTAACCCAATAAAAATCTTATCTATCATCAAAAATATTTTTGAAACATTATTGATAAAATGGTGAAATATTAAAATTGTTAGGATCACTTGTTTTATATATATATATATATATATATATATATATTGTGTCACTCTCTCACTTTTGTAGTTGTCACATATTATCTCTTTTTTCCATAAAAATAGAGCTTAATTATAACGTATTGTTTTACTAATTATTACAACTCTACCATTCTTAAATAGTACAAGACTTACTACTCAAATTTTTAATAAAACGCGGACGAAACTTGCGTTTTAGGGATTTTTGGGCTTTTGCTCCGCTGACACACGGGAGAAAGGGAAGGGAAGGACAGAGAGAGACAGTTAGTTTTTTTTTCCCACTGACACAGAGAGAGAGGGAGAGAGAGAGGGAGAGTTAGTGAGTGGGGTAGAGTGTTTTTGTGGGTTTTGTTTTCTTTTTTCTACAAACACACGTAAGGAAGGAAAAGAAGAAAGAGAGAGAGAGAGAGAGAGAGAGAGAGAGAGACAGAGAGAGGTTAGTTGCGTGGAGTACTTTTTTTTGGATTTTTTTTTTTCTTTTGTTCGAGAGGGAGGGAGAGAGAGAGAGAGAGAGAGTAGATGAAGTGAGCGAGAGAGAAGAGAGAAAAAAAAAAAAAAAAAAAAAAAAAGGATGTTTGGTTTGTTAGTTCAAACTAAAATTTTTAAATTTTTTTTGTTTTTTCTTTAAAAATTTTTGTCTTTTCTCAAAATTTTTTTGTCTTTTATAAAAAGTCAACACAATGTACTATTTAAATTTAAAAATCTTAACTCAAACTTACACACCACACTCCCCCCAAAAAATATTTTTTCTTGGTAAAAATATTTATTTATATATTATTGTAAAATATATATTTAATATTTGTTTATTTTTGTATATTCTTGTAATTTGTTTAGATATTTTGTTATAAGTAAGTTAGATTGATTTAAGAAATACTTTTCATTAAAATATTAAATTATTATCTTTAAAATAAAAAAAAATTTTATTTTTTTATTTTAGTTTTTATTTTTTATTTTTGGTTTAGTCTATTCTTAACATTTTAGTCATTTGATCTTTTGATCTTTTTCATGTTTTCTTTTTTCATCTTCAAGTATTTGCTAGTGTTTTTTTTTTTTGGTCTAATTTTACTTAAATAATTTTTTTATTATTTAAATAAATTTTTTCAAATATATCCAACCATGTGTATCGCATATGTTTTAAACTAGTTCACTTAAAATTCATAAAGTGTTAACTTTTATTTAATAAAGTGTTAAACTTTGTTTTTTAAAAGGGGAAAAAATAGGACGGCATCAAGTAGTGTATATTCCAGTAATTTTTTTTTATTAGAAAGTTAAATATGTTGTTGTCACGAGAACATTACGTCAAATATTAGTACGTACAATTTTTTTCTTCAAAAAGATGATATTGGAAATTTTGACATATACTCAAATAAGTTAGAAGGGCAGCACTTTTGTTATTAATGAAGAAAAAAAAATTTACAAATGTGTAAAACTTGAATAGTTGTAATAATAAAAAGTGGAAGAATTGTAATAATAAATAAAATGATGAATTAAAAATTGAAATTCATTTTTTATGAGAAAAAGGGATGATGCATATATAATAAGAGAATAACTAAAAGTGACAAGGAGAGTGATGGAGTGAGTGATTTAAACAATTATTCTTGATTATAAATTAAGAATTAATTATCAAAAAGATAAAACAAAATTTTGACATAACTCAGATGAAGTTAAATATTAATTTGGGTAAGCTTTGTATATGTTATTACATAATTCAACAGTGCATTTGTTAAAAATTAATAATTAAACAGACAATTAATATTTAAAGAAAAGCTTTCAGAAGTTGTTACATATTTCAAGAGTGGGGTGGTTAAAAATTAATAATTAAGAGAAAATTAATATTGAAAGCAGTTAATAATAGATAATAAGAAGTTCTTTTTGTCATATTTTGTATAATGGCAACTTGCCCCTAGATTGTAATCGTCATTTATAAATATGAAAAATATACGAATGACACTATAATATTATTCTAATTAATTTTAAGTTGTCATTACAATTAATAAGAAGATATTGTATTCATCAACGAAAACGTTGACAACTAAAAAATAAAAAGGTTAGAAATTAACGTTAGTGTTACTAATCTAGCTTAGCGTCTATTTGATGAATGAATTAAATTTGAGATGAGATGAAATTTTTAAATTTGAGTTGAGTTAACTTTTAAAAAAATAATTATAAATTTTATTGAGTTTTAGAAAAAAAATAAAAATAAGATAAAAAATTTAAATTAAATTTAAATTGAGATGATTCACTAATGAAGGCTTACTCTTGTTAATATTGATCTTCTCGGATTATTAAACATTTCAACCCAAAAAGGAGGAAAGAGATACTGTCAAGCTTGACGGCCGGCCTAGATCAGACAATTTAGCAACCCCCTTTGACTTTCATAAATGCTTTTTCTCTTTCTTTATTCTTTATTCTTTTTCTTCTGTTCCTCCCCCCCCACCCGGAATGAGTACTCTTTTAAATACTCTAATGAAACAAATATACAGTTGGACGATGGCTTTGAAGTTCTAAGTAGCCTCTTGTTCAGACCTGAGAATTTGGGCCAGGCCAAACGGGCCGTAATTTAGGTCCGGTCGGTGACTCGATCCGGCCCGCATTTTATGATCCCTGTAAAAGTCCGGCCCTATAGTAAGAGTCAGGTTGGGCTCTCCTTTTAGACCTGATCCGAATATATATATAACCGTTGGACCAACTGCTATTACAACCATTAGTCCCAACGCTTTAAGCCTTTATTGTTTTTTTTTAATAATAATAATAATAATTTTTTATTAAAAACTTTAAAATTTTTTGTTTATTTTTTTTTAATTTCATTCCCATTCTATAAATACCCTTTTACTTTTTATTTTTTCACACATCTTCTCTCTTTCAATCTCTTATTCTCTAATTTCTTTCTCTATATTATCTTATTTCCAATTTCTCAATTCTCATTATTCAATAATTAATATTCTATAGTTTTTTTCGTCTAATCTCTAAATTTATAATAACTCATATTCTCATTATTTTTATAATCTCCATTCTTTTATAAATCATAACCTATATAACAACATTCTCATTATTTCTCTAGTTTTTAATAACTCATATTCTCATTCTCATTATTCTAAATTGTAAATTTCTAATACTTACTTTCCTACAAAAGAAAAAATCAAAATGGATCCAAATCCAAATGTTCAACAACCAATTATTGATCTTGATGATGATTACTACGGGATGGATGATCGTGACATCGAAGAAGTGGAGATTTTCAGTATGGAGGCTGGCGACAATGTCCCTAAGATCAGACGTAGGAGTTTCAATACTCCAATACCACCAAGTCCAATGTTGGCACCATCAAGAAGTAGTTCGGAAAGCACTGGTTATCCACCAAAAAAGCCAAAAGGTACTGCTAGAACCACTTCACGTGCTTGGCAATTCTTCGATGTTGTGCAGAAAGATAACTTCGGCCCCGACGGCAAAAAAAATACAAACAAGACTAGCAAAATGTAAGTATTGCCAAAAAATTTTGACTGCTAACTCTACAAGTGGGACCCGCCACTTATTAGCCCATGGTGAAAAATGTGCTAAGAAACATTACAAGGGAAGGGAGCCGACACAAAGCACTCTAAAATTCAACTCCGATGGCTCAGTATGTACTTTTTCTTATGATCCCATGGTAGCTAGAGAATCTCTAGCTCGTTGAATTGCCTTTACAGATTTACCTATTAGTTTTGGTGAAACTACTTTTTATGAAGAGCATATTCAAAGATCTTTTTGTCCACAATTTAAAGTCATTACTAGAAAAACTATTAGGAGTGATATTATATCTTATTATAGTAAAAAAAAAACGCACTACATTAATATCTTATATGAATACAAACACATTTTGTATTGCATTGACATCTGATATTTGGGCTGCTAGGTCAAACCAAGATTATATTAGTGTAGTTTCACATTATTTAGATCTCCAGTGGCAATTACAAAAAAAAATTATTGACTTTAGACTTATTGATCATTCTCACAATACTTTAAATATTACTGATAATATTATGAGTGTTTTAAATGAATTTGACATTAGCAATTGCATTATTTCGATCACCCTAGATAATGCTTTGGCAAATACCGCTGCAATTCGTTTTCTTGAGAAAACTTGTCAGAATATATTTGTGGAATTTTATTACATCAACATTGTGCATGTCATATCATCAACCTCATTGTAAAACCAGGTATGAAGTTGGTAAATAGTAACATAGAAAATATTTATAATGCTCTCTTTTGGATACATAATTCAAATCCTCGCATTGCTGAATTTAAGAGGTATTGCAAAGCAGAAGGTTTAAAATCTCAAAAATTTGGGACTGATATGCCGGTAAGGTGGAACTCTAACTTATTTAATGTTGAAAAATGCAATAGAATATAAGAATGTTATTTCTATGTTTTATAATACAAAGCATAATATGATTTTATTATCTGCTGTTGATTGGTGATCCGGGTAGTAAAACCAGATCCGGCATGGGTCTCTCGGACCAACCCTCTTCCTTCACAGCTGACAGCAGCGTTGCTCCTGTACCTGTCAGCTACAGAGACCATCCCCCTACTTCTGCAATATATCAAATCACCAACAACCTCCACCTGCCCTAGCAGGATCTACCGTCAGAGACAACCATCCCTCTGTCCCCCACTCTGACAGGCACTGTTGCCCCTTTGCCGGTGACGCCCATTGCGTCCTGCCGCTCACTACACAACGCCTAGGGCCACGTGGCACCCATCCATTGGGCGAGTAGCCCCTGCAGGCCTACCTATCCACCGGATACCCTAGGCAGCCAACCCGACCGGGTCGCCCGAGCACCCAGGCCCACTAAGAACACCTATAAATAGAGGAAAAACCCTCACTTCCAGGTATGGTCATTTTTGCCTTGCCAAAACTCTACCTCTCCCCTTGCATCAGTATCCTTGCTGACTTAAGCATCGGAGTGCCCACGGCAGACACCATGTATTGCTGAAAGAATGATTTATTTTTAGAAACTTTTTATGATGCTACTGTTTTATTGTCTGGTGTTTATTATCCCACTTCTCTACTAGTTTTCATCCAATTAATGCTTATTTCTTCATTATTTTCTAAATATAGAAATGATAATTTATTTAAACTAATAGTAGAAAAAATGGAGAAAAAGTTTATGAAATATTGGGATCACAATAACATGCCTTTATTATATTGCCTTGCCATTATTTTAAATCATATAGTTAAATTAAATGATCTTTATAATGGTCTTACTCATATTTCTGAACATATGAATGTAAATTTTGCTTCAACGTATTCTTTAACATTTACTAACACTAATGCAAGTTATTTGAGATTTTTACAAGTTATCAGAATAAATTCGGGCAGCAAGTTAACATTGAAACCGAAGAAACTCTTCCAACTACTGGTGATCGGAAAAAGAAAAATTTTTTGGGTTTTTTCTCTGCTCCAGCAAGATCGGGCTCTTCATCAAGTTCGAGTGTTACTCGTCCACTTTCAGCAAGTTCAACTACCACGAGTACGACACACTCGGAGATCGCAAAATACTTAGATACAGATTTTTCACTGCTAGAGTCAACTACAAATACTGAAGATTTTAAAATTTTAGATTGGTGGATGTTGTAGTCGACAAATTTTCTAGTGCTTTCCCATTTAGCACGTGACATCTTAACTATTCCTGTTTAAACAGTTTCTTCTAAATCAGCATTCAACATAGCTAGAAGGATAATTGAAGATCGGAAGACCTCATTAACACCTGAGATGGTCGAGGTGCTTACATGCCTAAAAGATTGGGAACATGCACATAAAAGGATGCAATATACATTAGAAGATCAAGAGATACTCCAACACTTGAACGAAATGACCATAATGGATGACGATGATATTGACAATGCTCATGCGGCTCCCCCTTCCGGTTGCTGATCCTGATTGATATATTTTTTTCATTGTAAAGTTATAAATATGAATTAAGATTGCACTCTTTTTTTTTTATTGAGGTTTTATCCCAATGGGTTTTACTTAGTAAAGTTTTTAATGAGGCAATCATGACATCAATAAAATTTTAAATTTCAATTTTATATTTTCTTTTTTGTATCCTTATTTTTTAATAAAATTTATAATTTCTATTATGTGCTTAATTTATTTTTCAATTTAGTAATATTTAATAAAAAATAATTACTAAGCAAATACTGCTAAATAATTATAATCTTAAACAACTAAAATTAAAAGTTTAATTATAATATTAAGTTAACTAACTAACTAATATTATAATTATTAAGTACTAACTAAGCAATTATAATATAAATAAAATATAAAAATTAATAGAAATAGTATAATAAATTTTTTTTAACAAAGTATAAAATTTTTTATTTTTATCTAAGATAAATATTAATTATTAAATTATAAAAATATACAAATTTATTCAAAAATTACAAATACAAAATAAAATTAAATAAAAATTTTAAAAATTGGGCTAGGCCCGGCCCGACCCACTCTAAGCCCACGGGCCAGGCTGGGCTTATATTTCAAAAATTCGGGTCGGGCCGAGCCGACATGTATTTTCAATGGGTCGGGCCGGCCCGACCCGTATTTTTGAAATAGCCCATTAGACTCGGGTCGGGCGGTCCGAATTCCCAGCACTATTCTTGTTTGGTTAATTCTATATATATATATATATGTATGTAAGTATATATATATATATATATATATGTCTCGATCTCATGAACTAGCAAGGCGCTTTTCTTTTGAAGTGAATAAAGAAGATATAAATGCGGTAGAACATACGAACCATACGAACCATGATAAATCCAAGATTGAAGTGCGACGCTTATATCATCTCCAATGCATTGGTATATATCAATATTATATTTATTATAAATAAATATGAAAAATAATATTATTTTATTTTTATTCCAATGAATAATATTATTCTTATCACTATTTTTATCTTTTGTACTTGTAAAAGAGAGCACTTAGTATTTAAATAATTAAAAAATAAAAATATTATAATAATTATATGACAAAAGTCAAGCCAACAACTAATATGAATCCAATGTTAAATTTAATATTGGCTATACTTTGTGACAAATGTGGCACAAAATTTAGTATTTGGCAAATTTTGATATCAAATATAGCATTTAATTGGAGAGTACTTTTTTTATCCAAATACTATAATTTACCATTGGCACATCATTTTAGCATTGTATTGAAAATTCTTTTAGTATATAACTAAATCCATATATTCCGATTATTGTGGTGAAAATGATCCGAACTCATCAAGAATTTGTCGAATTGAACAACCACTCTAACCACCTCACTCGGATCCCTAGATGGTAACTAACTTGTTTTTTATAGAGTTGCAAGACTAGTTAATGTTGCAAGTGATCCCACACCATAAATAGCTGCTGTTTGTTAAACCAAAGGAGACCATGATTGTCATGCCAAAGGAATATCCACTATGTTTTAACTTTTGTTTTTCTTCTCGAAGGTCATAAGGTAGGATTTCTTATTTTACATTATTAATAAAATCTAATTTTATAATCACTGAATTAAAATTTTGTTGATATGATATATGAGAAGTATTTATTAGATTATGTATTTATCCTTTATCATTAAGTTACGAGACTACTGTGGTGTTTATATACGCAATGAGCTACCTCTATCCTTGTGCTAGCGCCCAAACCCATTTAACATGGTAACAGAGTCAAGTTTTATAGACGACGGTGGGTTCGGACCTTGAACCACACTACGTGTAAGTGAGAGTATTAGATTGTCACAAAATTAAGTTACGAGGCTACAATTATGTTTTATATGTGGAATGAGCTCTCTCTACCCTTGAGCTAGCTCTTGAGTATGAATTTTACCCAAGCCTATTTAACAATACCCATGTTAAACATTTACGTATATCAAACCACTTGCAATCATAAATCAGACCATTGAAAAATTAATCGATTTATTTTTTGATAATGTGACGTCGTACGATAGAAGTCCCTTCTTATCATGATTAGCAAAAGAATTGTCTTTTCTTAATTCTTTTGACTAAATTGCTCGTTTAGTCCCCAAAATTTTAAGTTTGTGCAATTTCGGTCTCTGTTTTTTGTTTCCTAGCTTAAATGATCCTAAATTATTAAAAATATTGTTATAGTAGTCATTTTCATTAATTCTTGGCTAAAACCGTTAGTTAGCATCACTTTTTAATTAAATTATTAATATATTCTATCCAATAATTAACAGAAAGGATTACTGTAGTAACATTTTTAATAGTTTATGAAAAAAGAATATGTAACAAAGTTGTAAAAATTTAAAAGTTTAGAGATCAACCTAGTAATTTACTTTTTTTCTTTTCAAGGACTATGTACGTTTGTCTTCTTCAATGTTCCATGTTCTTAGCATAAGATTTTAAATCTAGCGTATCTATCATTTCACCATTAAAAGCATCTTGAAAGTGAATCGTATTTATGGTTGCTGACAATAATTTAATAGTAATTAATTTTACACCTAACTTTATTATAAAATTAGAGTTCAAATCTAACATTGTTAAAAAAAAAAAAAAACAAAAAAAAGTAGTGAATCGTCCTTCAAGAATATAATATTTGTGAATCCAATATATGACAAAAGTGGAATTTAAGAGTGTGAACGCATTAACTCGAATTCTCAGAAGTCCCACCAATAGACCAATCAAGCAAAGGAAAAAATAGTTAAATAAATACAAGTCACAATAATAACAATATAAGTCTTGGCAGTAGCTTGCCTTCTTCTCTTTCTCATTGTTTGCTCATTGATTACTCCAACTCGCTACGAAAGGACTGTTGTACTCATTCTCGGGACGCGTGGTAGCATTCTAGTGGATAAGGGTCTTTGTTGTTTCAAAGCCTACGTTAATCTAGTCCATCTAGTCGATTCATTAAACTTTATGAAACGTTCTCCAAGGGCAATCATAGGCGAAATTTAGGGACAGTTTGGGACAATAGTTTTGAGACGGAATTTTACAACCCAACTATAAAACTCCTAAATTTTAGATTAACATGTTTGATACGAAGAAAGAAAAGATAAAAAGGAAAATTGGATGAAAAAAAGTTGTAATGGAACCTACTAATCTTAATCTCTCAAAAAAAGAGAGAAAAATTAAAATAAACCATATAATTATTAAAATTACTTTTTTATCTTTGTTTTTAAAATATAAAAAAAATATATATATACATATATATATATAAACAAAACAATAATTATAGCATAACTTTTTTCTTTTCTCTCTTTCTATGATACCAAAACAACATTAAAAAAAAAAAAAAGTTAATTCTTTCCTCTCCCTCTTACTTTCTTTCACTTTCGTTTTTCCTTTATCTCTTGTTTTCTTTCCTTCTTACTAAACATATGCTCCATAGCTTTCTTTTTTCAAGTTGAAATAAAAACTTTTTTTTTTTTCCAAATCGGACAGAGTGCGACGAAATAAATAAGATAAGATCTGTATTGTTTTTTTTTTTTTTTCCAAATAAATTTTAAATTTTTACGCTATATTTTATATCACAATTTATTTACAATTCACACATCAAATGTACATATATTTCAATTTCAACTTACAAAACTCTAACTTTAACCATATTTTCCAAACGAGCTCTTAGTGCATTTAAAGAAAATTTTATGAGTACAACTGTATTTTTTTGCTTCATTGCTAAAGTAGGTTATTTTAATTGTCCAATTAATTTTAACAATTGAATTTACTAGTGAGAGTACTTTTGTACGGTATGGTACATTCTTTTCGCGTGTACATTCAGAGCAGGTCTAATGGTCAAAATCGTGTATGTTAACCATGAAATAAATAGATAACATATTAACTATAGGTAAAAATATATATTTCAATTTACAAGCATTAATTTTTAAATACAAGAAAAATGCATAGTCCAAAAAAATCCTTTAAATTATATTACCGTACTTGAGGAAATAAATTTACCAAAAAATAAAACCCTCAAAATCTCATATATTTTAAGTGAAATGCAGATTTTCACCTTGCATTTTTTTAAATCATTAAAAAAAATGACACCATTTTACAAATCGTATGAAATCATCTATTAATACAAAAGGGAGCTGATAACGGTTTAGAATTATCATAAAAAATTAGAAGGCATAGACTCTCAAAAAAAGAAAAAAATGGAAAAAAAATATTTTGAAAAAAAAAATCCTCTAATTCCTTAAAAATAGGAACCACTAAGTGAAACACACACACACACACACACACATATATATATATATATATATATATAAAGCTTAATAACGTGTTTTCAGATTATTAAAAAAACAAAAAAACCTTTCTTCCTTAAAAATGAAAGAAACTGCATAAAATAACTAAATTGGAAAGATTCCTTAATTAAAAAGAAAGATAAGAAGTTGACAAACATAGAAATAGGAGAGAATTAAATTTGGAGATATTGAGGTTTTTTTCCCATGAAAAACGCCAATAAATAAAATCAACAAACGTGAAACATGGAAGGGTAAATCTGGAACAAAAAAATATTAACTTTCAAATTTTGTTCAAATATATAAATAAGTTTGGAAGTGTTTATTTTTTAAAAGGGATGTCTAAAAATGGCTATTTTGTGTAAATACTTCATTAATTTTTTCAATTAAGTCCATAGTTCCTTTTCTGAAATTTTAAAATCACAAAATTTATTTAGATTTTTTAAAAAAATTTCAACTATGCTCCAAGACTTGACTTATAAATATATGTTATTTCACAATTTAAAACCCCAAATAAATAAAAAGTCAATTACACTACTATTTAAGTTTGTATTTTAGGATTTTTAAAATTGGTTAAATTAGATTACAAAGTTTACGCTATAAGAATATAAAGTAGAATATTTTTTTAGTTTAAAAAATTTAGTTTGATTAACGCTCTATTGAAAAAAAAATTTGACTCCACCATTGATAACTACCCATGCGAACTGCAAGCCAAACGAAATCACCATGCCACTAAAAAGTGTTACATAAAAAAAAATAATAATAATAATAAAACCTATTATTTTTCCCCAGTTTTCCCACAAATGCTATCCAGTCCAAATTTCACAAAATTTATCCTCGTAAATAATTAAATGTTTGTATAACAGTAAATCAAAACGAATTATTCTGTAAAAAAGAACCTATCAACAGTTACCAATATGATGGTAGAGCTATAATCAAATGATCTATAGGATAAATCAATACGAATAGTAAAAACTAGAATTATACATTGATAAATAGCTAGGTTATGATCAAATGGTTCACGTATAAATATACTTTCCTCTTTTCTTCTTAATTTTATCAATGCATGTCCAAGAACCGTGTAAACGATAAAAATTAAAATATTCATTATCAACAATATCAATCTCCTCAACTAATGACAAAACATAAAATATCATTGCAATTATGATCATCCACTTTGTCATCATGAATTATTCTTGACTTTATTAGGACGACTAATAAAAATACTACATCATTAGAATTGGTTGAAAATTACTTGCTTTGAAAATCCAAAATGTGATTGTAAGCTAGCATAATAATAATTTCACTTCCGATTTCACTATAAGTAAGTAAGTAAATAATAAAAAAAAACTGTGATGTTAATGAACGACCGTTATTACAATCTTGCCATTTAAAGTCGACCTATGTCCTGAAATCGTGCATGGAATCCGAAACACGGCCCTTTTATCTGTGTTGCCTTTTTTTAACATGACTTTGAATGACATTTTTGCAAAAACCATCATTTAATATAAGGGCAATTTTAATCTTTTTTTTTTTTTTTTTTTTGGTTTTTAAAAATTCCCACATCACCGTGAAATTAAAAATTTTTGGAAAACAAAATACATTAAAAAACAAAAAATGAGTATTTGGGATTAGCCTTCAATCCGGGGCGTAATACTTTGGCACATAACTATCTTTTAAAGACATATGTAATTATTTGTTGGTTTACATGTAATTATTTATTAATTTTAAGATTAACATGTTTTATTTATTGATATAAAAATCTAACTTTTATGTATAGATCATGTTTATTTATTTCAAACTTTATTTGCAAGTCTGACGGCCGCACAAGTCCAACAGTGTAACATTAATGCAAATAACATGTAACACTAATATTAATATTCTATAGTACATGTAATTTTTAGAAATAGCTCCAAATAAGTCATATATTTGTTTAGTTACACAGAATATTGCATGTGAAATCGAATCACATTACATGAATCTGTAAAAAAAAAAAAAAAAAAAAAAAAAAAAAAAAAAAAAAAAAAAGTTACATCTATCGAACTTGTACGACCATCGGACTGAAAACTACGTACTGATACAAAACCTAATCAAGTGAGACCCCATGCCACTTCCTCGATATTGCTCAGCCCTTGTCCATGACCAAGTAGGGCTTTGGACCAATGTGAGGCTTACTGAGACCGGCCATGGCCAGCATAGTAGGTCTTGCCCGAATAGAAATTCTCATATTTCTTCGTTCATTTTATGTCTTTCAACATTTCTACATATAGATTCTCATTTTTCACTATCAGTAAGAACTGTAGTTTTAATTGTTGGATTAATTATTCAAGAGTTGCTAATCTATGAAAACTTTTAACTTGAACATTCATAGATCAAAATATTGAAAAAGTAGTTCAACAACTAAACCTATAATTCTTGTTGTACATAAAGGACAGCTTCAACAATAGAAGCTTCTTGTCTTTTCAATTCACACACACTGATCTTATTATTATTTTTATCTATACCCCACAAATTTTAAGGCCACTCTCACTTTCTCTCTTGAACTTTAAAGACTCTCACAGACAGAAAAATAGAGAAATTAATCTTATTAAATCCATTTTGTTAGGATCTATACTAAAAATAAATGAAAATTAAAACAACATGACCTTAACTCACTTTTTTCCACATGTTTTTAGTTAAAATTCTGATAGAAAGGGTATGTAGGGTCAAATTCAAAGTTAAAGAGATAAAATGAGAGTTTTAAAATTTAAAGGAGTAAAGTTGAAGTGATCTAAAAATTCACAAACATCGATTTTCAAGTTTTAATAATTTTTAACTCCAATAATTCAAATGTCTCATATATCAAACATATAATTCAATTTAACTGAATTCAAAAAAAAAAAAAAAAAAAAAAAAAACCTAAGAAAGAATATAAGGGTAACTTGTGTCTTTTAACACTTTGAATTTCAGTGTTTTGACGGTAATATATATATATATTTTGGTGGGGGGCCAGATGATTTTTACGTTGACTGTACAATGGAAGTTATTTGTGTTTTCCAAAAAAAAAAAAATAATACAGAGATTATTTTGTAATTATCTGAAATCAAATGAATAAACTCCTAATTTTTCCCAAAAAAAAAAAAAAAACTAAAATTCAAAAAATCCGAGAGTTGTTGCTCCCTCCCAACAATATCTACGCCGCCATCAAGGGCTAAGGGACCGAAAAACCATCTAATCCCTTGTTTACCCACGTCAGTTAAGGTTTTTTATTTTTTTTATTTTTTATTTTTAATTTAATACTTTTTTTTTATTTTTTAATATGGTAGCATTGCTACGGTGTTACGGGAATCTGGATCTTTTAGTAGCCATCTCGACAAAGATTGCGACTTAAATTGTGACAATTTTTTTTCCCCCAAAGGACCCGTATGGAATATAAGTTGGAGTTGAAGTTGAAGATATATGTTTGGTGGAAATGTGAATTAAAAATAAATTATGTTATTTGAATAATACAAAAAATTTGAAATGTGTTTGGAAAAAAATAAACAGTATAATATGTTTCGTTCTTCTAGTTGTTGTAAACGTTTAAAAATAAGAATCATGATACTTCGATTTGAAAAAAAATATATTAAAGTTTAACTTTCACAGAAATTATAAAAGAATTTATATGTGTGGTGTGGTGGTTAGAGACGACCAAGGGATGGTGATTGGGGCAGCGGCTAAGAGAGTCTTTGGTAGCTTTTCTCCCCACGTGGGCAAGTGCATTGTGGTTCGTGAAGGTGCTTGGTTTACTCAGTTGCTGGGAGCCTCTTCTTGGTCCATGGAAACTGATGCGATTAATGTGGTGTGCATGATTAACAATCCCAATGCCCATTCTTTGGAGGCTAATATCGTTGAAGATATATGTAATTCGTTGAATCGAGCTAATAGTGGACATGTTTGCTATGCCCAAGTTCTTGGGCTCTTTTGTAAGAAACGATTTGTTGAATTTGCTATAAATCCAGAACCACTTTTTTAAAAAATAATAATAATAAATAAACCAAGGATACGAGGGAGAAAAAAAAAATGTAAGATTTGTAGTGGAACTAATAGGAGTTTGAGTTTGAGCTTTCTAAAACAAACCTATTCATACCCACCACAACTTAATCCATGTCATGAAACTAAAACAATTAATTCTTAAAGTTCTACTTTTACTAATGTATTATTTTTTTTTTATAAAAAAAATTATTGGTGTCTTCTGTCCCTTTTTCATAGTTACAAAAAAAAAAAAAAAAAAAAAAAAAAAAAAAAAAATCTTTGAGATCTATTAATAAAACAGAAAATGCTCAATTAATTAATTTCATACAAACTAACCGAATATTGAACCTAAAAGACACGGTTAAAAAAAAAAAAAGAAAAGAAAAGAATAGAAAAGAAAAAAAAGACACGGTTTGCAGACTTATTGGGAGTAGTCCTTGGTATTTGATCTAAATTGTAGGTAATTTACTCGATTTTTTTTTTTTTTTTTGGCTCAAGTAATTGACTCGATTTGGCGATATTTGTTTTTCAAGTCAACAATTTTTCTTTCTTTTAATTTTTTTGCTTGTTCTTTTCTTTTTGTTTTTTTATTTTTCCTAATTTGTCTGCATGTGCATTACCTTTAAGGGGTATAACTGTCTTTTCATCATTTCTTAGTTTCAAAATAAGTTGTAGGAACAATATTGATGTGACTCCTTTGATATCTGCATTTTTTTATTTTATGTTTTATTTGTATTTTATATATTTTAAAATTTTATCGTCAGATAATATTTAATATATAAATCTATATATTTTCTCTTTTGATGCATATTTTGTGCTTAAAATATCAAAAATATCCTAAAAAACCATAATATGGATCATTTACCTTTCGTACACAATTTTTTATTTTTATTCAAAAAGTACACAATACATTTAAATTCATACATTTTGTATCATTATGTTACATTTAACAAATTAAAATCAATAATTTTTCTCTATTCCTACTTTAGTTTGAACTAAAAATACATGTACGGATTTATATAGTAAATGTAATCTAGAGAAATTTTAAAAGGCACCATATACTTTTTTGAAAAAAAAAAAAAGAAAACAAAATACATGATATAAAAATATAAGTGATATTCACTTTTATTTTTTCTTTTAAGGATTCTTATATTCAATTTTATTTTTTCTTTTAAGAATAATCTGGCTATTTTAAGATTAAAAACTATGGATTGACTTATAAAGGTTAAAAATTATATATTACAATAAAAATATAAAGATTCAAAATATATGCTTTCTGATGAAAGCAAAACACATAAATAATCCTTAAATGAATTATCACGAGAAACTTCTATTTTTTTCTGGTCTGGAGGGCTTCGTAGGTTAGTCAATAGTTGCTTCATTTCTTTCCTTGTCTCAAGTCAATAGTCTTTGTTTGTTTCGTACATGTTTTACTTAAAACAAAAAACAAAAACAAAAAAAAAACAAGAAAAAAAAAAAAAAAAAAAAAAAAAAAAAAACAAAAAGTAATGACAATAAAGAAGAAGAAAAAGAAGCTTTTCCATTGATAAACCTTGTTAAAGCAGAGTGGCAAGAAATCAAAAGAAGCAACACATCAATGGAATTTTCTTGTTTCTATATGTCTAATATCATATACGCTACGTTCTTGTTATTTTTCGATGCTTTCGCCTTCGCAGAAGACAGCATTGGTCCGTTCCAATCCATCAGGGACGGAACAACCTTGGTTTCTAAAGAAGGAACGTTTGAGTTCGGTTTTTTCAGTCCTGGAAATTCTAAGAATCGATATGCGGGAATTTGGTACAAGAACATCCCGGTTCAAAACGTCGTTTGGGTCGCAAACCGGTGCAACCCCATCAATGATTCCTCCGGCTTATTGACCACAAACAGCACAGGAAATCTTGTGTTGTTGCATCAGAACAAGAGTGTCGTTTGGTATACAAGCTTATCAAAACAAGTCAAGAAACCGATAGTACGGCTTCTAGATTCGGGAAATCTTGTTCTGAAGGACGAGGAGGACGGAAATTCGGAGGCCTATTTGTGGCAGAGCTTTGATTATCCTTCTGATAAATTCTTAGCAGGGATGAAGTTAGGATGGGACTTGAAAAAGGGTCTTAGCCGGCGAGTGTCGGCGTGGAGGAATTGGGATGACCCTTGTCCTGGGGACTTTTCTTGGGGTGTGGAATTTGATGCTCTAAATCAAAGCATCCCGGAGTTTTATGTTCGGAATGGTGGAAAAAAGTTCCTACGAGCCGGGCCTTGGAATGGAGTCCGTCTTAGTGGCGTTTCTGAGTTAAAGCCGAACCAATTTGTCAACTACCAGTTTGTTGACAACGAAGATGAAGTTTATTATACTTTCAACCTCAAGAGCAACTCCGTGATCGCGATCTTTGTTTTGAATCAAACAACCAGCACGCGCCAACGACTTACATGGATCGCGGAAGAGAAGAGTTGGAACCTTCAATTTTCCGATCCTAAAGACCACTGCGATAACTATGGTCTCTGCGGAGGCAATGGGAATTGCGTTATAGGCGATAATCCGGTCTGCCATTGTTTGAAAGGATTCAAGCCCAAGTCGGAGGAGAAATGGAATTTAACGAATTGGTCAGGAGGGTGTGTGCGCAATACTCCGCTAGACTGCAAGGATAAAAAGAGCGACGGTTTTATGAAATTTGTTGGCTTGAAATTGCCCGATACTACGTATGCCCGCCTGAATAAGAGTATGAACCTAAAGGAATGCAGGGCTAAATGTTTGAGCAATTGTTCTTGCATGGCTTATGCAAGCTCAAATGTTAGAGACGGAAGCGGCTGTCTCATGTGGTTTGGTGATCTGATGGATATTAGACAAGTCTCTACGGAAGAACAGGCGCTATATGTTCGTATGCCAGCTTCAGAGCTTGGTAAGGCCATTTTTACATTTCTTTTTCCTTACCGTTTTGGTCCTTTTTTCAGTCACACTTGCTGTTAGATTACAATGAATTTTCATATGAGTAATTTATTTGGTTTTTCATCACGAATAACCAAAAAAAAAAAGGGAAGTCTGGTCATATGGTGAGAGCTGTGATAGTCGTGGCCTGCATCGGAAGCATTTCAGTGGTGCTCTTACTTGGCTATTTCGTATACAGAAGAAACTCAAAAGGTATTTTTGCTCTTACTCTTATAGGCTTCGATTTGGGGTTTGCATAATAACCTGAAATATACATGTGAATTGTTGCATCATTGTTGTTTCTTACATGTAAGGTCATCTTTTCATGACTTTTTTTTTTCTTTTTTAATCAGCTACATCGGAAGAAACAGAGAGAAGTCTAGTGACGAGAACGAATGAACGCCACGAAGAAGACCTGGAACTCCCTTTATTCGACCTTCCTACAATTGTTACTGCCACAGATAGATTTTCATTTAAAAATAAACTTGGTGAAGGTGGTTTTGGACCTGTATACAGGGTGAGCTTCCCCTTATGTACATGCCGGTTGAAGAACAAATGCTTTATTTATTTATTTATTTTTTAAGCAAAAACATCCATTGATGTGGGAACACAGGGTATGCTAGAAGGTGGGCAAGAAATTGCAGTGAAGAGGCTGTCATTGAGTTCTGGACAAGGAATCGACGAGTTCAAAACTGAAGTCAAACTAATTGTGAATCTTCAACATCGGAACCTCGTCAAGCTTCTTGGTTGCTGCATTCAGGGAGAGGAGAAGTTGTTGGTTTACGAATATATGCACAACAAAAGCCTTGACTCTTTCATTTTTGGTTAGAATCCCTCTCAACCTCACAGTTCTCAACATAGAAATATCGTATCATACTAATTATTTTGTGGTTTTTGTTGTAATTGTCCAACTTGAAGTTTGAAAATCATACTCTGCAAATTGCCAGATAAAAATCAAGCTAAGCTCTTAGACTGGCCTAAGCGCTTCCAAATCATATGCGGAGTTGCTCGGGGGCTTCTGTATTTACACCAAGATTCGAGATTGAGAATTATACATAGAGATCTCAAAGCTAGTAATGTCCTACTTGATAATGAGATGAACCCCAAAATTTCAGACTTTGGTTTGGCTCGAACTTTTGGAGGAGATGGTGATGATTCAGAAGGAAAGACAAGGAGGGTAATAGGAACCTAGTGAGTATTATACACACACACACATATTCCCTACCCCATATAAATTATATACATATCAATGAAATTTAACTAAGTGTAATTTTATGATACAGTGGTTATATGGCACCGGAATATGTCTATAACGGTCAATTCTCCATAAAATCTGATGTCTTTAGTTTTGGAATATTGGTCTTAGAGATTGTAAGTGGAAAGAGAAGTACAAGCTTTTTCCTTCAGAAAGAAGGCCTTACACTCACTGCACATGTAAGTATCGAAAAAACTGCATTTGTTAATTTGATGTATTGAATTCAAAAAATGAATATCTAAGACCATCGTTTTGAACATTCTAGGCATGGACATTAATGCAAGAAGGCAGGGCAATCGAATTGCTTGACTCGCACTTAAGGGATTCGCACCACGATTTGCAGGAAGTGCTTCGTTGCATCCATGTCGGTCTGTTATGTGTGCAACAACGCACTTCGGATAGACCAAGCATGTCGTCCGTGGTTGTGATGCTAAGCAGTGATAGCCATGTATTGCCTTATCCCAATAGACCGGGCTACTTCATGGAGACAGAATCACCACAACTATTTCCCGAGTCATCTCGAGTCAGTACTATAACTATATCAGGACCAGTGGCTCGGTAAGGATTATATTCATGTTGTTGGAACCGCAGACGAGTGCCTGCTGTGGATACATGTCTCAAACTCTTTGTTAACCTTTAGAATGCCTACTAACAGTAATTTAAATAAAGATTTTGTCTCTAGTTTTGTTTTTCATTCCGTTTAGTTCGTTGGAAATAATTAGGCTAGAGTAGATACTTCCGCAGACGCATAATATCAATTTTCTTGTTAAATACATTACGGGATGTTATTCGATGCTTTCTGCATTCAGTTCTAGCTATTTTCACACCTTCTAATCGACCTAAACAACATATACGGATCCCTTCAACAGAGGAGTTCGCTATTTTATTATTTTTATTGTTTTTTTTTTTAATTTTATTTTTTTACAACTTTCTACTAATTCTTTGATACAGAGCTTTTACAAGTTATAAAGTCCCTAAAAACCACTGTTTACTCTGTTTTATACTAAACTATTGGGGTGCTTTTGATATACATATACAGATTTATTTTTATTTAAACCACTTGTTTATACTAAATTATTCATTAATCAAAGAAAAAAGGGAATGCAATCCACCCAGGAAAAGTCATCGGACTTGAAGAAAACAGAGTTTGCAATGGTATGAGTTGAAACTGCCAAAAAAAAAAAAAAAAAAAAAAAAACACACTCACACACACACAAATAGAACAATTAAGAAACCGTTGACGAAGAAAAAATTGTACTCTTGAATGATATAGACTCTTGCAGACGCAAATCTTGATCTCATGATGAAGTATGTACTTACTAGTTTAAGGCTTCGTGCTTGAAGCATGATTAAGAATTTTTATGAACATCACTATGTGAAACGAGAATAGGATTATTATTTTTTTTTCTTTTTTGATCCAAGCACTTCCAAATTACGAGGAATTGCTCGCAGAAATCTCCTTCGTCACTAAGATTCTAGACTAATCCTTTGTTTGGATCACCATCTCAATTTGAATTTTTTTGCTTTTAGATGCAATGTTTTAGTTGGTTGTGCAATATTTAAGTGATTTACTATTAACAACAATTTAACTTAAATCCAAATGCAAATTTTCATTTTTTAGAATTCCATAGTATACTCATTTTCAACCTTTATACTATTTAAATGCCACATTTAACAAAACTATCCAAACATTTATAGGTTCAATTTGATGGCAACATTATAAAAAATTCAAATGCAACTTGTGATCCAAAGATGATCATGATTTGAACCCTGAAATTTCAAAATTTGACATGGCTAAAACATTCAGCAGGAAATCATACAGAAGAAAACAGAACAATACGATTATAACATAGTAAGTTTTTATTGTACAACCATTCTATAATATATCAAATATTTGCTTCTTCTTTATTAACCCTATTCACATCTTTTATAATTTTCACAATTTGAAATGGTTCCATGGCACCAGAATACGCAAGTGATGGGGCTAATTTCTTTGAAGTTTGATATTTAGCTTCGGTATATTGGTGTTGGAGATCATTAGTAGGAAGAGAAACAGAGGACTCTTACATCCTGATCATGTTGCCCTTCACACTGAAAGGCATTACATGTATGTATTTATTCATTTACTTGAGTGTGCTGATTCTTCAACAAAACATTTTCTTTTGTTGTTTGCTCACATTTTATTGGAGCAAAAACAGGGCAACTATTCATATTATGTAGAAATAAACCAAGATAAGTGATCTGTTTCTATCATCAACGAGTCAAGAAGCTCGGTTGACAATTTAAAAAAAAAAAAAAAAAAAAAAAAAAAGACATGAGCAAAGTGCCCGATCATTCTCCAAAGTCGCACGATCAATCTTAAGTGGAACTCAAATTCCTCTAACAATATGTGCGGGAATCTGAGGTTGCCGATATTACCAATTTGGATTGAAAAAAAAAAAAAAAAGTTTGAACCATACTTGAGCGTTTGTCGATTTCTGTTTAGACGGATTTTATAATTCGGCTGTTCGACGTTAAAGTCACGTAATCCTTGGCTTAATAGCTATCGGTCTCGATGCCCAAATTTTGTCACTCTCTCTTTGAATCAGAGTACAAGTGAAGATGAAGAAACCCTCTGCCTAAAGAAATTAATCTCTAGTTACCCTGCATTTTTAATAATTGGCTTAGTTTTGATTTCAAATCAATTAGTTTCCGCTATTTTTCTCCTTGTGAAAAAGTTACTCCAATCCAAGACGGTTGATATAAATATTACACATTCCTCACAAATAGATTGTGCTGTCCTTAGCTATGCCATTATCATTTGGGACGTCGTCCGTGCCCGACAAGAGGGCCGGGGTGCGCCTCAACGGCTACTGAGACCAAAAGAAGTGATTCCTTGCGTAGAAAGTCATCTTGATATATAAAAGATTAAGATAGAAATATTGATTTTGGTGATCAAAATAATATCAACAATTTAAAAAAAATGATTTTTTTACTCCGGTGACGTGGAGAATAATTTTCTTAATTTAGCATCCAACTTGTCATCCGATACCAAATCTAAATGCATCAGACTTTGAGGAATTCAATGATCTAGTTCCTTAAGCAACATAATTTTATAACAACATAAGACCAATTAAAAGGATCAACATTCAAACCAAAATATTAAATATATTGTTACCCCACTGTCCATATTAAGATTTCAAAATATGAATATATGTAAGACAATTTCATGATGTCCTAAATATTTTAATCTACAAGATAAACAAGCAAAAAAAAAAAAAAAAACAAATAATATACGTTCTTGACAGCACTGCAACTCTTTATTTTACTCCCTTGTTATAATAAGCTATAATTAACCAAACAAAATAACGATAACTTAGTCAATAGTCTTTTTTGGTTATTTTTCGTATAGAGGGAGAGATTTTTCGTATAGAGAGAGAGAAGGAAAAAAAAAAAAAATAAAATAAATTCCTTTGTTATATCTTGTTAAAGCAGAGTGGTGAAGATATACCATCAATCTGTAGCAGAGGAAAGTCTTCAATGGGAATTTCTTCTTTCTATGCGTACAACATCACTAATATGTTCTTGTTTTTCTCCATGTCGCTCGTCTTTGCAGTAGACAACTTTGGTCCATTGCAATCGATCAGTGACGGAACAACCTTGGTTTCCAAGAATGGAATGTTCGAGTTTGGTTTCTTCAGTCCCGGAAGCTCAAAGAACCGTTATGCGGGAATTTGGTACAAGAACATCACTGTTAAGACCGTCGTTTGGGTTGCAAACCGATGCAACCCGATTAACGATTCATCTGGCTCGTTGACAATAAATGACACAGGGAATCTTGTGCTCTTGAATCAGAACAAGAGTGTGGTTTGGTCTACAAACTCATCAGAGCAAGCCAAGAAACCACTAGTACAGCTTCTAGATTCTGGAAATCTTGTACTGAAAGACGAGGAAAATACAAACTCGGAGGCTTATTTGTGGCAAAGCTTTGATTATCCTTGTGATACATTGTTACCGGGGATGAAGTTTGGATGGGACTCGAGGATGGTTGGTCTTAATCGGCAATTATCAGCTTGGAGGAATTGGGACGATCCTTGTTCTGGAGATTTTACTTGGGGTACTGAATTTGTTGTTCAAAATCAAACTGTCCCCGAATCTCGTATGCGGAAAAGTGGAAAAAATTTCATAAGATCCGGGCCTTGGAATGGACTCGGCTTTAGTGGTTTCCCAGAGTTAAGGCCAAACGCACTTTTTGACTATGAGTTTGTTTACAATGAAGATGAATTTTATTATGTTTTCAAACTTAAGAGCAACCCGGTGATCACAATATTAGTCTTGAATCAAACAACGGGCACACGCCAACGGCTTACATGGGTCGAAGCAGAGAAGAGTTGGAAGGTTTACTATTCAAACCCTAAGGACCGTTGTGACGATTATGGTCTCTGTGGTGGCAATGGAAATTGTGTCATCGGTGACAACCCGGTCTGCCAATGTTTGAAAGGA
This sequence comes from Ficus carica, assembly GCA_009761775.1. Classification (NCBI taxonomy): domain Eukaryota; kingdom Viridiplantae; phylum Streptophyta; class Magnoliopsida; order Rosales; family Moraceae; genus Ficus; species Ficus carica. The sequence goes on from VYVB01000426.1 coordinate 261,482, forward strand.
TTCAAGCCGAAGTCTGAAGAAAAATGGTATTTAACGGATTGGTCAGAAGGGTGTACACGCAATAATTTGCTAAACTGCAGCGATAAAGGCAAAGACGGTTTTGTCAAGTTTGTTGGCTTGAAAATGCCAGATACTGCATATTCCCATGGGAATAGGAGTATGAACATCAAGGAATGCAGGGCTAAATGTTTGAGCGATTGCTCTTGCGTGGCTTATGCAAGCGCAGATATCAAAGAAGGTAGCGGTTGTATTACGTGGTACGGCGATCTGATGGATATCAGAAGTGTTCCTTCAAGCGGACAAGATCTGTATGTTCGAATGCCAGCTTCAGAGCTAGGTATGGCCATGTTTACTGTTGTTTGTTTTTCTTCCTTCTGTAGGTCTTTAGACATGTCACTTTTGTTGTTTGAACATTAGCTTGATTTTTCGTATTTTCTTGCTACATGTCCAGTAATTTATTTTTCCCTTTATCTCCCACCCCCCCCCCCCCCCCCCCCCCCCCCCCGCCCCCCCCCCCCTTAATTGTTGAAATTACCAACAATAAAGGAAAGTCTGGTGCTAAGGTGAGAGTTGTGATAATAGTAGCTAGCATTGGAGGTGTTTCTGGGGTGCTGTTACTTGGCTATTTCATTTGGAGGACAAAGTCAAAAGGTATTACTCTTGCTCTTGATCTGATAATCTTTGACTGGGAGACATATTGTACAAAAAATAATGTTGAAGACACCAATTTAAGTTGAAACTTTTCAGTAATAAACTAAATAATATAGGAATTGTTATTATTTCATTTTTATATGAAAAAAAGTTGACACGCATCAATAAGATAAAGGGATGTGTGGGTAAATTACCTTTTGAAAAGAAATTTTTAATAAATCGCCATAACTTTGGTAAATTAGAAAAATGACTATATTTAAAAGATGATTAATCAATCAATCAGTTAATCACTGATTTGATAGTTTTTTTTTTATTTTTTAACTGATTGACTTTGGTCAATCACTAATTGACAGTTATTTTGCTATATAGAAAAAAAAAAAAATTGGCCATTTATTCAAATATATTAAAAAACTGTCTATTTATTTGATTTTTCCCAAGAAATGAGATACAACTGGCCGCCCTATGAGATGGTCAAAATGTTGGGATTAAAAACTAGGATCCGTTGTAGTACTGTTGTTAAATTGATCTCCTAATCGATATTGATGTTCTCTCTAATGGTGGATATTCCACCTCTTCTCATTTCTTAGTTGCAATGTCAAGTTCATCTCTCCATGCCATGATTGTTATGAACAGGTAAAAAGCCGAAAACTGTAGAAAATGGAAACCAAGAGGAAGATTTGGAGCTCCCATCATTTGATTTATTTACTATAATCAATGCCACAAATAATTTTTCAGCGAGCAATAAGCTTGGACAAGGTGGTTTTGGACCCGTGTACAGAGTAAGTTTGTGACACAATAGGGCATATTTGGATGACGAAAGTGTTTAAAAGTTAAGAAGAAAATTTTTTTAACGTCTTTTGTTAACATGGACTTTCAGGGTAAGTTAGAAGACGGACAAGAAATTGCTGTGAAGAGACTTTCGATTAGTTCTGGGCAAGGAATAGACGAGTTAAAAAATGAAGTGATACTAATTGCCAAGCTTCAACATCGGAATCTTGTAAACCTTCTTGGTTGTTGCATTCAGGGAGAAGAGAAATTATTGGTTTATGAATACATGCCTAACAAAGGCCTTGACTCTTTCATTTTTGGTTAGAATCTCTCTCAACCTCAATGTCCTTAATAGAGTTTGGCAAATTATTGATTAAACGCGATCATCAACACCAATAAAACAAGATAGAAAATTCATACATAGTGTAATGTCTTTGTGCTGGAATTGAATGATTAACTTGTAAATTTTTTTGCAATCACCAGATCAAAATAAAGCAAAACTCTTACAATGGGATAAGCGCTTCCAAATCATATGCGGAATTGCTCGGGGACTTCTATATTTACACCAAGATTCGAGATTGAGAATTATACATAGAGATCTCAAAGCTAGTAATGTTTTGCTTGATAATGAGATGAACCCTAAAATATCAGACTTTGGCTTGGCTAGAACATTTGGAGGAGACCAGATAGAAGGAAACACAAACAGAGTAGTAGGAACTTAGTGAGTATTACTCTTCCCACATGCTCTTTATGGTTTGTACATAAAACTTTACACTCTATTCTACATATGTATTCTTTATATTTGATTTCTAAGTTGTGTGATTTTCTGATGTAGTGGTTATATGGCTCCGGAATACGTTTCCAATGGTCAATTCTCAACAAAATCTGATGTCTTTAGCTTTGGCATGATGGTCTTAGAGATTGTAAGTGGAAAGAGAAGTACAAGCTTTTCCCAACAAAAGGAAGACCTTACACTTAGTGGACATGTAAGTACCGATAGAACTGCATCTCTTATTTCGACGTACTAAACTCCAAAAACTTAAATATGTACCTATATATAAGACGATCGTTTTGAATATTTTAGGCATGGACATTGATGCAACAAGGCATGGCAATTGAACTGCTTGACTCGTGCTTAAGGGATTCAGACCATAATTTGCAGGAAGTGTTATGTTGCATCCATGTCGGTCTATTATGCGTACAACAACGCGCTGCGGATAGGCCAAGCATGTCGTCGGTGGTTGTGATGCTAAGCAGTGATGACCATGTACTACCTTGTCCCAATAGACCCGGCTATTTCATGGAGACGGAATCGCCACAACGATATTCTGATTCATCCCTAACAAGCCTTGTAACCATATCCGGAACAGAGGCTCCATGAGGATTATTCCCTAGTCATGCATAACAAATATTCTTCGTAACTTTCAAATTCCCAGTGGATTTGCTCATTTTGTATCCCTTGGTTTTACCACCATAAGCAAATGATAGCAACAACAATTGAGCTGAAAGAAAAAGAGGAAAACGAAAACAGAAGTGTAACGCCCCAAATGTTATCTAACTTTAACGTTAGAAAATTAACATTAGAATTAACATAGATATGTGATGAGATAGCAATTTATTAATTCTAATGTTATGTTGAGTTATTTTTCACAGGTGACGCGACGAGGACTCGATGTGCTAGAACAAGTTCATGCCAAATTGATGAATTTTTTTATGATGACTTGATAATTTTGTGTGATGGTTTATATATATATATATATATATATATGGTATGTAGTATTTGTGATGATGTTAATGTTTAAAAAAAAAAAGGAGGCATATTTAATATGATGTTAATTTCCAACTCAATTATGAATCTTTGAATATCAAAAATTATATTGTAATTTAAATAAACCTATAGAGCTTTTCATAAGCTTTCCAACGCCTACTCATTTGTGCAAATCCGATATCAGAGGAAGAAGTTATGACTAGTATACTATCCGGATATGTACTAGTAACCAACCAGTTTACCATGTGCAATTTTAAGTGCGAAAATTCTAAAAGTTAACCTAGTTGTTTCCTTTTCCTCCCACACGTTTTCAGACCTTAATGACAGCTATTCCACAGCAATTCAAAGACAATTAAACCAAAGAATTTAATCTCAATTAATTCCAAAATTTATTTGGAATTAAATTACTCACAAATTTGGTTATAATTTTAAATGTTTCTCTTTTTACATGCTCTCTCTCTCTCTCTCTCTCCTTTCCCTAGCCTCATTTTCCCTTCTTTCCTATTCTTGTTGTCTGCTCTCTCAGCCCTCTCCCACGCACAAACACAGAGAGAGAAAAAAAACAAGAAGAGAATCCGCCAAACCTCTAAATTCTTCCAAACCGAAAATCAAAGGATTTCAAGGTAAGTTTCAGTATTGTTTAATGATGAGAATGATTTTGTTATTTATTTTAGTTTGGGATTCTTTGAGGGATTAGATGATTTTCTTGATGAGTGTCTTTATGTGAGCTTGAAAAGAGGATGAGAAATATTTATCGAATGATGATCGAAGGATGGCGATAAGATTGATTTTGTGAATAAGGTGAAATTAGGGTTTTTGATTTCTTGATGTATGATTTCATTGATATGATGATTGAATAATTTTATGTGTTAGAAACATGTCTTAGGGCTGTTTTGTGGGGGTGTGTGTGTGTATGAATCATATACATTGTGATGATATTTTTTTTTATACTTTTAATGATTTTCGGATTTGATCACTGCTTCTGGAATTTCCAGATTTTAAGATAAGAATTCCAAACAGTTTTAAAGGGTGCAAATGGTCTCCGTTTTTAACAAATTTGATATTGTTGGAAAGCCCTAGATGTCTATTTTCGTTTGAAATAAGTTTTATATCTTTAGAATTATGTATGAATTTTTATGATTTTTCAAATAGGAAGAGGTCAGACTGTCAAGTTCGATAAAATTTTAATAATAAGATTTCAAAACTATTTTTAAAAATCCAAACGGTCTCCGTTTTTAATAAATTTGATATTGTTAAAAATCTGTAGATGTGTATTTTCATTTGGAATCAGTTTTATATCATTTAGAGATATCTATAAATTTTTGTGATTTTTCAAACCGGCAAAGGTCCGGCTGCCAGTTTCGATAAAAGTTTAGAAATCAATTTCAAAACTATTTTTGAGGGTCCAAACGGTCTTCCTTTTTTTACAAATTAGGTACCATTAGAAAGATCTGGATGTCTACTTTCATTTAAAATTAATTTCAGATCATTTGGAGCTCTGTATGAATTTTTATGAATTTTTGAAGGACAAAGGTCTGACTAGCAGATTATATCAAAATTTGAAATTTCATGAAATTGTTCAATTTTTGTGTTTTGATGTACTTAAATGATGAAATAGGCCTTGTAGGTGCTGCTATGATATGATGGATGCGTTTGATGAATTATTATGAGATTTTGTTGATTTTGTTATATTTATCATTCATGACATGAACGGTTCTAAAGACGAGCACCCGAGACCTCAATTGCGCGTCACCATCGGAAAATTCGAAAAGGTTAAGTAAGACGTTTAAGTAAGTACACTCTCACCTGCAACATGAATTAAAGATGTGAGAAGTATATATTTTGATGTTGATGATGATGTTATGATGTTCTTAAATAATACTTCTCCTATGATGATGTTTTGATGAAAAGTATATATATGGTATGTATATGTATTTTTATGTTTTAAAATGGCGTTGTACACCCTTGATGATGATGATGATGATGTTGTCCAGTGAGCGGACTTTTGTCACCGTTGGTTTGGGATTTGCTACCCCAACCCTTCCGTGACTAGCGCGCTATGATGGTACAACGCCGGGCCCAATATATGACGGTTTTAAAAGTAAAAAGTTTTTAAATGATGTTTATATTTATGATGATAAAAGAAAAATATTTATTTACAGTTGTGAGATTTAAGTGTCTTACTAAGCCCTTGCTTATATAAGTTAATTCATGTTGCAGATAAAGGAAATGGTAAGATATAGTGTTGGAGGAGCTTGGAGCGGAAGCGGGACGATATGTGATAGGAAAACGGGAGGAATGATCATAAGATGAACATTTTTGATTTCATATGAAGTTTTGAGATTTTAATTTATTATTATTTGATTGGATGTTTCATACGGACTTAAATTTTATTTCATGAGTTGGGTTTTAAAAAAATATATATATATACTTATATTAATTATGAAGTATAATTTTGATATAGTTTTAAAAAAAAATCTAGAGTTTTCTAAAATTATCTAAGTAAAGTTTTCCGTTATATAAAGATTTTTATTTTAAGTTTAATTTTTTCCGCAATTTTATAAGAGATGAATGATTAAATAAGAAGTCAAATGTAACGGTCCGTGAGCACAGGTCAGATACTTGTCAATAATCAGTATGCTAATGTTCTTTTCAACACAGGAGCCTCACACTCCTTTGTGTCTTCTATTTTTGCTAAAAGACTAGGCATAGATAATGATATCTTGAGTAAGGGATTCACTACGACACTACTCTCTGGGGAAGTGATGATGTCTACTCATTGGATACGAGCAGTGCCGATGAGAATTGTTGATAGAGAGCTCTACAGTAATCTGATAATGCTCGAGATGTTTGACTATGACCTAATTTTAGGTATGGATTTCTTCGGAAAGTATAACGCGTCTATTGAATGCCGAAGACGTAAAGTCGTGTTTAATCCCGAAGGAGATGATTGGTTTGAATTCATTGGTGATGCGAAAAAAAGGGCGAAGTTATTCCTGTCAGCAATGAAGGCTCGAAAGATGCTAGCCAATGGCTGTAATGGTTTCTTAGCCAACATCGTTGACAAGAAGAAAGAAGATAAATTGAAACTTGAAGATGTACCTGTCGTACGAGATTTTATTGATGTGTTTCCAGAAGACTTGCCAGGCTTGCCGCCAGATAGAGAAATCGAGTTCGAGATTAAGTTAGCACCGGGCACTGGGCCAATCTCCAAGGCACCTTATCGTATGGCACTTGCTGAATTTAAGGAATTACATGAGCAACTTCAAGAGCTGTTGAACAAGGGTTTCATTCGCCCTAATCATTCACCATGGGGAGCTCCGGTTTTATTTGTGAAGAAGAAGGATGGGACAATGAGACTCTACATCGACTATAGAGAACTAAACAAGGTGACCATAAGGAACAAGTACCCATTGCCGAGAATTGATGATTTATTCGACCAATTGCAAGGTGCGACTGTGTTTTCGAAGATTGATTTACGATCTGGATACCACCAACTGAAGATCAAGGAAGGAGATATTCCCAAGTCAGCCTTCAGAACTCGATATGGTCATTATGAGTTTGTGGTCATGCCATTTGGGTTGACCAATGCCCCTGCTGCTTTCATGGACCTGATGAATAGAGTGTTTAAGGAGTTTCTGGATAAGTTTGTGATAGTGTTTATCGACGATATTCTCATTTATTCAAAAACTCGAGACCAACATGAGAAGCATATAAGGACAGTCTTGCAGACATTGAAACAACACCAGTTGTATGCCAAATTCTCTACGTGCGAGTTTTTGTTGGATCGTGTGGCATTCCTTGGTCATGTGATTTCTAAAGATGGCGTAATGGTGGATCCCACGAAGTTTGAGGCTGTTAGTAATTGGAAGAGACCAACCAACGCAAGTGAGATCAGAAGTTTCCTTGGTTTAGCGGGATATTACAGGAAATTTGTAGCTAATTTCTCAAAACTTGCTATGCCGCTTACGACACTTACCCGAAAAGGAAAGAAGTTTGAATGGACAGAGGACTGCGAAAAGAGCTTTCAAGAGCTGAAGAGACGACTCACAAGTGCACCAATCTTGACGATTCCGGATGGGGATGAAGGGTTTGTAATTTACAGTGATGCTTCTAAATGGGACTTGGTGCAGTCTTGATGCAGAATGTGAAGGTTATTGCCTATGCTTCAAGGCAATTGAAGGACTACGAGAAGAACTATCCCACCCATGACCTAGAGTTGGCTGCCGTTGTTTTTTGCATTGAAAATATGGAGGCATTATTTGTATGGAGTCCGATGCCAAATATTCACCGACCACCAAAGTTTGAAGTACTTCTTCACGCAGAAAGATTTGAATATGAGGCAAAGGAGGTGGCTTGAGCTAGTAAAGGATTACGACTGTGAAATCCTATACCACCCGGGGAACGCAAATAGGGTAGCTGATGCATTGAGTCGGAAGACCCCAGCCACGTTAATTTCCTTAAATGCGATGTCCAAGCCCCTTCAAAATGAGATTTTTGATTTTGGGTTGGAATTAATAGTTGGACAACTCTCTACAATGACCATGTCTTCAACTATTTTTGATGACATTCGGAGCAAACAAGACCTTGATCCAAGCCTTGTGAGGATTAAAAAGGAAATGCTTGAAGGGAAGTGTGAAGGATTTAGTGTGTCTGATGATGGAGTGCTGAAGGTTAAGGGACGGTTATGTATTCCTAAGGATGAGGAGCTGAGGAAGAAGATTCTTCGAGAGGCGCACAACACCCCGTATACGCTTCATCCTGGTGCAACCAAAATGTACATGGATCTTAAGAATAGTTTCTGGTGGTTCGGAATGAAGAAGGATGTAGCACATTATGTGAAGTATTGTTTGATGTGCCAACAAGTTAAGGCTGAGCACCAAAAGCCAGGAGGGGTGCTCCAGTCAATTCAGATACCGGAATGGAAATGAGAAGACATTGCGATGGACTTTATTACTGGACTGCCAAGGACTACGAATGGATATGATGCTATATGGGTAGTCATCGACAGATTGACCAAGTCAGCACATTTTCTTCCTATACGATTGACGTCCTCTATGGAACAGTTGGCAGAATTATATGTGAAGGAGGTCGTGAGGCTTCATGGTGTTCCCAGATCTATTATTTCAGATCGAGATAGCAGGTTCACCTCCCATTTCTGGAAGAGCGTTCAAGCGACTATGGGTACGAAGTTAAAATTTAGCACGGCTTTTCATCCGCAAACAGACGGTCAGACGGAAAGAACTAATCAAACATTTGAGGATATGCTTCGAGCTTGTGCCTTGGACTTCAAAGGGAGTTGGTGTAAGTTTTTACCGTTGGCTGAGTTCGCTTATAACAATAGTTATCAAGCGACGATTGGGATGGCTCCCTATGAGGCACTTTACGGAAGACGTTGTAGGTCCCCAATTTATTGGCATGAGGCTGGTGAGAAGAAGCTAGCGGAGTCGGAACTTAAGGAGAAAACTTGACTTCTTCAATAAGACGACCGCAGCATTGAAGGTGATTCAACAGCGGATTGTCACAGCTCAAAGTAGGCAGAAAAGCTATGCGGATGTGCGTCGAAAGCCTTTAGAGTTTGAGGTTGGAGACTTGGTGTCTATCAAGGTCGCCCCGATGAAGGGTGTGATGCGATTTGGGAAAAAAGGCAAGCTTAGTCCCAGGTATGTGGGACCATATATGGTGATTGAGCGTATCGGCAATGTGGCTTACAAGTTAGATTTACCGCAGGAGATGACATCCATCCACAATGTATTTAATGTCTCGATGTTGAAGAAGTATGTACCGGATCCATCTCACGTCATCCAACCGCAATCGATTCAGATTCAAGAGGATATGAGTTACGAAGAGAAACCAGTTGAAATTCTTGATCGAAAGACGAAGACCTTGAGAAACAAAGAGATCCCCTTAGTGAAAGTTCTTTGGCGTAATCACAAGATGGAGGAAGCTACATGGAAGCGAGAAGACGTTATGAGAACGAATTATCCGGAATTATTCTAAGTTTGGAGGACGAAACTTTTATAAGGTAAGAGGGATTGTAACGCCCAAACTGCTATCTAACTTTAACGTTAGAAAATTAACATTAGAATTAACATAGATATGTGATGAGATAGCAATTTATTAATTCTAATGTTATGTTGAGTTATTTTTCACAGGTGACGCGACGAGAACTCGATGTGCTAGAACAAGTTCATGCCAAATTGATGAATTTTTTTATGATGACTTGATAATTTTGTGTGATGGTTTATATATATATATATATGGTATGTAGTATTTGTGATGATGTTAATGTTTAAAAAAAAAAAAAAGGAGGCATATTTTATATGATGTTAATTTCCAACTCAATTATGAATCTTTGAATGTCGAAAATTATATTGTAATTTAAATAAACTTATAGAGCTTTTTATAAGCTTTCCAACGCCTACTCATTTGTGCAAATCCGATATCAGAGGAAGAAGTTATGACTAGTATACTATCCGGATATGTACTAGTAACCAACCAGTTTACCATGTGCAATTTTAAGTGCGAAAATTCTAAAAGTTAACCTAGTTGTTTCCTTTTCCTGCCCACACGTTTTCAGACCTTAATGACAGCTATTCCACAGCAATTCAAAGACAATTAAATCAAAGAATTTAATCTCAATTAATTCCAAAATTTATTTGGAATTAAATTACTCACAAATTTGGTTATAATTTTGAATGTTTCTCTTTTTACATGCTCTCTCTCTCTCTCCTTTCCCTAGCCTCATTTTCCCTTCTTTCCCATTCTTGTTGTCTGCTCTCTCAGCCCTCTCCCACGCACAAACACAGAGGAAAAAAAAAAACAAGAAGAGAATCCGCCAAACCTCTAAATTCTTCCAAACCGAAATCAAAAGATTTCAAGGTAAGTTTCGGTATTGTTTAATGATGAGAATGATTTTGTTATTTATTTTAGTTTGGGATTCTTTAGAGGATTGGATGATTTTCTTGATGAGTGTCTTTATGTGAGTTTGAAAAGAGGATGAGAAATATTTATCGAATGGTGATCGAAGGATGGCGATAAGATTGATTTTGTGAATAAGGCGAAATTAGGGTTTTTGATTTCTTGATGTATGATTTCATTGATATGATGATTGAATAATTTTATGTGTTAGAAACATGTCTTAGGGCTGTTTTGTGGGGGTGTGTGTGTGTGTATGAATCATATACATTGTGATGATATTTGTTTTTATACTTTTAATGATTTTCGGATTTGATCACTGCTTCCGGAATTTCCAGATTTTAAGATAAGAATTCCAAATAGTTTTAAAGGATGCAAATGGTCTCCGTTTTTAACAAATTTGATATTGTTGAAAAGCTCTAGATGTCTATTTTCGTTTGAAATAAGTTTCATATCCTTTGGAGTTATGTGTGAATTTTTATGATTTTTCAAATAGGCAGAGGTCAGACTGCCAAGTTCGGTAAAATTTTAATAATCAGATTTTAAAACTGTTTTTAAAAATCCAACGGTCTCCGTTTTTAATAAATTTGATATTGTTAAAAATCTGTAGATGTCTATTTTCATTTGGAATCAGTTTTATATCATTTGGAGATATCTATAAATTTTTGTGATTTTTCAAACCGGCAAAGGTCCGGCTGCCAGTTTCGATAAAAGTTTAGAAATCAATTTCAAAACTATTTTTGAGGGTCCAAACGGTCTTCATTTTTTACAAATTAGGTACCATTAGAAAGATATGGATGTCTACTTTCATTTAAAATTATTTTAGATCATTTTGAGCTTTGTATGAATTTTTATGAATTTTTGAAGGGACAAAGGTCTAACTGGCAGATTATATCAAAATTTGAAATTTCATGAAATTGTTCAATTTTTGTGTTTTGATATACTTAAATGATGAAATAGGCCTTGTAGGTGCTGCTATGATATGATGGATGCATTTAATGAATTATTATGAGCTTTTGTTGATTTTGTTATATTTATCATTCATGGCATGAACGGTTCTAAAGACGAGCACCCGAGACCTCAATCGCGCGTCACCATCGGAAAATTCGAAAAGGTTAAGTAAGACGTTTAAGTAAGTACACTCTCACCTGCAACATGAATTAAAGATGTGAGAAGTATATATTTTGATGTTGATGATGATGTTATGATGTTCTTAAATAATACTTCTCCTATGATGATGTTTTGATGAAAAGTATATATATGGTATGTATATGTATTTTTATGTTTTAAAATGGCGTTGTACACCCTTGATGATGATGATGATGATGTTGTCCGGTGAGCGGACTTTTGTCACCGTTGGTTTGGGATTTGCTACCCCAACCCTTCCGTGACTAGCGCGCTATGATAGTACAACGCCGGGCCCAATATATGACGGTTTTAAAAGTAAAAAGTTTTTAAATGATGTTTATATTTATGATGATAAAAGAAAAATATTTATTTACAGTTGTGAGATTTAAGTGTCTTACTAAGCCCTTGCTTATATAAGTTAATTCATGTTGCAGATAAAGGAAATGGTAAGATATAGTGTTGGAGGAGCTTGGAGCGGAAGCGGGACGATATGTGATAGGAAAACGGGAGGAACGATCATAAGATGGACATTTTTGATTTCATATGAAGTTTTGAGATTTTAATTTATTATTATTTGATTGGATGTTTCATAAGGACTTAAATTTTATTTCATGAGTTGGGTTTTAAAAATACATATATATATATATATATATACTTATATTAATTATGAAGTATAATTTTGATATAGTTTTTAAAAAAAAATTTAGAGTTTTCTAAAATTATCTAAGTAAAGTTTTCCGTTATATAAAGATTTTTATTTTAAGCTTAATCTTTTCCGCAATTTTATAAGAGATGAATGATTAAATAAGAAGTCAACTGTAACGGTCCGTGAGGGGTCGTTACAAGAAGCACAATAAACCCGAATTGAGCTTGTCTTGTATATATTTTTCTCAAACAATTATAGAGTTAAATTGCAATTTCGATGTAGACACTCTTAAATCGTTCAAATCAATGTTTTGGTAGAATTTTATACGCTAAGTTCTGCATCTGAGGGGGAAAAAAAAACTAAAAATGTGACAATCAACAGTCTCTATAAGGAAAATGATAAATTGTGCAGTCCCACATTGTTTGAGAATGAATATATATAATTGTTCATAAGTAAAGAAACAATCTCCTATTGATTTGAGGCTTTTTGGGGTTAAGCCCAATAGCAAAACCGTACGAATACAAGGCCCAAAACGAACACTATAATACCTGATCGAAAATGTGGCCAATAAAGACATTGGACCCCAAAAAAAGGGGTGATTGTGACAGACAAGAAAAATGGTATTTTTTTTTATTTCTATGTGTTGATATATATATATATATATATATATTGAATTTGTCTTTATCTAGATGTTTTTGTATTTAGAAGGAAAGCTAATCTAATAAATTATAAAATTAAAAAAAAAATCTATCAGAATACTCTAGACTGGACCAAAGACGTCCGACCATGTTGTCTTGGAAATAATAAATAATCTGGTAGATTACTTTAAGAAATCAGCCATAAAACTCTCTGACAATTTATGTTAGAAATGAACATTTTTCTGTTAGATTACTTTGGTAATCTGCCAGAATATTCTCCGAAGACTGAGAGTAGGAGACAGCTGTCTATGTTGTGCTACATGTGAAAAATATTCAGGTAGATTACTTTTAGTAATATATTAGAATACTCTCCGATAATTAGAGTCTAGCATCCGTGACTAGAGAGTAAGGTATTTTGATTACGGTGACACTTAATAGAATACTAGGTAGTACTAGATTGCCTTTTAACCTAGCCAGGAGTAATTTATGTTATGTTGACCTTTGATTTATCTAATTAGATGTCAAAAAACTAAGCCACTATTGTTTGTGTAGTAATCAAAAAGTGTCTTTTTGGGGCAATCTTACAAATCACCCATTTGGATGGAAATTTTTTTATGTAAACATTTAAGTAGAAAAATTTGACACTGTAGAAAAACATCCAAATGACTTGGAACTTTACCTAAAACATTCAAATGTGCACTCAAACATTCACAAAAATTTTTCCTATATATTTTAAAATGTTCTTCCCAAACACACCCTAGTATTTCAGTGAACAATTAGACTAGGGATGAGTTGAAAAGAAAGGCCACGCCCATTTGGTTGAAATCCTCTGCAAAAAAACCAACGGCCCAGCGCTGCTGTTGAGGTCCGGCATGCGTCGCCCGGCCGGCAAACATCGCCCTGCCTGAAGTCCAACCTCATTCCGTGCACAGAGGTTGAGTATGAAGTCCTATTTAATAATGTAATTATCTTTCTATTGAATTAATTCTATTTTTGCGTTCTTCAATATTTATGTTTCTTACTTCATGATTTAATTACGTTCAGATTTCTTCCATAATTAGATATTAGTTATTTTTAGTGTTAGAAATTCTGTTTAATTAATTTATGCTTGGTACTTTAAAGATTGATGTATTTTTATTTATTTATTTATTTTTTTTTGATTCATTGTTTTCTTTTTATTAGATTCGATATATAAAATGCTTAGGCAATTTCTGTTAAAGTGCAGAAGGACTAATTTAATATTTATTTGATTTGGGTTTTATTGTTAAATTTATAAGTTAACAATAAATTGATTTCAAGTTTTCACTTCTGTTTGGAAATTAATTGGTAATTAAAAAAATGTTTAAATTGAATATAGTGGTGGATTTTGAAACCTTAATTCGCATATTTTAATAATCTTTTCTTTCTTTCGTTAATTTTAGTTTCACTTTTTAAACAATTTGAATTTTCTTACACTAGGCTAGAATTATAACTCTCTTAGGCTGCATTGATTTGCAGGAGAAATACTTGAATGACACAAATTTAAAAATCATCACACCAACATGACACAAAAAATTAACGCTACACTAATATGACACAAAATTAAATTAATGGTAACTAAAATTTATGTCATGCTGGTCAATAGATGAAAAAAAAAGTAATTATTTAAGTAATTTTCTCATGATTTTTCTTAATTTTTAGGTTCGATCCAGTTGTTTATAAATCTACATTTCAATTAATTCATACGCTTGCAAGTAAATTAAATTTTTGACAACAAAGATCATAACATGTAAACTGATATATCCTGATTTTATTTCATTTGATTTGGCTTCTCTTGTTTGAATTTTTTTTTTCTTCTTTCAATTCCAGAAGAATCAAATTTAGTTAGGATATTATTAATTTTAGTTTTCAAGAAGTTTGATTTGACGATCGGTACTAGCTGGGGAGGAACAACGACGTCGATTATATATTTGAACTTTCTAGAGATAATTATTAAAGATTGAGTTTTGACCAAAGCTATATAATTGTTTTTGTTTTCTGAAGGTTTGAACAAATTTATTGCTTTGGGGAGAATTGGATCTGCCAGGAATTTCGCTAGAGTTTGGAGGTTTGTGGTGGATGGGCTTGAATCAGAGATGGATTTTCTTTTTCAAAGAAAATAATTTTGATAGATGTTGCTTTTTTATTATAATTAATTACAAAAATTCCACCTAAATTATATTCTTTGTAACATTTGTTTTTGGAATTTCAAAACTTAACATCAAGTCCTCTCGAATTATGTTCTGTTAACAGATTTAGTCCTTAAGTTAATTGAGTAATGAAAATTACATGTGTCAAGCATTTAAATGGATTGTTGATATGTAAAATATTTAATTACTATTTACCTTTATTTAATGCACACTTAAATTTTTGGATTAAAAATATAACAAAGGTAAAAAAAATAATAAAAAAAAAGAATATAAATAAACTCATGCATTAATAGAACAAAAAGAAATATCAGATATGGAAAAATAAGAAAAAAAGAACAATAATAAAAACTGTCTTTAAAAAACATTGAAAACTCATAAATAAAATGATTTTTTTGTTTATATTTGAATTTTTAATTCTTGTGATTAAGGACGTATACTAGTGAATTTTGTTTTTATTTTAGAATTTGAATTTTTATATAATATTTTTGTTTTGAATTTTCTAATATTTTAAATTAGGTTTTTAATGTAAATTAAGTTTTTAATTTGATGATTTTTTGAAATGCCCCTATACGATAAGTTAACCACAAGTCAACTTTGTTTAATAAACCTATCAGAAGTACATATTTTGCTAAAGAAAAATAGGTCAGGGGATACAGTATTTTGTTACAAGCACTATAATTAGAAGGAATTTTTATAATTAATCCTTTTGATTATTGCGGTTTATTATTAATTCAATTTAGTCAGATCATTATTGATATTTTTGTTCATTTTTGAATCTGATATTCGATTTATGGTTGTGTTTGTAATTTTTTTTTAATGTTTTTGGTAATTTGATGGCTTTTGTTTTTTGTGTTTTTTTTTTTTTTTTTTGGGAAGATAAACTAGAGATAATCTATTAGGTTACCTTATGGAGATCACTGGAGTCAAAGATGACCGGTCATGTGTATTGAAAATGAAAATAAAAATTAGGATGCGTTTGGAATACCAGTTTAAACTTAGTTTTTCAACTCAAATTTTGTCTTTTTCCTCAAAAGTCTTTGTCTTTTTCCCAAAAGTTTTTTGTCTCTTCTGAAAAGTCAATAAAATTTACTATTTCAACTTCAAAAACACAACTCAAACTAACGAACCAAACGAACCCTTAATTTATAAGGTTAATCTCCGACAATGCCACTGACAGGCATTAAAGACAGCATGCCATCGACGTGGAAAATGAAAGCTAACCGTGCAGACAATTAAATTAAAAAAATTAAAAAAAAAAATTAATTGCCATGCAAATGGAGCCTGTCTGATTTTGATGGCATCTAAATGTGATAATCTAATAAATAATATCTTTGACCGATGAGGATAATTTTGATATATATCTTTTGCTAATTTTTGATTGGTCCATTTTTATGCACGTAATGGAAGCATTAATATCCGCAACAGAAATGCGAAGATGAGACTTTTTGTAGCATCTATGATAATCTCTCAATAATTATATAAAGAGAAATGCCATTTCTGATTTTTTTTATTTTTTATTTTGGCCCCTTCTAAATCAAAAAATAATCTCCCAGAGTTTTTACTAAATATCACTTCTGTCTGTTTTGATAATTCCTAAAAGTACTCCCCTTGTTTTTAATCAGTTACAAAATCTTCGCCCAAGTTTTTCAAAAGAACTAAAAATTAATCTTTTAAATAATTTGTTTTTAATCAGTTACAAAATCTTCGCCCAAGTTTTTCAAAAGAACTAAAAATTAATCTTTTAAATAGCCATATTGTTAAAAGAATACTATAGACAACATTATCTTAAATATATTGAACGAAAAAAATAAATGAAGACCAAAAATAAATTATAATTTGACGAAATCGAAAACTTAAAAAAAAAAAAAAAAAAAAAAAAAAAAAAAAAAAAAAAAACAGAAAATTTTCAACAAAACAATATTAAAAAAAGCCTCCCTACTTGGTTTCCATAATATCAAAGACAACCAAACAGCAATTAAATAACTTATTTAATTATAAATTTACTAATTACTGTAATTTGTTATTAAAATCTAGCAACTTATTTCTTTTGGCTTCGTAAAAATGCTATTTAAAATAATTTCTATTTTAAAATTTGAACCCAAACGCACACACTGATTTAAGTAGGATGGGTTAACTCAACTAGCGATCGAGTTTCATAAAGTTGGATTATCTTGGATTAAATTACATAGATTTGGTTGGGTAAATCGTTTTCTTGTTCACCTCTAACATTTTTGTCTCCGTTTTCATACTTATTATCTTTGTTATAACTTAATTTCATTTTATATTTTTAAGGTTTAAGTAAAATTTAACTAGTTAAACGTTTTACGGAAATTTTTTTTAATTAGTTAATTTTACAAGAATGACTCAAATTGTAACTGTTAGATGTATATAGTTATGATTTGGTTTCCTTAAAATATTTCAAACCTACCATTAAAATTAATATTTATTGTTTTTTTTTTTTTAAGTTGAAGTGGGTGAATTCAAACTTTACATCTTATGATGGAATCATGTATAATTTTTTTCTTAAAAACAAACCAAGCGAAACATAAACACCAGTAATTAATAGCACATTTATTTTATTTTATTTTTTGACAATTCCCACGTTACCACGAGCTCTTATGCTCTTATTTTCAAAATTTAAAAACAGAAAAAAGACATATAAAGGGCATAAGGATAGTTGTGTTCTTTTTCATTTTTATTGTTATTTTTGTAAAAAAGGATAGTTGTGTATTTTAAGTGCGTGTTTGGATCATAGACTATGTGTTCGGTTTTTTAGTTGGCATTTATGACAATAAATTCAACGAAAAACAAAAATCTATTTTCAGATAGTCATTATGTCATGAGGTGTTACAGCAATAGTTGTAATAGCAGATTGCAGTGCGGATTTGAAGAAATCTCGAAGCTTTGCTAACCTGGAATTCAACTATTGCTAAAGCTGTGATTGAGAGTTATTTTGTTGAGAAGATTCTGATGCTATCAATATGTGACCAGATTTGAGATTTGAATTTAAAATGGAATATTTTAATTTAGGTAGGATTCTCTAATTCTATTTAAATTAGAATTTCAAATCAATCCCAAAATATCTCTTGGAAGATCATGATTTATTTGGAAGGAGATTTGCTGAAGAGTCAGACGTTTATGAGCTAGCTCAAATCAAATCGTGAGATCATATTATGATTTCAGATTTTACTTTGATTTTCCAGCTGTTACAGAAGGTGTTACAACAGCAGCTGTAATAGTGAAATCCAAAAAATCCAATCCGAGATTCTTTTGATCTATTGGATGCTTGGCTATTTAAGTCTCAAGTTTTCAAGCAGCAAGGGATGAGCACAGATAGAGTTTTACAGCATGCTTTGAAATTTAGCATTTTGACGTGATTTTGGTTATTCAGGAGAAGAATTTGGAGTTTTCAGGATGAGACGTTATTGTTCTTCTGGAAAGGAACTTGAGGCCTTTGGGAGTAGGCTTTTTTAGTTAAAGGGAGTTCAACGTTAAGACGAGTGGTGCTTGTCACATACATCTGACTAATAGATTCAAGATGACCGGCGACAATAGGAAGATTGATTCTATAAGTTGTTCAAGTCTGAGTGTACTTGTAATCAGTTTGAGATTAGTGAAGTGTTTGATAGCTGGGTGTGGACCCAAGGAGTAGATGTGACCGAACCTTGTAAATTGCATGTGTTCTTTTTTTATTATGTTTTCGTAATTTATTAATTGATAATTTAATTAAATCCGATAAATTGATGAAAACGGATATTACACTGTATTTGAATATTCATTTAAGCTGAATATTTGAACTTGAATGTAAAATAAGAAATGTTCAAATTAAATATGTATTTGTATAGTTTTTCTTTAAAATAATATTTAAATAGAGTAGATATAGAAAAATAAGTGTTGTATAAATTTTTAAAAAGTAAAAATTTAGATTTAAATTTGAGTTTAATTATTATGAAAAGGTAAAATTTTAAATAATTTCAATAAACTACCAACTACCGGGGAACCTCTCTTCCATTTTTGGCCGGGGGCAAAGAAAAAGCCAACTTCTTGGGTTGCGGGCGGAGAAGAGCGGACGTGGGGACTCGGGTCGGGGCGCAGCGTAACTAAGAGAGCCATTCCATTTAGGGCGAGACAGAATGGGCGGGCACGAGCGGTCTGGTGTCCGAGCCAATTGGTCAGACGACGACTACTTCACTCATTAGATTAGTATTAGCCGCCTATCCCGAAATGAAATGGGATGGAATAGAAAGAACGCGAAGCGCTAGCGCTATAGGATCGGTTCGTGCCTGCAGAGCGAACACCTACTTTCTTTGGGAAGAAGAATCAATCCTGTTCCTGAACGTGGTGGTAGTACTATTTGATCAGTAGATCGTAAATGAGCAAATGCTCTGACTATTCACGAAGCCTTGTTGGAATGCCCCTCTCATAAGGCTGAGTTGAAAGTCGCAGGCTCCCTGAGTCTCCAACTTCTGACTCTCAAAGCTTGGTTTGTGTGCCTGCTTCTATTCTGACAAATAGATCGTCAAGCATTCCATTAGTTATATATCAACATTTCAAAAAAAAAAAAAAAAAACTTCTATGTATCAAAAATCCGAAATTGTGTTGGGTAAATATATTAAAAAATGACAAATTTTAACAGATGGTGCTACTGTAATTGGCAGCGAACTCACTTTGGGAAAAAATATATTAGTAGCTTGTATGTCATGGGAAGATTACAATTTTAAAGATGCTGTACTCAGATTTAGATTTGAGTTTAATTATTATAAAAAAATAAAATATTAAGTGCCCGTTTGGTATAATAGTTGAGTTTGAGTTGAGTTGAAATTTTTAAGTTTGAATAGTAATTTTTGTTGACTTTTTCAGAAAGACAAAATTTTTTTTAAAAAAAAGACAAAAATCATGATAAAAAAATACAGTTTAATTTAAAATAAGTTAGAAAAACAAACTGTCCCTAAATAACCTTAATAAAATAATTGTTTAACCAAAACACGTTACATTAAAAATGTAATAATGATTGTTACAAAGCCTGCACGGAACGGACCATACACTTTTAGTTGGACAGTGTTTAACAAAAGACAAAATTTTATGACAATTTTTTTAATGTTTTTGTATTTTTTCCCCTTTTTATTTAATAAAAAAAGGAAAATACAAAAGTATCCTAGGTCAAGATTTTTATGACTTAAGATCCTGTTTGGTAACCGTTTCTGTTTAAACTTTTTTTTATCTTTTTCTCCAAAAATTTTTGTCTTTTTCTCAAAAAGTTTTTTGTCTTTTCTGAAAAGTCAACAAAATTTATTATTTAAACTTATCAATTTCAACTCAAACTTACACACCAAAAACCCCTTAAGACACTTTTATATTTTTCTTTAAAAAATTAAAGGAAAATTATTTTCTCAGTTCATTAAATATATGGACACTATTATATAAATACATATACCAAAATGAAACTCCCCAAAAAAAAAAAGGTCTTTAAAATAAAACGTCTCTCTTGACCGACCGACCTTCCAACACCTCGCCGGCAGGGCAACCATGGCGAGATGCTTGACCTGTAGCACAAAGCCGCCTCCATCAAAGACTCCCGGACCCACACCACCCAGGACTCTCTCTCTCTCTCTCTCTCTCTCTTTCGTTTTTTTTTTTTTTTTTTAGAGTCATAAAGATTGTGACACAGATACTCATTTTGGTTGATATGATTAAAAGAATTATTAAAATAAATAAATAAATAAAATAAGGATTTTAGGTGGCCTGGCGTTGAAAGTCAATTTTGTGGTGTTAAATGGGTTTTATTGTTATTGTTATTATTAGTATTATTTTTTTGACTGGAAATGGTGTTCGAGGATTTTGTTCCTAGAGGTTTTATTTTTTATTTTTTTATTTTTTATTTTATTTTTGAAACTCAAATCAACTTAGTGGTCCTGCTGGGTTAGCTTAGCACATGTGAAGCATTAATATAAAAATTTAAAACCTTAGGTGGTAAGGTGTTTACACACACACACACACACACACACACTTAGGTGGTAAGTTTTGAGCATGTGGTCATTATGTTGATCAATCGGATTTGTTGATTGCTGTTTTTTTTTTTTTTAATTAACAATTTATTTATTATAACAGTTCTTTCTTCCCACCTTTTACTATATATAATTGATAAAAACTATTTTTTTAATTATTAGATTAATTTTTTAATATTATGATATATAAGTGTTCATCAATATGTGACACAGAGTTATTATTGTCAAACATGATACCATTAAAAATAAAAGGTCTATCGTAAACATTTAGTTGCTTTTTTTTTTTAATTTGTCTTTATGTCCTTCATGTTTTAAAGGGAGTATCAATCATTCAACAAGTTTTTTTTTTTTTTTTTTTTAGTTAAAAGAAATTTGAATTTTATATCTTGTTATGAAGCCAAGTACAATTTATATTATAATTGTAACCATTCTTTTCATATATATATATATATATATATATTTGATTTAAAATAAGATGGAGTAGTAATTTTGAGCAAAGCAATATACACATTGAAATCTTTGCGAGTCATGGCAAATGCAACGCCTAGCATTTTGCCAAAAGATTATATAAGCTTATTCTTCAAATTTGAGAGTTGCAAGTTTTCGAAGACTTAGGATCATGATTTTTGTCATTCCATTTATGGTTATAAATTATAATAGACTTTTTAATGATGTTGAGACGTAATGAAGCCATTGATTCTTTATATTCACAAATTAAAAAAAAAAAAAAAGCATCATCAGATAATTTTTTACTCCATATAATTAATTGAAACATTTGTTACTCTCACCAAGAAATATATATATATATATATATATATATATTTGTCGTTAACTCCTTTTTATATCATCGTCATGACGTTGTAAAAAGCCATAACAACCTTCAATTTTTCTGGTCTAGAAATCAATGCATGGCTTCGTACTTCATTCAAAGTACTGTTCTTTTATTTGATTTTACCAAGTCATAGTCTTTTTATTTTTTATTTTTTTGGTATTTGATTTTTTGATATTTAATATTTTGTTTTTTTGTGCTAATCAAAGGGAATTGTATTTTTTGTTTGCTATACAAAAAAAAAAAAAAAAAAATATATATATATATATATATATATATATATATATATATAACATAAGGAGCTTGTACTTTGTTATAACTTATGAAAAGCAGATCGTAGCAGTGGGCTCTTCTTTCTGTCTGTATAATATGGTTTCTATGTTATTTTTCTTTTTGTTATTTTTCTTTTTCACTTTCTCCTTTGCAATGGACAGCATTGGTCCATTCCAATCAATTAGTGATGGAACAACCTTGGTGTCGAAAGGCGGAATGTTTGAGTTCGGTTTCTTCAGTCTAGGAAACTCCGAGCATCGTTATGTCGGAGTTTGGTACAAGAACATCCCGGTTCAAACCGTCGTTTGGGTCGCAAACCGGTGCAACCCCATCAACGATTCCTCCGGCTTGTTGACCATAAATAGCACAGGCAATCTTGTGCTATTGTATCAGAACAAGAGTGTTGTTTGGTCTACAAGCTCTTCGAAACAAGCCAAGAAACCGATAGTGCAGCTTCTAGATTCCGGAAATCTTGCACTAAGAGATGATGAAGATGTAAACTCCGAGGCCTATCTGTGGCAAAGCTTTGATTATCCTTCTAATACATTCATACCGGGGATGAAATTAGGACGGGACTTGAGGAGGGGTCTTAACCGGCGAGTGTCGGCGTGGAGGAATTGGGATGACCCTTGTCCTGCAAATTTTAGTTGGGGTGTTGAATTCGATGCTCAAAATCAAAGCATCCCTGAATTTGTTATTCGGAAAGATGGAGAAAAATTCCTACGATCGGGGTCTTGGAATGGAGTCCGTTTTAGTGGTATTCCAGAGTTAAGGCCAAACCATTTTGTCGACTACGAGTTTGTTGACAACGAAGACGAAGTTTATTACACTTACCACCTCAAGAACAACTCGGCGATATCAATCTTTGTTATGAATCAAACAACTAGCACGCGCCAACGACTTACCTGGGTCGCAGAAGAGAAGAGTTGGAACCTTCACTTTTCGGATCCTAGAGACCACTGTGATAACTATGGTCTCTGTGGAGGCAATGGGAATTGTGTCACGGGTGAGAACCCGGTCTGCCAATGTCTGAAAGGATTCAAGCCTAAGTCTGAAGAAAAATGGAATTTAACGGATTGGTCAGAAGGGTGTGTACGCGATAATCCGCTAGACTGCAAGGACAAAGACACAGATGGTTTTATCAAATTTGCCGGCTTGAAAATGCCGAAACCGTATATTCCCACTTGAACAAGAGTATGAACCTAAAGGAATGCAGGGCTAAATGTTTGACGAATTGTTCTTGCATGGCTTATGCAAGCTATAATGTCAGAGAAGGAAGCGGCTGTCTCATGTGGTTCGGCGACCTGATGGATATCCGTAAGGTTTCTACGTATGAACAGGATCTATACGTTCGAATGGCGGCTTCAGAGCTAGGTATGGCCATTTTTACTTCTTTTTTTGGTCCTTATTTCTATTACATTTCCTGTTTAACTATACCGTGAATTTTTGTATTTTCTGCTAGATGTTGAGTAATTTATTTTGTTTCTAATTTTTTTTAAACTAACAAAAAAAAAAAAAAAAAAAAGGAAAGTCTGGTTCTAAGGTGACAGTTGTGGTAGTAGTCTCTAGCATCGGAGGTGTTTCAGTGCGCTCTTACTTTGCTATTTCGTATTCAGAAGAAACTCAAAAGGTATTCTTTGCTCTTTACTCTGATAAGCTGTGATTTAAGGACTTACTTTCAAAATGATTTTCTTAGCTCTGTTCTTTATTTTAGCTAATATCTTAGTAAGGCAATATCAGAGGGTAATGGATTTTTCGGTTTTTGCTTCTTTGTTTGTCTGATGTACATCTGAATTGTTGTATCATTGTTGTTTTCCGAAACTATATTTGAAGAAAACGAGAGAAGTGTACTAACCGGTTCGGAAGAAGGCGGAGAAGAAGGCCTGAAGCTTCCGTTATTCGACCTACCGACGATTATTACTGCCTACTAATAGTTTTTCATTCAACAATAAGCTTGGGGAAGGCGGTTTTGGACCTGTGTACAGAGTAAGGTTCTTATATGTAAATATATCAGTTTAAGAATCATGTCTTTTTCCTTCTTTAAAAATAAGCAAAGATTTCTATTTCAATGTGGGAATTCAGGGTATGCTAGAAGGTGGGCAAGAAATCGCTGTGAAGAGGCTATCAATGAGTTCAGGACAAGGAGTCGATGAGTTCAAAACTGAAGTCAAACTAATTGCCAAGCTTCAACATCGGAATCTCGTAAAGCTTCTTGGTTACTGCATTCATGGAGATGAGAAGTTGTTGCTTTATGAATATATGCATAACAAAAGCCTTGACTCCTTCATTTTTGGTTAGAATCACTCTCAACCTCACAGTTCTTAACATAGTTCAGCCAATTATAGAACATACATTAAAAAAAAAAAAAATCTTGTCACACTAATTATTTCTGCAAATTGCCAGATAAAAACCAAGCTAAGCTCTTAGAATGGCTTAAACGCTTCCATATCATATGCGGAATTGCCCGGGGGCTTCTGTATTTACACCAAGATTCAAGATTGAGAATTATACATAGAGATCTCAAAGCTAGTAATGTCCTACTTGATAATATGATGAGCCCCAAAATTTCAGATTTCGGTTTGGCTAGAACTTTTAGAGGAGACGATGATCAATTAGAAGGAAAGACAAGGAGGGTAATAGGAACCTAGTGAGTATTATTCTTGTCACATGCTATGTATCATTGCTAAACAAATTCTACTCCTATTCCATATATATATATATATATGAAATTTATCTTCTAAGAAATATGATATTATGATGCAGTGGTTATATGGCTCCAGAATATGTTACAACGGTCAATTCTCCATAAAATCTGACGTCTTTAGTTTTGGTATAATGGTCTTGGAGATTGTAAGTGGAATCAGAAGTACAAGCTTTTCCCCTCATATGGAAGGCCTTACACTCACTGGACATGTAAGTAGTGAAAAAACTGCATATCTTAATTTGATGTATTGAACTGAAAAACATATATAGGTATGCATATAATTTATGGCTGTCGTTTTGAATATTTTAGGCATGGACATTAATGCAACAAGGCAGGGCAATTGAATTGCTCGACTCGCAATTAAAGGATTCAGACCACAATTTGCAGGAAGTGTTGCGTTGCATCCATGTCGGCCTGTTATGTGTGCAACAACGTGCTGTGGATAGACCGAGCATGTCCTCCGTGGTTGTGATGCTAGGCAGCGACAGCCATGTATTGCCTCATCCCAAAAGACCAGGCTATTTCATGGAGACAGAGTCACCGCAACGACATCCCGAGTCGTATCTAACAAGTATTATAACTATATCAGGACCAGAGGCAAGATAGGGATCATAATCATGTTGTTGGAACTGCAGACGAGCGCCTGCTGCTAATACTTGTCTCATGGTCTATTAACCTCTAGAAAATCAACTAACAATAGTTTTGGAAAATTTATCTCCAGTATTATTTTTCATTTCGTGTCGTTGTTGGAAATAATTAGGCTAAGTATCGCTTCGGAGAGGAGTTTTATTATTATTATTTTTTCAGAAAAATCTACTAATTCTTTGATACTGACCACTTAAATGAGTTGCAAAGTCAGCCACTGGTTTACTTAATATACCTCTGGTTTTCTCCTTTTTATAACTAAAACTATTGGTTTAATTTTGATTAATCTGCAGATTTATTTATACTAAACGATTCACTAAAGAAAGAAAAAACCATCTGTGAAATGCAAACAACCCAGTAAAAGTCATCAGACTTGGAGAAGAAAACTTAAACATTGCTAGAAAATTATGAGAAATAGAACAGCTAAGAGACCATTGAAGAAAACAAATATCTTGAACGATGTAGCCTTCCAAAGCCATTAAGTTGTCCCAGGGAACTGCACCAACAACTTTGGTGCCATCTGAGTCGGGAAAGCATTGAACAATGACGACAACGATAGAGATCGCACCAGTGGTGAGGTAAATGGCAGAGTAGACTCTTGCAGCTGCAAATCTTGCCGCCACGGTGAAGTTATGTACTGACTAGTCCAAGACTTCATGTTTGAAGAATGATCAAGTGTTTTCACAAACGTCGCCGTATGAAATGAGAAAAAGGTCATTTTTTGGTTTAAGTGCTTCCAAATCATGTAGAATTGCTCGGGGAATTCTCTATCTTCACCAAGATTCTAGACTAAGGAACCTCAAGGCGAGCAATGATTTACTTCTTGACGATTTGAACCATAAAATTTCAGAGTTTGGCATGATTAAAACTTTTGGAGGAAATTAGACAAAAGGAAACACAAACAGAGTGTTGTAACATAGTAAAATTTCTTTGAAAAACAATTCCATTTTTCTTACTTAACTCTCTTTACGTACTTTACAATTATCATGATCTGGAGTGGTTACATAACACCTGAATACACTAGTGTTGCGTTATTTTGTATTGAGTTTAACGCACTTAGCTTTGGTGTAATGTTGCTGGAGATCATAAGTTGGGAGAAAAACAGAGGATTCTTTCATCCTGATCCTTTTGCACGATCAAATCTTGAACGGAACTCAAATTCGTCCAACAATATATGCAGTAATTTGAGGACATTGATATTTCCAACTAAGATTAAAAAAAATAAAAAAATAAAAAATTTACCCCTAATTAAGCCTTTGTTGATTTCTGTTTATGAGGATTTTTAGAAAAATGGCCATTCTTGAAGTTGCATAATCCCTTGCCCCTAGTCTTTGGGGAGAACAGCTCCAACTACATGTCTCTAAATGTGTGTTGTTATTTTTTTATTTTATTTTATATATATTTTAAATCTTTTTGCCTTTTTTCAAACACTTTTTATGTTTTTTTCACTATTTTCAGTCTAAACAATTCGTTTTTACCAAAAGTATATTTTTAAAACTCAACTTATTTCCAATATCTAAAACACCTCTCTGCAAACGTCCCTTAAACGGGCCCTTAATGGCTACCTGTTCTCATGCCCAATTTTTGTCTCTCTCTGAGTCGAAGTCAGTGAAGAATAAGAAATCCTCTGCCTAAAGAAAATTAATATCTAGTTACCTTGCATTTTAAATAATTGGCTGAGTTCTGAAACGACCAATAATAAAGGAAAGTCTGGTGCTAAGGTAAGAGTTGTGTAGTAGTAGCCAATATTGGAGGTGTTTCTGGGGGTGTTGTTACTTGGCTATTTCTTTTGCAGAACGAAGTCAATAGGTATTACTCTTGCTCTTGCTCTGATAATCTTTGACTTGGAGAAAGCTGTCAAAAGAATAATGCTGCGACTTCAATTTTAATTCAAACTTTCAAACTTTTTGATACTAAACTATAGAACATGTCAAGTTATCAAAAAAATTTTTTTTTTTTTCATTTTTAAAAAATTTTGTCATGTAAACAATTACGGGTTAGAATATGTGGAGAGTATTTGTTTACCCGATAAGTTATTTTCATTATACTGAAAAAATAGTAAATTACTAAAATTTTGGGATAGAATAAAAACGAATAGAACACATAAATTAGAGAAGAGAATTTTATTTATTTATTTTTTGGTACACAAAGAAAGTATAACATGCAAATCCACTGACAGTTCGATTACAAAGAACCTTCAGAATTTTATTTGGAGTATATTGCTCATTTAGTTCCTAAACTTTTAACCTTATACAACTTTGGTCCCTGAACTTTTTTTCGTAGCTGGTATGCTCCTAAACTTTTAAAATATTACTACAAAGTCTTTTCCAATAATTTTTGGACGCAATCTATTAGTAATTTGGTCAAAAAGTGATGCTAACTACGGATTCTGTCAAAAATTAACGAAAATGACTACTGTAGTAACGTTTTTAATAGTTTATGATCATTCTAACTACAAAAAAAAAAAAAAAAAGTCCCTAAACTATTAAAATATTACTACAATAGTCGTTTTTGTTACTTTTGAAACGAAATACGTTAGTAAATTGATCAAAAAGTTATGCTATGTAAGAGATTCCGTTCAAAAATTAACGTAAAGGACTATTATAAACAATATTTTAAAAGTTTAAGGACATACCAGCTACGAAAAAAGTTCAAAAACTAAAATATATAAAATTAAAAGATCAGAGATCAACCGAATAATTTACACTTTTATTTATTTTACCACTTACAGAATTCTCTCATCTTCTCTCTTTCTTTTCTTCTCACTATTTCTCTATTCTCTTTTGTCTCTCTCTCTCTCTCCTCACGCTCCCTCTTACACGGTTCTATTCCTGGTCCCACAAGGAGATACAAATTCCCTCTGGTTTATAGGGAGGGTGGAAGTGGGGAGTTTGTGGTTAAAAGCAAATTGGCTTATGAACCACAAAGTAACAATGAAGCTTTTCTTCATCATTTTCTGCAGCATGGTCAGATTCTTCATCTGACTATCGGTCTAGAATATGTGAACCTTTCACACAAAGGACGTGGACATCCACATATTTGGCTTTCACAACAATATCGTTCGTTTGGTGAATGAGTCGAGTTTAAAATTAGATGAAATTTTTATATTTAAATTGAGTTGACTTTTAAAAAGTAGTTATAAACTTTGTTGACTTAAAAAAAAATTAAAATGAAAAATTTGAGTTAAGATGATTCACCCAAACATAAATTAAGATCTTTTAAGTTAAAAATAAATAAAAATCATAAATTCCAATGTTCATAAACCCAATATAATAAAATATAATATTTATTTCATGTATGATATTTTCAATACGAACAACTAAGATAAACGATGAATAGGGTTAGGGAGTCTAAACCCGTTATCGTTCTAGCCCGTCCTTGCATTTGTTTATTAGTTTAATATTACTATATTAATGTTTAATCACTGAATTTATATAAATAAGAAAAAATACTTAAATAATATAAATTTAAAAATTATTCTATCAATATAATACAAAAAAAATTATAATATACTAAAGATGCACATTTTCACTGTTCTTTATACAGTAATTCACAGTATATTTTGTTTTTTTTTTTTTCACCGCTTTAGCTACAGTAATGTACAATAATGTACAGTAATGTACATTATTTTTACTTTTTCTACAGTGTAATGATTTTTTTGTCCTTAATCACTAATTATTTTTTCCTTCGCTACAGTGTTATGCCGGTTTTACCCTTTCTTTTTTTTTGGTCAATTGGCAATTTTACCCTTGGGTTTTAGTTACCTTTTACTGTTTGATATAGTATTGGGATAACTTTGTCCTTCTAAAATTATTAATGGACGATTTTGTCATTCGTTTGTAGTTGTTTTTTCCTTTGCTACAGTATTATTCTGGTTTTACCCTTTTTTTTTTTTTTTTTTTCCAATTGGCAATTTTGCCTTTGGGCTTTAGTTACTTTTACGGCTTGCTACAGTGTTGAGACAACTTTGTATTTCTAAAATTATTTATGGATGATTTTACCCTTTATTTGTAGTTGTTTTTTCTAATAGCTACAATAACTTGACATTGTTACCCTTTTAATGTACATTTTTGATTTTGTCTATTAAAAATGTGTTAAAGTGCAATGTTTAAATATATATAATCTAACTGAAATTTATTTATTTATTTATTTTTTTTATAAAAAACAATAAACAAAAAAAATAATATAATATGTTTTTGATTTTGTTGTTTTTCTTTAATATTTTTTTCCCCCTCTTTAGTTTTTTTTTTCCTTCTATTTTTTTTTTCTACTTTCTAATATTTAAATTTTAAACTTTAGTTTTTTATTCATCTTTTCTTTGTATTTTTGTGGAGAAAAGTTTTTTATATTATTATTATCATTAGTTTACATTTTTATGATTGTGAGAGATCCTGAAAAAAAAAATTAAAGACAAAAAAAAATAGAGTAAAATATAGGTATAGCCTGCTTTCTTTTGTCTTGTTTTTGATTTTTATAAGTTATTTCTAGCCTTTTTTTTTCCCTAGATTTATATATTTTGTTTTTCGCTTTTTGATTTATGTTAATTTGTTTTTCTAGCTTACGGTGATGATGGTTTGGAATGAGAATGCAAAGAAACTATTAAACATCTTTTTTTTAATTATATTTTTGAAAACTTATTGTAATTATATTATTTCATTAAACTAGTTAATACTAAATCAATATATTATAAAATTAATTAAAATTTATATTATATTAATAAAATAATAAATTTGTATAACGTTGATCGATGAAAAAAAAAAAAAAAGATTATTTAAATAATTTTCACAATAAAAAAAAATAAAGGATTTACTTTAACAATAACGTGAACTTATCAACACTCACAGAAGCAAAGTCATGGGCGGGACGAATCCCAGCGATCTCTCCGAGAGCCGCTCCGAGCGTCATCTCCTTGCTCCGCCGCAGCATCTGGCAGGCCCCGGCGGCCTTGGCCATGTCGGTGGGTGAATCTCCGCCGTCACGAAGGGCAAAATGGGAACTTTACCCCCACCTCCACCCCCCACCCTCCGTCGTCGCCTGGGTAATTCTCGGCCAGATTTCCGATGTGGGTCTCGGCCTTAAGGGGGCGGCGGAGATTCTGCAGATCTTGTTTGTGGGGTTTCATTTTTTTGAGAGAAGCTATTTTTGGACATTTGGAGAAATGGGTTTTGGAGTCTTGTGAATGGGTTTTGGACATTGCGGAGAAGACCTAAGAGGTTTTATTTTTATTTTTATTTTTATTTTTATTTTTTTAATGGGAAATACAAATATTTTAATGCACAATTCTTTGTTTTTTGTTTTTTTTTTTTTAGAATTAATTTCAATCCGAGCCTTCAATAATTAAATATTTATTTCATTATTTCATAGTTTGGTTCTCATCTCAGGCAAGGACCAAATTTGGCTGCAGCTTGTGGAAAGATACAAGTTTTTGTGTGGATTTTTGCAATCTGTCGTGAATATTAATCAAAGTTCTTGCCATTACTTCAACTTTATTGTTGTAATAATCTTAATTTGCTTTTGGTTAACCTGTTGGAATGAAACTTTTTCGTTTGAGTTATTTAATTTTTTAAAAAATTAATTAAAATGTTTGTTAAAAAAGATAACAATGAGTTGAAAAGTTTAGTTACGGACACTAAAATAACCGAACAAAAATAATAACAACTACGAGAACAACAACAATTATATGAGACCTTTAAAAATAAAAATAAAATAAAAAACAATTAAAAGAGATTTTTCTTTGTTGTGGTGCATCAGGTCAGCGGATTAGACTTTGGTCAACGTTTTTCTTCCTTTAATATTTGGCTTCTTGCGTGAGTCACGTTTCATTCCTTTTACGAGAACAACAACAATTAAATGAGACCTTTCAAAAATAAATAAATAAATAAATAAATGAGATTTTTCTTTGTTGTGGTGCATCAGACCAGCGGAGTAGACTTTGATCAACGTTTTTCTTCGTTTAATATTTGGCTTCTTAGGTTAGTCAATAGTTGTTCGTTTCGATCCTTTTTCTCAAATCTTTTTCTATTAAAAAAAAGAAAAAGAAAAAAAAGAATAGTTGTTTTTTCTATTTAAAAAGAAAAACAATTCTGTTATACCTTCACAAAGCAGACAAGCAATTGGATTTACCATGAATCTGTAACAGAGGAAAGTCATCAATGGGCGTTTCTTCTAACTGTAGGTATACTAATATTACTACTTTGTTCTTGTTTTTCTTCATTTATTTCTCTTTTGCTGCAGACAGCTTTGGTCCACTCCAGTCCATCAGGGACGGAACAACCTTGGTTTCAAAAATGGAATGTTTGAGTTCGGTTTCTTTAGTTTAGGAAGCTCCAAGAAACGTTACGTGGGAATTTGGTATACGAACATCCCAGTTCAAACCGTCGTTTGGGTCGCAAACCGGTGCGACCCTATCAACGATTCATCTGGATTGTTGACGATAAATGGCACAGGCAATCTAGTGCTCTTGTATCAGAACAAGAGTGTCATTTGGTCTACAAACTTACCGAAACACGTCAAGAAACCATTAGTACAGATTCTTGATTCTGGAAATCTTGTAGTAAGAGACGAGGAAGATGTAAACTTAGAGGCGTATTTGTGGGAAAGCTTCGATTATCCATCGAACACATTCTTAGCTGGGATGAAATCCGGATGGGACTTCAGGAAGGGTCTTAATCGGCAATTATCAGCGTGGCGGAATTGGGATGACCCTTGTCCTGCAGATTTTACTTTGGCTATCGAATTTGATGCGGAACGTCAAGCATCTCCAGAATCTTATATATGGAAAGGCGGAAAGAAAATCCACCGATCTGCGCCTTGGAATGGACCCGGTACTAGTGGTGTGCCAGAGTTAAGGCCAAACCAACTTTTCAACTACTATTTGGTTTACAACGAATATGAAGCTTATTACATGTTCGACACCAGAAACAATTCTGTGATCACAATAATAGTCATGAATCAAACAACTAGCACCGGGCAACGACTTACATGGATCGAAGCAGAGAAAAGATGGCAGCTTTACACTTCAAAGCCTAGAGACCTTTGTGATTACTATGGTCTCTGTGGAGGCAATGGGAATTGCATCATCGGTGAGAATCCGGTCTGCCAATGTTGAAAGGATTCAAGCCTAAGTCTGAAGAAAAATGGAATTTAATGGATTGGTCAGATGGGTGTAAACGTAACACTCCGTTAGATTGCAAGGATAAAAACAAAGACGGCTTTGTCAAATTTCTGGACTTCAAAATGCCAGATGCTGCATATTCTATCGGGAATAGGAGCATGAACTTAAAGGAATGCAGGGAAAAATGTTTGAGCAATTGTTCTTGCATGGCTTATGCGAACTCTGATATCGAAGGAAAAGGAAGTGGTTGTATTATGTGGTTTGGTGATCTGATTGATATCAGAAAAGTTTCCTCTGGTGGACAGGTTCTTTATGTTCGAATGCCTGCTTCAGAGCTAGGTACGGCCATTATTACTTGTGTTGGTCCTTATTATTTTCTTTTTTCTTTTTTTTTTTTCCTCACGTTTTTCTTATAATTTCCTTGCATTTTGATTTTTTCTGGCTATATGTCAAATAGTTAATTTCTTTATTTTTTTCCCCCCTTAAATTTTGAATAACAAACAAAAAGGAGAGTCTGGTTCTATGGTGAGAGCTGTGATAGTAGTTGCTGGCATTGGAGGTGTCTCTGGGATGCTTTTACTTGGCTACTTCAGCAGAACAACGTCCAAAGGTAATCTTGCTCTTTCTCTGATAATGTTTTACCAAAGAATTATGTTATGACCCCAGTTCTAGTTAAAACAGTTTTTTGCCATTTTTTATTTTATTTTATTGGTAGGTGTTAGAAAATTAGCATGTGGTCAATTAATGTTAAAAGATTGGATTACATATATCAGAGAAAGATAACAATTTGTCACCGCGTGAGTTGGTATCAAAATGTTGAGGTTAAAAATTGGGATCCCTGGTAGTACTATGGTTAAAATTGATCTTCTTATCGATGTTCAATCAAATTCTCGATTCCATGTCTTCTCATTTCTTAGCTGTAATATCAAGTTCATCTCTTCATTCGATTATTTTTATAAACAGATAGAAATAGGAAAACTAGAGTCGAAGAGGAAAAACTAGAGCTCCCGTCGTTTGATTTATCTACAATAATCACTGCCACCAACAATTTTTCATCGAACAATAAGGTTGGACAAGGTGGTTTTGGACCCGTATACAAAGTAAGCTTCTGAAATCCTTATTTGATTACATATTCCGTATGGATGTTGAAAGTGCTTCAATTTAAGAACAATCACCTATTTCTTGACTTTCAGGGTAGGTTAGCAGACGGACAAGAAATTGCTGTGAAGAGACTTTCTATTAGTTCTGGACAAGGAATAGAAGAGTTAAAAAATGAACTAATACTAATTGCCAAGCTTCAACATCGGAATCTTGTAAAGCTTATTGGTTGTTGCATACAGGGAGAAGAGAAATTACTGGTTTATGAATATATGCCTAACAAAAGCCTTGACTTCTTCATTTTTGGTTAGAATCCCTCTCTAGCTCACAATTCTTTACGTTGTTCGGCAAATTATATATTATTAAGATGCCATCATTCGCCTTTGCAAAAAGTAAATAGAAAATTCCTATGCATTGTAATTGACTGACTAACTTGAAAATTATTTTGCAATTACCAGATGAGAATAAAGCAAAGCTTTTAGAATGGGGTAAGCGCTTCAAAATCATATGTGGAATTGCTCGGGGCCTTCTATATTTACACCAAGATTCGAGATTGAGAATTATACACAGAGATCTCAAAACTAGTAATGTCTTACTTGATCACGAGATGAACCCTAAAATTTCAGACTTCGGGTTAGCTCGAACTTTTGGCGGAGACCAGATAGAAGGAAAGACAAACAGAGTAGTAGGAACTTAGTGAGTATTATTCTTCCCACATGCTTTTTATAGTTTGTTCTTAAAGATTATACTCTTTATTTTTTAGTTCTAAGTAATGTGATTTTTTGATGCAGTGGTTATATGGCACCAGAGTATGTTTCCAATGGCCGGTTCTCAATAAAATCAGATGTCTTTAGTTTTGGCATGACAGTCTTAGAGATTGTAAGTGGAAAGAGATGTACAAGCTTTTCTCGCCAAAAGGAAGATCTTACACTCACTGGATACGTAAGTACTGATCAAACTACATCTTTTAGTTTGATATACTGAACTTCAAAAACTTACGTATATATGTATATAAGATGATTGTGTTGAATATTTTAGGCATGGACATTGATGCAACAAGGCATGGCAACTGAACTGCGTGACTCGTGCTTAAGGGATTCAGACCATAATTTGCTGGAAGTGTTGCGATGCATCCATGTCGGTCTGTTATGTGTGCAACAACGCGCTGCGGACAGGCCAAGCATGTCGTCCGTGGTTGTCATGCTAAGCAGTGATTGCCATGTGTTGCCCTATCCGAATAGACCTGCCTATTTCATGGAGACAGAATCACCACAACGATGTCCTACGTCAAACCTAACAGGCCCTGTAAGCGTATCGGACGTAGAGGCTCGATAAGGATTAATTATTTTACCACTAACCAAGCATAACAAATATTCTTCCTAACTTTCAGAAAGTTCACTCATATTTGTAAGCTAGATTGTTCACTTTGTATTCACTGGTTTTACCACCATAAGCAAATGATAGCAACGGCAATTGGGTTGAAAGAGCGGGGAAAAAAAAAGAGGCAAAATAAACCCAAATTGAGTAGTGATCTTGTATTTTTCTCGAATACTAGTGGGGGACACGTGTTTTCTTGTGATATTTTATATTGCGTAATACTAATAGTGTAAATTTCATAGATTGATGATGATAATTTGTTTTTTTTTTTTCCCCGCAAATATTTGTTTGTGTGAAAATTTTGAATAAAAATGAAATCCATGAAATTTAACGGAAATCGTTATTATTATTTTTTTTAATGTTAACAGTTCAATTAAATTTTTTTTTTTAAAATAATTCCATTAAAATAGTTTATAAACTTTCCTTTTCATGACCACTTTAAGAAAATAAAATTTATTAGAGTATTGTAATAAAAATGCTTAAGTAGGAACATAGTCAAGAAAACATTTTGATAAGGACAATCGAGATAAAGAGTTATTTCAAATAAGTATTTAAAAGTATGATTTTAGTACAGAAAAAAGTAAAAAATAAAAAGTAATAATAAAACAAAAACTAAATAGAAAACAAGAAAAGTAAGTAAGAAAGAAAGAGTACAAAATAAATAAGAACAAGAAAAGGAAAAGGAAAAGGAAAAAGAAAAAGAAAACACAAGTTGGAAAGGAAAAAAGTTTGATTATATGATTTGAGGGGGAAAAAAAACCTAAGAAAATGAGAAAGAGGATAAAAGAAAGAGGGGGGAAAAAATACAAGCTAAAATAAAAGCGCGAGAAGTGGGATTGGAACCCACAATCTTTCAATGAAAGATGCTTAAGCAGAAAGAGTTTAAAAAAAGAAAATAAAATAAAAACAAAAAGTTGTTTAAAAAAAAAAAAAAAGAAGCTCAAGTAAGAAAATAAAAGAAATAAAGAGAAAAGAGAAAAGAGAAAATTACTCAAATAGTCATGGTTTTTTTTTTGACCAACATGATCAAATTTATCCACTTTTGATCAACATATACAAACTTTATTTTGATCGGCCTCCGTGCCTCCGTTTAGTTCATTAGTTGGAGATGAAATTTTTTAAGTTGGAGTTAGTTGATTATTTAAAAAATAGTTATATTTTTTTTTATTTTTCAGAAAATAACAAAAAATTAAGATGAAAAATTTGAATATCAAACAAAAATTCAGTATCTATTTTATGTCATATTGGTCTAGTACTAAATTTTGATTTCATGTTGGTATAATGATTTTTAAGTTTATATTATTCATGTATTTTTTCCTAAAAAAAATGTGAAAACAAGACTTAAACCCACAGCCTCTCACTGGGGAGAGGTCCCTAAGTCAGACGTCTAGGCCAATAATATCTCAAAAGAGAACAAAAGAAACGATTTGAAAAATATATATTTACAAACCAAACCATTTTGGACGACCTAGTACGAACATGGTCGCGCAAACCGGATCTTTAGTGCAGTTGGAAATTAGTAGTGTGAAATTACAATATCAATGAAGAGACTTGATTTTTTTATATCAATGTTGTGGTAGAATACCTTACACGTTAAGAAGATATGCATCTGAAAAAAAAAAAAAAAGGCTAAACAACAATAGAAGAAGAACCACAAAATCAAAGTGAAATTACTTAGTCAACTTTTGGTATGAAAAATGTTTTAGCAGGTCGGATATTCTATCGTTGAATGAATGATTTTAATTACAATTTAAATGGGAAGTTTAACTCATCTCAACAATTTAACAATAATTTAAATCAATTTAAATATTAGAAAATCACCTATTTACAACAATTTTCACTATAAAACATTGCACCCAAAAAAAAAAATTCACAAAAAGAAAAAACCACCAAAAACATAAAAAACTGTCAAGTTACCGCCTGGCTCCTACCTGATTACCACCAAGCCTCCCCTCAATACCGACCATTGCTGGTCAGAAAACCAACAAAAAATTCAGTTCAGAATTCGGCAGTAGATTCCTCCTTTCCAACCTGACACGTTCGACTTGAAACTAAAACCGACGGTTTTCAATTGATATTTAGCCCTACCTCAAGGAATACCCAACCCAAAAGAAAGTATTCCATGCATAGGAAGCTATCTTGATATATAAAGATTTAGTGATGTAGCTAGGATTTATTAGGGGTGGCAATTCGTGTCACGTGTCGAGTTCGTGTTGTGTTAGAGCCGTGTCGATTTTTTTTTCCTGACCCGAACACGACCCGCGACACGAACACGACACAAAACCGCGACACGAACACGACACGAACTCGTCACGGGTGGACACGACACGACACGAAATTGACCCGCAACACGAAATTGACACGAAATTAACACGAAATTGACACGAAATTTGACCCGAAATTGACACGAAATTGATCCGAACTTGACCCGCAACACAAAATTGACACGAAATTAACACGAAATTTGACCCGAAATTGACACGCGACCCGAAATTGACACGCGACACGAAATTGACCCGAAATTGACACGAAAAAAACGGGTCCACCCGAACACGACCCGTTTTTTTCGTGTCAATTTTTCCTAACCCGAACACGACCCGCCACCTATTTTTCCCAACCCGAACCCGTGAAATTCGTGTCGTTTTCGAGTCGTGTCGTCGTGTCGCGACCCGTATTGCCACCCCTAGGATTTATTATTAGGGATAATTTTTTTTAATGAATATTGTACTAATATATATATGAATAACAGTTTTTTTTTTTTATTGAAATATTGTTACAGTGTTATCAATCATAAATAAACTAAAAATTGTAATATTAAGATTGTAATATAATAAAAATAAATCTTTTAGTTATTATTATTTAAGAAAATTAAAATTAAATTTGAATTAAAATAAGTTAAATAAAAATAGCGTGTCAAAAAAGACACATATTATTTTATTAAAAAAATAAAAATGTTCACTTATTTTTAAAAAAGTTGAGAATTATTTTGGTAATTGAACAACGTTAGATAAAATGAATTAAGATAGATCAAGTAGTTTGACACAAATATTGAGAATCAAAATTTAACACAAATATTATAGATCATGATATATTTAGATCAAGAGATATGTTGACATTAGAAACGACGAAAAGCTAACTTAAACTAATATAGGAACAACTTGACATATATGTATTAAAATTCATAAAGTACAACATGTTTATTTTATAATTCAAGAGGTATATTAATATATATATATATATATATATATTTGGAAGGAGAGGTATATTGATACTTATAATATAGTCAGAAATAATATATAGGGGTTTATAGCTAAATAGTATTTTTTTAAAGATGTTTTTTAATAAATGAGACTAAAAAAAAAAAAAAATTAGTTGTACATCAATTAGATTAAGTCATTACATATCTTTCTTCATCTTCTTCCATTTTCCTTTATTATTTCATTTTTTAGTTTTTGTTCAACCAAATCAAACAACTTATTTTAAGTAAAGTGCAAACCAAACCAAATATATATTGATTTGAAGATTTTCAAACCAAACTAAACCAAACCAAACCGATTATAATTGGTTTAGTTTGATTTTTTAATTGGTTTGAACTAATATTCATCAATCTCTTCTTAATCATAAGTAAATATGATCAAAATATTATTATGATAAATATTTATTTATTTCTAAATCATATATATATGCTAATGACTCAAACTCAAGTATCAAATTTACTCCAAAAAAATAAAATAAAAATCAAGTATCAAAATTAAAATAAATACTCACAATTAAAGTAAATCATTTTCAATAAAACTACAAAAATACATAAATTAATTATAAATAGTCTTTTAAAACTCATATAATACATTTTGATAACATATATAAAAAAATTACAATTTTAATAAACAAATCAATTACATTTTTTCACATACATAAATAATTTTAAAAAGATGCAATCTAATTTTAATTTAAAATCGGTTTGGTATGATTTAGATTTTTTAAGAATAAAAGCATAATCCAAACCAATTTAATTGATTTTTTTAAAATTTAAACCAAACCAAACCAATTATTATATGGTTTAGTTTGGTTTTGAATTAATTTGATTTGATCAGTTTGATGAACACCCATAATATCTTTAAGTTTGTTTGGGGTGCCTTATATAAATGGTAAAATAACATTTTAAAATTTTAAAATTTTTTAATTTCAAATCAAAATAAAATAATTTTTATATCAAAATACTTTTAACGATAAAAAAAAATAAGATAAAATCTATTTTATATATTTTTTCAAAACACATTTCAAATTATTATTATTATTATTATTTTTTTTATATATTACAAAATTTTTTATAAAGTTTTTCCTCTATATATACATTTCTAATACAATCTTTAAACTATCATTTTCATATATTTTCCTGAGCGGGCCTTTAGATAGCAACAGAAGCAAAGTCATGGCCGGTGAGAATCCCGGCGATCTCTCCGAAAGCCTCTCCGAGCGTCATCTCCTTGCCCTGCCCCAGCATCTGGCAGGCCTCGGTGGCCTTGGCCATGGCGGTGAGCTGATCCTCCGCCGTCGTCACGAAGGGCAAAATCAGAACTTCACCCCCACCCCACACACACCACCCATTGCTCAGCTCTATCCGAACTGCCACGTTCTCCAGCCTCGACGTCGCCATCAACGGCACGCTCAGTGTCTCCATCAAAGTTCTTGAACCCGAGTCTTGCCGGCGTCGTCGCCAGGGCCATTCTCGGCCTGATTCCCGATATGGGTCTCGGCCTTTTGGTGGCGGCGGAGATTCTGAAGTTCTTGTTTGTGGGGTGTCATTTTTGGAGAGAAGCCAATTGTGGGCATTTGGAGAAATGTGTTTTATGAGTCTTCTAAATTGGTTTTGGACATTGCAGAGAGAAGACATCAGAGGTTTTGTTTTGTTTTTTGTTTTTTATTTATTTTTAATTTTAATGGTGTATAACAATATTTTAATGCACAATTCTTTGGGGTTTTTTTTTTTTTTTTGTTAGAATTAATTTTAATCTGAGCCCTTATTAGTTAAACATTTATTTAGCTTAGCTCTCATCTCAGGCAAGGACTTAAAATTGTTTATGTGGATTTTTCCAACATGTTGTAAATATTTTAAATTTATGTTCTTGACATTACTTCCAACTATATTGTTATAATAATCTTAAAATAACAATAACAAAAATAATAACAACTACGATAACAATAACAATCATCTGGTCCGCGACTTAGACATTGATCTCATTTAATATTTGGCTTCTTGCGTTAGTCAATAGAGATGCTTCACAAAGCAGACTAACAATTGGATTTACCATAAATTTGTAACAAAGAAAAGTCACCAATGGGCGTTTCTTCTAACTGTATGTATACTAATATAACTGCTCTGTTCTTATTTTTCTTTAATCCTTTCTCCTTTGCAGCTACACAGCTTTGGTCCCGCTCGAATCTGTCAGTGATGGAGAAACCTTGGTTTCTAAGGACGAAATATTTGAGTTTGGTTTCTTCAGTTTAGGGAGTTCTGAGAACAGTTATGTGGGAATTTGGTACAAGAACATCTCTGTTCAAACCGTCGTTTGGGTTGCAAACCAGTGCAAACCGATCAACCATTCATCTGGATTGTTGACAATAAATGGCACAGGCGATCTGGTGCTCTTGTATCAGAACAATAGTGTTGTTTGGTCTACGAGCTTATCTAAACAAGTCAAGAAGTCATTGATACAGATTCTTGATTCTGGAAATCTTGTACTATGAGACGAGGAAGATGTAAACTTAGAGGCGTATTGTGGGAAAGCTTCGATTATACATCGAACACATTGTTAGCTGGGATGAAATTGGGATGGGACTTCAGAAAGGGTCTTAATATCGGTGAGTATCAGCTTGGCGGAATTGGGATGACCCTTGTCCTGCAAATTTTACTTCGGCTATCGAATATGATGCGGAACGACAAGCATCTCCTGAAGGTTATTTGGGGAACGGCGGGAAAATAGTCCATCAATGTGGGCCTTGGAATGGACTCGGTACTAGCGGTTTGCCACGCTTAAGGCCAAACCAACTTTTCAACTTCCAGTTGGTTTACAACGAATATGAAGCTTACTACATGGTCAACCGGAAAAACAACTCTGTCATCTCAATAGCGGTTGTGAATCAAACAACTAGCACTAGTCAGCAACTTATATGGGTCGAAGCAGAGAAAAGATGGCAGCTTTACACTTCAGAGCCTAGAGACCTCTGTGATAACTATGGTCTCTGTGGAGGCAATGGGAATTGTGTCATCGGTGAGAACCCGACCTGCCAATGTTTGAAAGGATTCAAGCCCAAGTCTAAAGAAAAATGAAATTTAACAGATTGGTCAGATGGGTGTACACGTAAAACTCTGTTAGATTGCGAGGATAAAACAACGATGGCTCTATCAAATTTCTTGACTTCAAAATGCCAGATACTGCATATTCTATCGGGAATAGGAGCATGAACTTGAAGGAATGCAGGGCTAAATATTTGAGCAATTGTTCTTGCATGGCTTATGCGAACTCTGATATCGAAGGAAAAGGAAGTGGTTGGATTATGTGGTTTGGTGATCTGATTGATATCAGAAAAGTTTCCTTGGGTGGACAGGTTCTTTATGTTCGAATGCCTGCTTCAGAGCTAGGTATGGCCATGTTTAACTATGTTGTATTCTTCCACCATAAGTCCATATTCTTTCTTTGTCTGTCTTTGTCTTTTTTTTTTTCCCTTCTCTCTCTCCTTGCATTTTGATATTTTCTAGCTACATAGCAAATAGTTAATTTTTTTTTTTCCTTTTAATTTTCCTTAACAAACAAAAAGGAAAGTCTGGTTCTAAGGTGAGAGCTGTGATAGTAGTTGCTAGCGTTGGAGGTGTTTGCGGGATGCTGTTACTAGGCTACTTCATTTGCAGAACAACGTCGAAAGGTAATCTTGCTCTTGCTCTGATAATGTTTTACCAAAGAATAATGTTCAAACAGTTTTTGTTGTTTATTTATCGGTAGGTGTTTGAAAATTTGCACGTGATCAATTAATATTGAAAGATTAGATTACATCTAGCAAAAAGATGACAATTTGTCACCACGTGAGTTGGTATCAAAAAGTTGGGACGAAAAATCGGGATTGGGATCCTTGGTAGTACTCTGGTTAAAATTGATCTTCTTATTGATGTTCAATCAAATTCTTGATTCCATGTCTTCTCATTTCTTAGCTCTAATGTCAAGTTTATCTCTTCATCCGGTCATTTTAATAAACGGGTAGAAATAGGA
The DNA here is from genome assembly GCA_009761775.1 of Ficus carica. Classification (NCBI taxonomy): domain Eukaryota; kingdom Viridiplantae; phylum Streptophyta; class Magnoliopsida; order Rosales; family Moraceae; genus Ficus; species Ficus carica. The sequence goes on from VYVB01000426.1 coordinate 303,477, forward strand.
AAACTAAAGACCAAGCGGAAAAACTAGAGCTTCCGTCGTTTGATTTATCTAGAATAATCACTGCCACCAACAATTTTTCGTTCGGCAATAAGCTTGGACAAGGAGGTTTTGGACCCATATACAAAGTAAGCTTGTGAAATCCTTATTTGACTATGTATTTAATATTTATGATGAAATTGTTTTCATTTAAGAACAAACATCTATTTCATTCCATGGACTTTCAAGGTAAGTTAGAAGGCGGACAAGAAATTGCTGTGAAGAGACTTTCTATCAGTTTTGGATAAGGAATAGATGAGTTAAAAAATTAAGTAATATTAATTTCCAAGCTTCAACATCGGAATCTCGTAAAGCTTCTTGGTTGTTGCATACAGGGAGAAGAGAAATTACTAGTTTATGAATATATGCCTAACAAAAGCCTTGACTTTTTCATTTTTGGTTAGAATCCCTATGTACCTTGCAGTTCTTTACATTGTTCGGCAAATTAAAGCCAAAGTGCTATCATCAGCCCTTTTAAAATATACATAGAGAATTCTTATGCATTGTGTTCTGAATGATTAACTTGAAAATTATTTTGCAATCACTCGATCAAAACAAAGCTAAACTTTTAGATTGGAGTAACCGCTTCAAAATCATTGTGGAATTGCTCAGGGCTTTTATATTTACACCAAGATTCAAGATAGAGAATTATACGTAGAGATCTCAAAACAAGTAATGTCTTACTTGATTATGAGATGAAGCCTAAAATTTCAGACTTTGGCTTCGCTCGAACTTTTGGAGGAGACCCGATAGAAGGAAATACAAACAGAGTAGTAGGAACATAGTGAGTACTACTTTTCCCACATGCTCTTTATAATTTGTACGTAAATATTGGCTTCTTTTATTTTTTAGTTCTAAGTAGTGTGCTTTTCTGATGCAGTGATTATATGGCATCAGAGTATGTTTTAATGGTCAGTTCAATAAAAACAGATATCTTTAGCTTTGGCAAGATGGTCTTTAAAGATTGTAAGTGGAAAGAGAAATACAAGCTTCTCTTGCCAAAAGGAAGATCTTACACTCACTGGACACGCAAGTACTGATAAAATTACATCTTTTAGTTTGATATACAGAACTTCAAAAACTTACTTATATTTGTATATAAGAAGATTATTTTGAATATTTTGCAACAAGGCATGGCAATTGAACTGCGTGACTCGTGCTTAAGGGATCCAGACCATAATTTGCAGGAAGTGTTGCAATGCATCCATGTCGGTCTGTTATGTGTGCAACACACGTTGCGGACAGGCCAAGCATGTCGGCTGTGTTTGTCATGCTAAGCAGTGATTGCCATGTGTTGCCCTATCCGAATAGACCTGCCTATTTCATGGAGACAGAAACACCACAACGATGTCCTGAGTCATCCCTAACAGGCCCTATAAAGGTATTGGAAGTAGAGGCTCGATAAAGATTAATATGTTTCCACGCATGACAAATATTCGTCATAAGTTTTGGAAGTTCATTTGATTTTGTAAGCTCGATTGTACATTTTGTAATCCCGTGGTTTTACCACCATAACCAAATGATGGCAACGGCAATTGGGTTGGAGAGAGAGAGAGAGAGAGAGAGAGAGAGATGAGAACTTGTATTTTTCTCAAAAAACTAGTGAGAGAAATGACGATAACTATAGAGAGAGAAGAACCATAAAATCAAAGTGAAATAAACTAGATAAACTTTTAAGTTTAGAATTACCAGATCTAAACCCTTTAACCCCCTCCCTTACCAACTGGACTAACCTCAGTGACTTATTAACAATGATGTTGAACCATCTAGCGATATTTGATTGATTACACAAGATTTTTGTGTCAGAAAATTATTGTCTGGGATCTTCTTTCTCTTCAGACCAATATTGCTATAAATTATTGTAGTTACTAAATCAGGAGCAAATTAAGAAGGTATTTTGGTTCTTTTGGTTCTCAAGTTTGTAATGTGAAAAGCAAGCAACTTCTGGGACTTAAATAAGTGCTTAGACTATGTAATGGTGATTAGTCAATAATAAAGTATTTCAGTTAACAAATATTAGCGGCCCTGGAGTGGAAAAATAAAAGAGACACGAGAGAGAGCTTCAGGGAGTGGGTTGGCTAAAGCTCCGGTACCAGGCTCCCTGTCCTGAAACTTGGTCTCCATGCTCGCCGGAAAATGTGCTTTTTTATGCAGGAAGCGCGGTGTGGCGTGGAACTTCTGTTTAGACAGATCAAAGGTTGGGTGGGGGTTGACTAAAATTCTTAGCAGGTTTTATATGCGCAGCAATGAGATTACTGTGGTGGTGGCGGTACTGCAGGATCATACGCTACTAACACTACACCATGGGTCTCTTTGGTTCTATTGCTTTCTCATGGCTCTTTCGTCAATCGTCTTACCACTTGAAGTTTGATCAGCGGTACTAGAGATTTTTCTCTTGTTTTCTATGTGTTATGGTTCGTAAATAAAAGTGGTTTTTACCCTAATTTGGTGGTCTGGTATTCTTGTTTTCTAGTGTTAGGTTGTGTTTTTGGACTACTAAATTTGCTAGCTGTGTTTTGTGTGATCTTAGTGATACAAGTATCTCAGTTTTGGCTTATCAAATTTTTTTCCATCAAATGCAGATATTTTATCAAAGATGCTTGTGTATGCTAGATTTTTAGTGCACCAATTTGGTGTCCGATTTTATAACTCGGAATATATCAAGCACTAAATAATAGATTTTAAGTGCTTGATATATTCCCTTCAAGCATTCCATTCGAGTTCAATGGTGGACCAAATTATCTATCAAGATCGTGGTTTTCCATTTGTTTGAGGTCATCTAGTGTTGACATTTATATTTCTTACTGGAACAAAGAAGTAAATAGCAGTTTTTAAAAATTAATTAAAATAAATGGAAATGTTTTTAAAATAATTAGAATAAATAGTAGTAAATAACAAATTTATTAGGTAAATTGAATATATTATTTACCTAATAAATTTGTTATTTACTTCAAATATTTTACGGCCTTATTATTTATTTACTTAGATCATCTTCCTAAAGATGATATTTAAGGCCCGTTTGGTTGTAAATTTGGTTTAAACTAAATTATACTTTTTTCATTATGTTTTTTTATCTTTTTCTCAAATTTTTTTTATCTTTTTTAAAAAAGTCAACAAAAATTACTATTTAAACTTAAAAATTTCAACTTAACTCAAACTGAACTTGTGCACCAAACCAAACAGCCCTTACTATAATTTTCGTTAAAGTAATATGAAAGTGTTGTAAATATGGGTTGTCTAGCCCAACCCGTGCAGGCCCAAAATGGAAATATCGGCCAAGTTGACCAGCATAAAGAAGCTGGGTGGGTCGGGTCGAGCCGGCCCTTATGAAGGAACTTACATACTGCTATTGAAATATTTTATTCTTGTGGCCAAAGTAACATTTATGTATTTCTTACATAAATATCTATTTAGGAGTTCATGCTTTAAAAAAGTCTAAATTTTTCTTATTTGTAAAAATGCGTGAAACAATACGTATAAAAACATTAATATCCTTGAATACTAAATTGAAATAAAGCAAATAAAGCAATGTAAAAAAGGAAACAATAATATAGTTTCATTAAATATAAATACATAAAATGTGAACCAACATCAATAATCAATAAATCATTAAAAATCTAATGAAACTAATATTCGAAAAAAAAGAATATTAAATATTCAAAAAGGACAGTAATGATTCTTAAAGAATTATGGGTTTTAATGAACGGTAGAGTTATCATAAAGAAGTAAAAAAAAAAAAAAAAAAAAAAAATTTCTCATTATGATATAGTTATTATAGTAAAGAAATAAGCAATTTTATTCAGCATCTAAACTTTAGAAACTAGCTATTGAAACAAGATCAATAATAGTGAAAAACAACATTTTCATAATGACGTTAAAATTTTCATAAAGAATCTAAATCATACATTTCTAAAGAATTTAAATCATACTTACAAAATAAGTTTCTAGAAAACATAAATCATACTAACAAATAATTATAATAAAGAATTATTTATTAAGATAAAGAATAACAATGACAAGAAATAAATAAAGACAAAAATATGAGTTTTTATAAAGTTAAATTAAGTTCAATATGATAAAAGAGTAAAATGGGTATTACAAGATTTTTTAAAATAGACATTCATGTAATATTGTAAAAATGGATATATATAAAATGACCCTAAAAATTGACATTTTCTGTAATTATTTTAAATATCTATTCCATGCATAGGCAGCCATGTTGATATATCAAATTGTTATTGGAATTTTATTCTGGTGACAAAACTAATAACAATAAAAAAAGGTTTTGTCATACTGTGGAGAAGAATTTTCCAATTTTGACTTAGAATTAGGCAATTTGAACTAGTGGACGTAATATTTTAAAGGTTCGAATTTTGACTATTGACTAGGAGAACAAAATATTAAATCTGTCCTGTTAAATTTGATTTATCCCATTGACAATATACACTTTTAGTTATTAATTTACTAACAAAAATGCGCAGACTTTTTTTTAAACGTATTTCTCATAGTATTTTTTTAGAAAAATATTAGGGATATCAACTCTAATCTTAATTTTTGAGTACCAACCTATATGATATATGAGTTGTTGTTCTTTTATTGATAATTGTTTAAAACATTGACATATCAATTAATTACATATGCTAACGAAACTATGACACGTGATTTGATATTCAAAAAATTAATATTAATGTTGGCTTCCTTAGTATTACTTTTTTTTTTTTTTTAATGTAGATTTTTATTTGTGGAATATTTCTCCTTCTATTATAATGTCAAATCGTCACATGCAGACATTATCTAAAATGATACATTGCCTTGTTGACTGGTAGAACAAAACATTTTATTTATAACTGACCTTCTAAATTTGGTTTATCCCATTGACAAATATACACTTTTATTTATAATTTTTTCAACAAATGTGAAGATTTTTCTTTTCGGAATTTTTCTCGATACGTTATCTTAATTTATTAGCAATAAAATAATTTTAAGCATAAAAAATCAAATCATTAGACTAATTGCATTCTTATAGCACACGTGAAAATTAAGGGGGGAAAAAAAGGTATCGATCATATCATGAAGCTACTAACATTTTGGCCAACTAGGTCATAAACGTAACGACATAATAATTATGAACAAAATTAACTACAACAACTAAATCACATAATAAAGTTTTTGCAACAGACAAGACGGATTAAAAACAAAAAAATAGAGACAAAGTTTATAGTCATAATATATTGTTTATATGGAAATCAAATCAGACGAAAAACAATGAAATATAAAACTTAATTTGATTTCTAACAAGTAGAGAAATCTGCCTCAATCTCTTAATTATGAGTTTCAGTCTCAACAAAAGCATACGACAAATTTCATACTCCTTCTCATATTTAGGCTTTGTTTGGTATTTAAATTTAACTATAATTAAAATATATTTTTTCATCTCAATTTTTGTATTTTTCTGAAAAGTCAGTAAAATTTATAATTAATTTTTGAAAAATGAACCAACTCCAACTTAAAAATTTCATTTTCAATTGGTGAATCAAACGCAAGCTTATTGTCTCATTTGGAGGAAGATCCTGTCACTGTTCTCAAGTTTCGGATTTTTGTTCTCAACTTAACCGCTTGTCATTCCTTCATCTTCTATTTTCTAGTTATAGCTGTTGACGTGGCGCAGTTTTGGTTCTGTTATACTTTCTGACCATTTAAGTTCTGCTTCTGCTTATTTCTTACAAACACACTCGTTTCACTTATTTGCCTTAAGGCATCGGACACGGCGTCGTTTTCCAATTAGTGGTGCGAGCTCGCTTGCATGGAGGATTAAATTTCCCTGCGGTTTGTGGACTGGATGTTTTCATTGCTGAAAATAAAATCAACTATATTTGGATTTTTTCATGATATGAATGTTTTAGTCTATGTTATTTTACTCCATTTGTCACAATTATCAAAACAAATAACAATTTTATGAGATTCTTCTTTGTTCTTGTGCATGTGGTCAGAGGATTAGACTTGATCAATTTTATCCCTTTCACATTTGGCTTCTTGCATTAATCAATTGGGATGTCCTTTTCTTAATTCAATAGTCTCTGTTTTATCTTTCTTTCTTCCTCCTTTTTTTTTTTTTTTTTTTTTTTTTTTTTTTCTGAACATTAAATTAAAAAGACAGAGAAAAGTAAAAGAAAGACATGTCCTTTCTATCTTCATAAAGCAGACTAGCAATTGGATTTACCACTAATCTGTAACAGAGGAAAGTAATCAATGGGCGTTTCTTCTAACTGTATGTATACTAATATAACTACTTTGTTCTTGTTTTTCTTCGTTTCTTTCTCTTTTGCAGCCGACAGCTTCGGTCCACTCCAGTCCATCAGTGACGGAGCAACTTTGGTTTCTGAGAATGGAATGTTCGAGTTCGGTTTCTTCAGTTTAGGAAGCTCCGAGAATCGTTTCATGGGAATTTGGTACAAGAGCATCCCGGTACAAACCGTCGTTTGGGTCGCAAACCGGTGCAACCCGATCAACGATTCATCTGGATTGTTGACAATAAATGGCACAGGCGATCTAGTGCTCTTGTATCAGAACAAGAGTGTTGTGTGGTCAACAAGCTTATCAGAACAAGTCAAGAAGCCTTTAGTACAGCTTCTTGATTCCGGGAATCTTGTACTGAAAGACGAGGAAAATACAACCTCGGAGGCTTATTTGTGGGAAAGCTTTGATTATCCTTCTAACACATTTTTAGCTGGGATGAAATTGGGATGGCACTTCGGGAAGGGTCTTAATCGGCGAGTATCAGCGTGGCGGAATTGGGATGACCCTTGTCCTGCAGATTTTACTTGGGCTCTTGAATTTGATGCCGAACATCAAGCATCTCTGGAGGCTTATATGTGGAAAGGCGGAAAAAAATTCCAGCGATCTGGGCCTTGGAATGGAATCGGTACAAGTGGTGTGCCAGAGTTAAGTGCTAACCAACTTTTCGACTTCCAATTGGTTTCCAATGAAAATGAACATTATTACACGTTCAACACCAGAAACAACTCTCTGATCTCAATAGTTGTTATGAATCAAACAACTAGCACGCATCAATGGTTGACATGGATTGAAGAAGAGAAGAGTTGGAACCTTTACGCTTCGGAGCCTAGAGACCTTTGTGATAACTATGGTCTCTGTGGAGGCAATGGGAATTGTGTCATCGGGAACAACCCGGTCTGCCAATGTCTGAAAGGATTCAAGCCTAAGTCTGAAGAAAACTGGTATTTAACGGATTGGTCAGATGGGTGTACACGCAACAATCTGCTAGATTGCAAGGACAAAAATACAGATGGTTTTGTTAAATTTCTTGACGTGAAAATGCCAGATACCGCCTATTCTTGGTCGAATAGGAGTATGAACCTAAATGAATGCAGGGATAAATGTTTGAGCAATTGTTCTTGTATGGCTTACTCAAACTTAGATATCGTAGGAAAAGGAAGTGGTTGTGTTATGTGGTTTGGTGATTTGATTGATATCCGAAAAGTTTCCTCGGATGGACAGGTTCTTTATGTTCGAATGCCAGCTTCAGAACTAGGTACGACCATTTATATGTTGCTTTTATTTATTTTTTCCCGCTCTTCTAGCTCCTTGTGTATATCCTTTTCTTGCTTACTTACCTTGATTTCTCCTATTTTCTGGCTAAATGTACAGTAATTTATTTTCCTTTTTTTTTTTTTTTTTTTTTTATAATTTTTTTTAAAATATTGAAATGACCAACAATAAAGGAAAGTCTGGTGCTAAGGTGAGAGTTGTGATAATAGTAGCTAGCATTGGTGGTCTATCTGGGTTGCTGTTACTTGGCTATTTCATTTGGAGGACAAAGTCAAAAGGTATTTTACATATTTGAGAATTCGTTTTTATTCCAGTTATTATTCGTAGATTTTTGAGAAGCAGCCCAATCAATTATGACAAAATAAAAAATCTTGAATATATCAAAGGAAAGACGATAGCTTGTCATCATGCTAGTTGGTATCAAAATATTGGAATTAAAAATTGGTACCCTGGTAGTACTTTTGTCAAAATTTATCTTTATATCGATGTTCTTTCTTACTGTGGATTCCATATATATATATATATATATATATATATTTTTTTTTTTTGTTGGTTGTAAAATCAAGTTCATTTCTTCGTGCCATTTTTTTTAATTTTAATTTTAATTTTTTTATAAACAGGTAGAAATAGGAAAACCGGAGACCAAGAGGAAGATCTAGAGCTCCCGTTGTTTGATTTATCTACTATAGTCACTGCCACCAATAATTTTTCGACAAGCAATGAACTTGGACGTGGTGGTTTTGGACCTGTGTACAGAGTAAGCTTATGATATCGTTATTTGACAGCATATGACATATGAATGACGAACGAGTGTTTCAGTTTAAGACAAATGCTTTTAACATCTTTTCTTAAATTGGGTTTTTTAGGGTAAGTTAAAAGACGGACAAGATATTGCTGTAAAGAGACTTTCTATCAGTTCGGGACAAGGAATTGAGGAGTTGAAAAATGAAGTGATATTAATTGCCAAACTTCAACATCGGAATCTTGTAAAGCTTCTTGGTTGTTGCATTAAAGGAGAAGAGAAACTACTGGTTTACGAATATATGCCTAACAAAAGCCTTGATTCGTTCATTTTTGGTTAGAAACTTACATAAAAAATTCTTATGTATTTGTATCTGTCATTGCGTAGTAATTGACTGATTAACTTGAAATTTATTTTGGAATCACAAGATCAAAATAAAGCGAAACATTTAGAATGGGGTAAGCGCTTCCAAATCATATGCGGAATTGCTCGGGGGCTTCTATATTTACACCAAGATTCAAGATTGAGAATTATACATAGAGATCTCAAAACAAGTAATGTCTTACTTGATAAGGAGATGAACCCCAAAATTTCAGATTTCGGTTTGGCTAGAACTTTTGGAGGAGACCAGATAGAAGGAAACACAAACAGAGTAGTAGGCACTTAGTGAGTATTACTCTTCCCACATGCTCTTTACATTTTGAACATAAAAAGTATACTTAAAGCTACATCATATTTGATTTCTAAGTTGTGTGATTTTTGGATGCAGTGGTTATATGGCACCAGAGTATATTTCCAACGGTCAATTCTCGATAAAATCTGATGTCTTTAGCTTTGGCATGATGGTCTTGGAAATTGTAAGCGGAAAGAGATGTACAAGTTTTTCCTCACAAGAAGACCTTACGCTCACTGGACACGTAAGTATCGATTGAACTACATCTCTTAGTTTGACATACTAAACTCCAAAAACATAAATATGTTTGTATATTGGACAATCGTTTTGAATATTTTAGGCATGGACATTGATGCAACAAGGCATGGCAATCGAACTGCTTGACTCGTGCTTAAGGGATTCAGACCATAATTTGCAGGAAGTGTTACGTTGCATCCATGTCGGTCTTTTATGCGTGCAACAACGTGCTGCGGATAGGCCAAGCATGTCGTTCGTGGTTTTGATGTTAAGCAGTGGTGGACATGTTTTGCCTTATCCTAATAGACCTAGCTATTTCATGGAGACAGAATCACCGCAACGATATCCCGAGTCATCCATATCAAACCTTATAACCCTATCAGAAACAGAGGCTCGATAAAGATATATTTCAATATTAAATCTGTGGAATTGTTTTTTGTTTATTAGTTTACTGTTACTATATATGTTTAATGTTTAATCACTGAAACATTGGGCTTTTATTTTTTTATTTTGCAAGCAAAACCACTTATATGTAAGATATTGTTGAACGTGAGATAAATATTGCGCCAAACGAACTGAAAATAAAAATCTACCAAAAATGGAAAAAAAAAAAAAAAACCTGTATGGTTATTGTTTGGCTCCTATCTGGTTACTACCAAGCCTCCTTCAAAACCGACCGTCCTTTTCCGACTGAAAATTCAGTTCACAATTGGGCACTCGGTTCTCCCTTGCAAAACCGAAACGTCCAGTTTGAAGCTTAAGCCGATGATTTTTAATAGATATTCAGCCCTACCTCAAGGGCTACCCATTTCTTGCATAGGAAGCCATCTTGACATGTAAAAAGTGTGATTGAAATTTTGGCAGTAAAAATTGCAACAATAGATAAGCTTTTTGTCGTAGTGTGGAGAAGGATTTTCTATCTATTTATAATTTGGAAATTTGAACAACAGGAGTAGTTTAAAAATCAAAATTTTAACTTTGATATCGTATATGGTTGATTTTTTAAAATTGGTTTACCCCTCTAAATAAATATAATATTTTTACACATTTTTTTTTCTTTGAAGTAGATGTGAAGATTTTTTTTTCCACATATTTCTCCGAGAACCTTTTATCCACACACGTACGAAAAATAGAAAAAAAAAAGTTTGCATTAATCATCTCCTTATTAAGTTATTGATATATGTATAACCCATATATATAATGGAAGATTAAAAGAAAATATATATAAAAAATGCGTTACATTAGTTCGGTACCATAAGGATAGAATTATTATGAACAAAATTGACAACAATAACAAAAACTATTAAGATAATGACATTATTGCAACATATCATGATGACACATTAAAAACAAAAAATAGTCATTAAAAAATAGAGAAAATGTTATTTTAGTTAATAATATTTGTGATTCCAATATGGTGGTGCTGGCTGTGGCGGAGGTGTTCAAGGCCGAGTGTGGGTTAACGCTCCAACTCAATTTGTTTTAAAATTCCTACCCCGTAATTTTTTTTTCCTCTACTTAACCCTCATTAAAAATTAAAAATTAAAAATTCTCACATAATCCCATTAAAATTGATTTTACCCTAAAAGGTTAATAGTTTTTAACGTTTTGCACCCATTAAAAATAAAAAAAGTCTCACATAACCCTACTAAAACTTTTCCTTTTAGTTTTTGTACTTTGATATTATTTAAAAAAAAAAAAAAAAAATTGGTGTACCTCTATTCAAATATATGTCTGGCTGTGCCCCTTTGCATGTCCTAGAAGCTGTTGGGGTCCTTTTCATCATATCTCACTCCGTTGTTATAATAATCTTTAACTGACCAAATCAAAATAATAACAACTCCAATAACAATAACAACTACATGAGATTTTCCTTGGTCAGAGGATTAGACTTTGATCAAAATTTTTTTTTTCCTTTAATATTTGGCTTCTTTCGTGACTCTATAGGGATGTCCTAATGAATAGTCCTTGTTTTTCAAGTCAATAGTCTTTTTTGCCACAAAAAAATGAAACAGTCAAAATTTTTTTTTTTCAGTTTAAAAAAAAAAAAAAAAGAAAAGTAAAAAAAAAAAAAAAGACGTGTATTCCTGTGTATTCCTTTGTTTCTGCCTTCACAAAGCAGACTAGCAATTGCATTTACCATGAATCTGTAACAAAGGAAACACATCAATGGAAATTTCTTCTATCTGTATGAATAATACAATTGTTCTGTTCTTGTTTTTCTTCATTTTTTTCGCCTTTGCTGGCGATAATTTTGGTCCACTCCAATCTGTTAGTGATAGAACAACGTTGGTTTCTAAAAATGGAATGTTTGAGTTCGGTTTCTTCAGTATAGGAAGTTCCGCGAACCGTTATGCGGGAATTTGGTAAAATAACATCTCCGTTCAAACCAGTGTTTCGCAAACCTGTGCAACCTGATCAACGAGTCATCTGGCCGATTGTTGACAATAAATGGCCCGGGCGATCTAGTGCTCTTGTATCAGAACAAGAGTGTTGCGTTGTCAACAAGCTTATCAAATCAAGTCAAGAAACCGTTAGTACAGCTTCCTGATTCTGGAAATGTTGTATTGAAAGACGAGGAAAATACAAACTCGGAGGGTTATTTGTGGGAAAGCTTTGATTATCCATCGAACACATTGTTAGCTGGGATGAAATTGGGATGTGACTTTAGGAAGGGCCTTAATCGGCGAGTATGGGCATGGAGTAATTGGGATGACCCTTGTCCAGGTGATTTTACGTGGGCTATCGAATTTGATGCAGAATGACAAGCATCTCCTGAAGGTTATAAGTGGAAAGGTTGTGATGACTCACGCCTTCCTTCGATATGATATTTTCCACTTTTTGTCTCGTGCCCGCACGGTGTTGCTCTTGGGCTCAAGGTTTCATAACATTAGAAGATAGTCTCTTTACTAATTAACCATCACATATATCCATTCTCAAATGATGTAAGACTACACATCTTACTATTTTCCTTATTGGGACCGATGACTGTAAAAACATGAGATTAATATGACTGATTTTTTTAATTTGATTTATCCCTCTGATAAATATACTACTTTACTTCTTTTTCTTTTACTTTTAAATAGTTGTCAAGATTTTTTTTACACACATCTCTCAGAGATGCACAAGCTTTTCCTCACAGGAAGACCTTACACTCACTTGACATGTAAGTACCGATAGAACTGCATCTCTTATTTTGACATGCTAAAGTTCAAAATCTTAAACATGTATGTATGTAAGATGATAATTCTGGATATTTTAGGCTTGGACAGTGATGCACAAGGTGTAACACCCGAATTTCTTCGGTTCATATTTTATAGAAATTTCGTGTAAATATTTACCGTAATCGGTATTTCATGAGGAAGTTCGTTTTAGAACTTAATTTTGTAAAACGAGTTCTTAAGATTTATTAAGACTCAAAAATAAGCATGAACTCGCAAAAGACCTTTATGAGTGAAAGGAGGTCGTATTTGCACATTTCAAGACAAGTCGACGTTGACCAATTAGTCAGTTAGACCAAAACGGTCGAAAACGTTAAACAAGAATTTTAAGATCGTAGTACAAGTGAAATTACTGCTAAAAACTCATTTCTTGATCAAGATGAGTTTGAATAGAATTAAAATCACCTTAGAAAAATCAAGCATACTAAGTTAGAGTTCAGGGCGAAAGGATTCGGAAAAATAAGAGAAAAATTTTTCCAATCGAGTTTTTCACAGATCGAAATTTTTAAATGCAATGTATTTTTTGATACTGGGTATTTAAGCAACTCAGTATTAAAATTTATTGCATTGTGTTGAAATTACATTTTTTTTTCAAAAAGATTGAACCAAACAAGCCTTTAAGCTTAATTACATCACAATTAAGCTAAGTTAGGACTTAACCCTCCACACACTTGGACCAATGAGCATGTGACACCTCATCTATGAGTTGTCAACCACTCCCCCATTCCTCTCCCCCTCATGGCCGGCCACTCAAGCCCCTTTGGGCAATGGCTTGCAAAAATTTGAGGACCAATAGCAAGATTTGAACCAAATTTACCTTGGAAAAGAAAGCTAGGATTTCCCCTAGCTAGAGACACTATTCCTAGGGATTTCAAACCCCAAAAATCAGCAGCCCTTAACCCTCTTTCTCAGCCATACCATTCAGAAAATCCCCTCCAAAAATCCGAGAGAGAGAGAGAGAGAGAGAGAGAGATCAAGAGAGTTAAGCCAAAAATTTTGGTGAGAAAACCCCCTAAAGCCTTCGGTTTTCTTGTGAGTTCAAAGGAGAGAGTTGTTCAAAAAAATTTCCCTTCTCTTTCCCATCTTGCCGAGTGTTTGGGAGTTGAGAAAATCCAAGAAAATTTTTTTCGGGTTTTGGCTAAAATCAAGGGTTGAGTGAGGGTGTGATCTAGAGCCAAGAAAAACCAACCATTTTGTGAGTTGATGCTTAAGGAGATCCACGGATTTTTAAGGTAAGATTTTTGGGCATTTTCTTCTCTTTTGCCAAGGTTGGTTGGGGGAGGAAGTTAACAAATTTTGTGACCATTTTTGAGGTCCAAACCGTGCACTTTGGAGGCTAATCTCGACTAGGAACAAGCTAGTGATACCCTCGGATTTTTGAGGTAAAAATCCAAACTTTACCATAGTTTTTGGTTCAAATTTTTGGTTCATTTTCTCAAGGGTTTTACCATGTATTTCAAGCACAAAAAGTTGTAAGAGCTTAAGCTCATAATTTTCGGTTTTAGCCCTAAATAGCTTAGGTTATATTTTATGCTTGATTTAGGTTTTTGAGGTGATTATTTTTCATGTTTGGTTGGAGATTTGCTCTATGATTTTTTGTGTGCTAGAGATGCATGCTAGGGTTTCTATTTAAGGGTTTTATGTCCCTAATATGTTTATCAAATTTCTAGATGCATGTTCTAGGGTTTGTATGATGTTATGGTTGAGCTATGTTGTATGTATGTTTCTCTCTCAAAACCGTGGACCAAGGGGTCTCGGCTTTGAGTCGAATCCGAAAACACGGGATTTAAAATTTTATGAGTATGAGGGACGTTAGAGGACGTGCATGTGTTAGTAGGTCCCGCATTGGGCGGTCGAGCTAGAGCGACGCATAGGGACGTAAAATTTGGACTAACACCAAAACTGCTCTCGGGTCCAACACCCGGCAGCTCGGAAAAGTGGGATTTACAGGTCCTTAGAGGCCGAATGGGTAAAAACTTAAAACACGAAAGTTGTTCGTTAGGGTGTTTCCTAGGGGACAGCTCTGACAGATTTCAAAAAATAAGACTCCAATGGCCTTTGTTTTTAAGAAAAACCGAGAACTGGTCAGGGTGACCAAGTTCCAACGATTCACATGTGTTCAAACAAAAACTGGTATCAACTGAGCCAGAATCAGAAAATGTTCAAAACATGAAAGTTTTAGATCTTTTTGTTAGCTACAACTTTCGTGAAGAAAGCATTTCCAAATTCGTTTTAGATTTTAAGTTATGAATTTTCAAACAAAAGCCAGTGCAGTGAGCAAAATCTCATGCACGGGATTTTCTAGACCAATGACTAGGAAAAACGTTTTTTTTTTTTAACTTTCAAACATCATTTTCAAACCCGAAAACCGTTCCAAAGGCGGTTTTCGATCCCCAAATGTTTTATAGAAATATTTTCAAGTGTTTTGTAATTTTCAAGACAAGTTTGGGTGTTATTCACCAAACTTACTTAAATAAACAAGAAAATGATATTTTTAAACAAGTTCAAGGTTTTCAAGATTAAAATGAATAAGATACTGCGTTAGTAGCCAGAAAATTATTCCGAGTTACTAGGGCCTTGCCCAAGCCCAGAGTTAACTTTGCGGATTGAGGTTTAAGTTAAGATTATGATTCTCTACATGAAACCTTAATTAATAATTCCGTTGTGGGTTACGCCGTGTGACCCCTTCACATGTGTTAGTAGAGGGACATATAACCGAAAAATATATATGTTGGTTTAATCCGACATTAAACGATCCTAGAATAGAGACCTCACGTGTAAACGTCCATGGGCAGGAGGTGACCTGCGAGCGTGCTTGGGAAAGGAAATTCGATCACGCGAACAACGAAGACAAGGTAAGTACAACGCCGCCTACAGCATAGGCTAGAGTTATATGTTTACCTAACATGTTTGCTTTACACTGTTTAAGTGTTATTTGATGATTTGCTCGATGGTTGCAATATGCTTACTGTATGATGAATGTTTCAAATGCTAATGCCATGCTTTAAAAGTATGTTTCAAGTATTGTTATTATGCTTACATGAAAAAGTACGCATGTCCATGCATTGATAGAACATGAGATTCGGAGACATCATATAAGTATGCTCACTAATCTATCAAGAGGAAAGATGTCAAGAAAGACATACAAACAGAACGTTTGAGAAAAGGCCACAAGAGCCAGTGTCGTGCCCCCTGATGACGATCGGGTCGAAAGCTTGGGTAATCTCCTCAAGCTGCGCGCCGGGTACGTGCACATCAAGTTAACGGGCCCACAAGTAAAATCAACAAGATAAAGTGTGATACAAGAAAACAAGCATAACTGGACATAAACGGTTCATGCATTTCACGACAGAATGTCATGTTTAAGATGAAGAAATCGATGATATGATGCCATGTATATGCTTTCATGTTTAAGATGCCATGTAAAAAAGTTATGTATGTTTCATGTAATTGGTTCGCGGTATAGGAGTTGTACTTGCTGAGCTTTCGTTCATTGTTTGAAGTTTTTGCTGTAGGTAAACAGCCTGTTTTGAATTAACTGCATGGTGGAGGGTGAAGCCGGTGGCTGTGAAATGATGAACGGGTTGGGGTTCGCAATTCAGAAGGATTTTATTAATATATTTATTTTGAGAAAACAGACAGTTATTTTATTTGCGTATGAGTGTATGTAAATATTTTCTAAGTATAATGCTTCCGCTATTAAAAAAAAAAAAAAAAAAAAAATCCCCACTATTTTCATGATTAAAAGTGGGATAAAACAAGTTTAAGTTCAAGTAAGTTAAGTCAAGTGACGACCTGTGCAAGGCGGGTCGTCACACAAGGCATGGCAATTGAACTGCTTGACTCGTGCTTAAGGGATTTAGACCATAATTTGCAGGAAGTGTTGCGTTGCATCCATGTTGGTCTGATATGCGTGCAACAACGTGCTGTGGACAGGCCAAGCATGTCGTCTGTGGTTTTGATGTTAAGCAGTGATGGCCATGTATGTCTTATCCTAATAGACCTGGCTATTTCATGGAGACAAAATCACCGCAGCAATATCCCGAGTCATCCCCTATCAAGCCTTATAGCCCTATCAGAAACAGAGACTAGATAAAGATGTATTTTAATATCAAATCTATGAAATTATTGTTATTTATTTGTTTACTGTTACTATGTTTAATGTTTAATTACTGAAACATTGGGCTTTTATTTTTTATTTTTTGCATGCAAAACCACTTATATGTAAGATATTGTTGAACATGAGATTAATATTCCTCGAACGGACAAGTTCTATATATTCGAATGCCAGCTTCAGAGCTAGGTATGGCTATGTTTAATTTCGTTTTTTCCTTCCATTATTGTAAGTCATTTGTTTCAAATTTCCTTTTTATTTGTCCTGAATTTTGATTTTTTTTGGCTATCTATCGGATAATTATTATTATTATTTTTTCTTTCCTTCAATGTTGAATAACAAACAAAAAGGAAGCTCTGGTTCTAGGGTGAGAATTGTGATAATAGTAGCTAGCATTGGAGGTGTTTCTGTGATGCTGTTACTAGGCTACTTCATTTACCGAAGAAGGTCAAAAGGTACTCTTTCTCTTGCTCTGATAATGTTTTTCCTGGGAACATATTGCCCGAAAAAAAAGTTGTTGACCCCAATTATAGTTCAATCATTTATTGTTACCTTTTTTTTTTCTTTTTTTTTGTTTTTGTTTTTTTTTTTACGGCAACCATTTAAAAAATTACTACATCAATTAATATTAAAAGAGATTAAATTACATGTTTAAAAGATGATTACTTGCAGCCACATGAGTTTGTATTCAAAATGTTACGAATAAAGATTGAGATCCCTGGTAGTACTCTGGTCGAAATTTATCTTCTTATCGACATTCATACAAATTATGGATTCCATCTCATCTCATTTCTTGGCTGTAATGTCAAGTTCAACTCTTCATGCAATCATTTCAATGAACTGGTAGAAATACGAAAATTGGAGACCGAGAGAAAGATCTAGAGCTCCCATTATCTGATTTATCTACTATATAATCATTGCCACTGACAGTTTTTCAACGAGTAATAAGCTTGGACAGGGTGGTTTTGGACCTGTATACAGAGTAAGTTTGTGTTAGCCTTATATGACTACAAATTGAATATGGATTGTGAAATTGTTTCAGTTTAATAACAAACATATTTTCTTATACCATGGACTTTCAAGGTAAGTTAGAAGACGGACAAAAAATTGCTGTGAAGAGGCTTTCTATCAATTCGGGATAATGAGTAGATGAGTTAAAAAATGAAGTAATACCAATCGCCAAGCTTCAAAATAGGAATCTTGTAAAGCTTCTTGGTTGTTGCATTAAGGGAGAAGAGAAATTACTGGTTTATGAATATATGCCTAACAAAAGCCTTGACTTTTTCATTTTTGGTAAGAATACCTCTCAACCTCGAAGTTCTTAACATAGTTTAGTCAGGTAATGTTTAACTGCCATTATCAGTAATTATAATACTTGCATAGAAATTTCTTATGTACTGTGTCCATCATTAGTTGTGACTGATTCATTGAAAATTATTGTGCACTTACCAGATCAAAATAAAGCAAAACTTTTAAAATGGGGTAAGCGCTTCCGAATCATATGTGGAATTGCTCGGGGTCTTCTATATTTACACCAAGGTTCAAGGTTGAAAATTATACACAGAGATCTCAAAGCTAGTAATGTCTTACTTGATAAAGATATGAACCCCAAGATTTCAGACTTCGGCTTGTGTTGAACTTTTGGAGGAGACCAGATAGAAGGAAACACAAACAGAGTTGTAGGAACTTAGTGAGTATTACTCTTCCCACATGCTCGTTATAAGTTTGTACATAAATTAAAGTTATAATATATTCTACACTCTGTAATTTGATTTTTAAGTAGTGTGATTTTCTGATGCAGTGAATATATGGCTCCGGAGTATATTTTCAATGGTCAGCTCCCAATAAAATCTGATGTCTTTAGTTTTGGCATGATGGTCTTAGAGATTGTAAGTGGAAAGAGAAGTACAAGCTTTTCCGCTCAAAAGGAAGACCTTACACTCACTACACATGTAAGTATCGATAGAGCTACATCTCTTAATTTTCTGTATTGAACTTAAAAAAATAAGTCTATATGTATGTAAGACGATCCTTTTTAATATTTTAGGCATGGACATTGATGCAACAAGGCACGGCAATTGAATTGCTTGACTCGTGCTTAAGGGATTCGACCATAATTTGGAGGAAGTGTTGGGATGCATCCATGTCGGTCTGCTATGCGTGCAACAACATGCTGTCGATAGGCCAAGCATGTCGTCCGTAGTTATGATGTTATAAGTAGTGATGGCCATGCTTTGCCTTATCCCAATTCCTGGCTATTTAATGGAAACAGAATCACAACAAGGTCGACAACAATATCCCGAGTAATCCCTATCAAGCCTTATATCCGTATCAGGAGCAGTCTCAATAAAGACTAATATCTAACCATGCATAATAAATGTACTAGTTATAACTTTCACAAGTTAAACACACCCCCCCCCCCCCCCCCCCCCCCCCCAACCAAACAAAAAAAAAAAAAAAAGAAGGAGAAAAGAAAAAAGAAAAAAGCAGGTAGCAAAATAAACCCAAATTGAACTTCTGAACTTGTAATTGTAGTAAATAGCATTTTTAATGGAGACTTTTGATTTGTTTACTCAATGTTGTGGTAGAACATTAGAGACGTATAGTAAATATTAAAACTTTATTAGTTTACTATTACTATGTTTAATGTCTTATTACTGAAACTTTGGATTTATTTATTTATTTATTTATTATTATTTTTTTTTGGCAAGCAAAACAAATTTTATATTGGATATTGTTGAACAGAAGATTACTATCGCACCAAAAAGAAGTAGAAGAAGAAGAAGAAGAAGAAGAAGAAGAAAGAATAACTAAAAAAATCCCCCACAAATGGAAAAAAAAAATTATGGTTATCGTTTGGCTTCTACCTGGTCACTGCCAGGCCTCCTTCAAAACCGACTGTCCTTTTCCGACCGAAAATTCCATTCACGATTCAGCACTTGTGTAATAACTGAACTTTTTGACGGACTCATGATTTCCTTATATATAAAGAAAATTAAGTCTGTACTATGTGTTTATGTGATGTTTCATGAAAATTATAGGATATCAATGTGAAATTCATAATTTTAATATCACAATATGTTTGAACACTTATAGTGCAATAAAACTCGATGACAGTTCATCAAATCAAGTAAGAGGCCTTATGGCAAAAAAGAAAAAAATCAGGATTTATGGTGTTGTTCTGGTCAACGAATGACCTAGATAGCTTATAACATGATTAAGGCGGTACTGCAAGTTTTTTAAGTAGTATTGAAATTATTCTGTGATCAACCGTCATTGCGGATTCAAAATTAAGAATAAGGACTAAGAACATTTTAGAATAGTCTGGATAAAATTTGGAGCAATAAAAATTAAGGGGCAAACAAGTCCTAAGAAAAACCTAGACACGGTCCAGTTATGTGCAGATTAATTATGGACTGCAATTTAGCATCATCGACTGTTGGTAGCTAGGACAATATTTGTATTATCAGGATCATTAAGAAAATGGACTGCCTATTAGGAAGTAAGGCCAAACATGGCATTACTTGGAGGCTAAATAATTGACGATAATTACACAATTATGTGATTTATGGAATTTGTGGAAAGAATTCAAGAGATAAACATGAGAATATTTTTTTGGCTCAAAACCTCATATGGCCTGATTTTTTTGCGGACAAGGGAGTCAAAAAAATTGTGTTTTAAGGCCAATTATGTAGACCAAAAAAAATTAGAAGATAAGAATTTAATTATATGAAAATTTAATTATAGGTGTAAGTAGTAGAAATTTGGCCATTTGCTATCTTCTCTCCTTTCTCTCTAGTTCTTAGACTCAAAAAAAAAAAAAAAAAAAAAAAAAAAAAAAATACCAGAAGAACACAAAGCATCATTGGTGACCGGTTTTCATAGAGAAGTAGGACAAGGATCTTCTCTCAAATCCAAGATCTGGAACCCAGTTTCTTCAAGCTTTAAAGGTATATTTCTTGATCCTTTAACTAAAGCTTTAATTAGTTTTTGGTTTTGTGGAATTTAAGTGTATTTTAAGCTATTGGATGTAAGAGCATAAGCTCATGTTCAATTATTTTTCTGTTTTATAGTCTCTAATGCTTAATTTATGCTTTGGTTAGCTTGATTTGCTAGTTCTAAGCTTAGATTCAATTTTATGCTTTAAGATTAGTTTTGATGATTATGTGCATGTAATTATGCTCTTATATGTTCAAGTTTGGTGACTATGCAAGTTGACTAAGAGATCAACATGAAAACACAACTTGGTAAATTGGTGTGCTAACAATATTGTATTCTTTAAGAAAGTAGACAAATTAATGGTTAAATTTTAAGAATGAGAGTATGGTTAATTCGGTTATGAATGGAGCTTGAGATAAACACGCTGCATGATGATTTAGGCTCATGGCTTAGACCGCTTGAGGTAGTGTGTGTGGGCTTTCAAAATATAACAAAAAAACTGTCAGTTTTTTGATAACTCAATTTTGAGCCTCTTAGAGGCCAATTTGAACAAAGTTATATCTGTAAAGTTATGGAACATAGAAAATCTTGGGGACCTCATGGACAGTTTTTGAAAAATAGGCTCCAAAGGCCTCCGTTTTTATCAATTTCCAAAACTGGCCGGTCTAGGAAACTATCCATGGCCATTAACTTTTAAGGGAAAAAACGGGGGTAAGTTAGAGAGAAATTTAAGCTTTAGGAAAACATGAAAGTTGTAGGTTTCAACAAGATCTATTACTTACGTAAGGAAGATTTTCCAAGTTCTAAACCAATTTTAAGATAGACTTGAATATTTAAAATTGTGCATGAAAGAGTAAAATTCCTATACACATACATTCAACCAAATTAAAAAGAATGTTTGAAATCAGTTTTTAAGGCTTTGTGGCCTCTCTAAAAGGACTATGGTTTCATCTGAAAATATTTCAAGGAGGTTCAAATTCATTCATATTTCACAAGTGATTTTTAAAACCTTAATTGCATACTATGTATTACAATATACAATTATAAGTATTGTATCAAGAAATGCTTACTTTAAGAAGTTACGATATTTTCTAAGTAAACAAGCATTTTTAAGCAAAAAAAAATACAATGTGAAGAACTCTTATGAAAATTAATCAAGGCCGGTGGATATCGACCTAAAACATAAATTAGGCTGAAATTACTAAAAATCAAGTATGTTTTAAATAGAGGGCAACTTATTCGACCTTCTTCTTATACCAAAGTTACTTAAGATTATGGTAACATTTTCATAACTTAAGTTAATAATGATTAAGAAAATAATTAATTTGTTATTTAACTAATATGTTATAATGTATATATTAACTTATGGTTTATTAATTAGTAATGCAGAATAATTCTTATGCTCTGTTTGGGAACATGAATATAACCTGTTGCCTTGCCTTTTGGTGTGCTAGGACAAGAGTGTAGGACAGCTTGTAAGTACAAATCTTGCCTACAATATGAAAAATAGTAAATACTATTTTCAAATATGACATATATGCCATGATTTATATGATACGCCATGTTTATTTAAATGTCATGTTTTTACCAATATGCCAAGATCATTTATATGCCACACTTTACGACTATGACACACTTTTTGATTATGTCATGTTTTACAATAACATCCCGTTTACAAATAATATCATGATTTCAACTATATCATACTTTACTATTATGTCATAGTTTGCGACATTGCCATTTTAAAATAGTGCATTGTCTTATAAACATGCCACGAGTTTTTTATGTCATTGATCTTTATGTCATGCTATATCTATATATCATATGCATCATGACTAAAAGATAACTTAAGAATCTTAGTCTTGGAACTAGCCTTGTTAAAGACTTCATGTAGAAGTATGATTTTAAGCATACTCATCAAGAATTAACACAAGTACAAAAAGAGGATATCACGACCGTTTTTAAACCGTCGTGGTATCTTTTCCACGATGGTTTTCTAGCCGTCGTGGTATCCAGGGTCGTGGAATCTATTTGGATTCTATGACGGTTTTTTAACCGTCGTGAAATAAACAAAACTGGTGCCAAATGATAGCTAAATAGTAACTTTCCATGACAGTTTTTAAAAAAAAAAAAAACGGTCTTGGAAAGTTATCCTACCACGATGGTTTTTTTTTTTTTTTATTTAAAAAACCATCGTGGAATGATCACCTACTCGTGGTAGGTCATTCTAAATTTTTTTTTTACCCAATTCATGCAATTTCCCACGGGTGGCAATACTGTGTGTTATCCATTGCACAGTCCAGATTAAAATAATAGCTAATCTTCAATTGATTTTGTGTCACAATGTACAATAATATTACAAAAACATACACTACATTACAAAACCTAAATCCCCACCCAAACAATTTAAATCAATCTAAAACTCAAAGCGAACCCAAACACATAAAAAATCACACAATCTAATCAAATGGGCATTTTGTCGAACATGTAATATGAAAAAATATCATAAACACATTCAAATCTTTTTTCAAGAAAACAATCACCCAAAATCACAAACATAGTCAAACATAACCCAAAATCACATTTACAATCAACTAAATGAACTTCCATAATATGTGTGGTGCAAGAGAGAGCAAGAGAGAGAGAGACTTACCAAGTACATGGCCGTGGGTGTGGTCGGCTTCGTAGTGGGGTAGTCGGCGGAGGATGGGTTTCGAGGAAGAGATTGGACGGAGGAGTTTCAACGGCGAGAGGGAGAGGGAGAGGAGAATTAGTGGTGGAGTCGTGGCCGGCTGAGATGAGAGGTGACAGAGAAAGGGAGAGGCTCGAGAGAGAATGGAGGCGAGGTAGGAGAGAAAATGGAAGGAGGGGTCACGGCGGAGGATATAGGTTTCGAAGGAGAGTTTGGAGAGACGAGAGTGAAAGAGGCGCGAGAGTGAAAATGTGAAGGGAATGAGGGTTTTTTTTTTTTTCCTATCTCATAATTGGCGGCTTCAAGCTACATTTAAAAAAAAATTTTAAAATGCACCACACACCACGATGGTTTTTGACAAAAACCGTCGTGGTATTTTGTAGTTTTTTTTAATTATTAATATTTAAAAAAAATGGCAGATTCACGCGAAATTTTGAAATTACAAATTTTTTTAAAATGCAAGACATACCACGACAGTTTTTCGGAAATGGTCGTGGAAAGCCTAAGCTTCCCACGGTGGTTTCCAAAAACCGTCGTGGAAGCTTCTACTTTCACGATGGTTTTTGAAAACCCTATTATGCGCCGTGTTTTTAGCGTACTTTCCACTACTGTTTTTTAAAAACGGTTGTGAAAGCTCCGTCGTGGAATTTGGATTTTGTAGTAATGTAAGTGACAAGAGTAAGACTAACTCAAGACAAGTAGAGTGTCGTACCAACCTTCCGTAGATTGTGGATAATTATGTATGCTTCAAGATTCCCATAATTGTTAAAGACCTTGCAAACCCTAACTTTCTATAGATTGCACGCATCCGGTACGTACGCAAAGGGCACACATGTTAAGCAAGATAATAAGTCCATAATGGAAGATAAAAGACCCATAATCGACAATTTGTACTTGCTGAGCGTAAGCTCATTAGTATATTTCATACTGTAGGTAAGAAGCCTACATCTTAATTTGGTGGGCCATGTGGGTGATACGGCAAGTGAAGGGCGGTGTGGGATACCACTACGCAAATTTTTCCACAAACTCTTATGAACTATAAATATATACATATGTATTTAAATAATTTGTACCAAGCTACGTATGTGATGTTTCAAGACTTCGGTTAAATGTAAGGATTATGTAGGACTTTATAATTTGTTAAACAAGTAATGTGTATGCACGGTAAAGTTTATCTATAAGGATTAGTCTATTTTATGTTGTGTTAAAAAAAATTATAATTTTTCAGTAAGTTTAAGTATTTAAAACTAAAATTTAATTTAAGTAAGCATGTCAATGCCTACGTAGTCGGGTCGTTACAAAAATAGTTTTAGTAAGTTTAAATATTTCAAACTAAGATTTAATTTAAGTAAGCACGGTAATGGCCTACGTAGTCAGGTCGTTACAACTTGGTTCCTCCTTTGCAAACCAAAATGTTCAGTTTGAAACCAAAGCCGACTATTTTTAAGCAATATTCAGCCCATGTCAAGGGCAACCCTGTAACAAACCCAATTTTTGACGGACTTGTGATTTCCTTAAATACAAAGAAATCTAAATCTATATTATGGATGTCAATATGAAGCTCATTATCTGATTTGATTATCAGAGTATGTTTGAGTTCTTATAAGTATTATGAGACTTAATGATAGTTTATTAAGTTAAGGATAAAGCCTTTGATGAAAAAGACAGAACCATGATTTATGATTTGTTCTGCCCAGTGAATGACTAGAATAATTTATGACATGATTAAGGGGGTGATTGGTGTTTGAATTTGAGTTATGATTTTTAAGTTTCAATATTAATTTTGTTGACTTTTTCAGAAAAGACAAACTTTTCAGAAAAAGACAAAAATTAAGTTGAAAAATTTGAGTTCAAGTTGGTGAACCAAACTCACCCTAAGATGGTACTGTCGTATAATAAGCAGTATTGAAATTATACTGTAGCCGACCGTCATTACGGATGTAGAATTGAGAATAAGGATTGGGATCACTCTAGAATAATCAGGAATAATATTTGGAGTAAAGAGGACTAAGTAGTTTCAAGTCCTAAGAAAAACCTATACGCGGTCCAGTTAAGTGTAGATAAATTCTGGACTGCAGTCTAGCAATACTATATTGTTGATAGTTAAAACAATATTGGTACTATTTGGATTATTAAGAAAATAGACTGCGTATTAAAAGGAATGCCAAACATGGCCATACTTGGAGGCCAAGTAATTGTAGATAAGTATGAAAGGATATTTTGGCTCCAACATTCCACATGGCCGGCAATTAAGGGAGACTTGAAAGGCAAAAATTTTGTCTTTAAGGACCAATATGCAATTCAAGGAGAATTTAAGGAAAAAAAATAATTGTGGAAAATTATGAATTTTCCACATATAAATAGGGGTAGGTAGTAGAAACTTGCACTCTTTAGTTGGCTTCTCAAACTTCTAGTTCTTTCTCAACTATTCCTCTCTAGCCTTAGAAAAAAAAAAAAAAAAAAAAAAAAAAAAAAAAAAGAGAGAGGTGATGGCCGGTTGCGGTGCGAAGGGGTAGAGCAAATTTCTCTCATCCCAAGGTCTAGAGCAATCTTTTCGAGCTTATAGGTATTATTCTTGATCCTCTAAATAAGATTTTCATTAAGTTTGGTTATGGGATTTAAATGTATTTCAAGTTATGGGATGTAAGAGTATAAGCTCATGTTTCTTATTTTCCTATATGATTGTCCTTTATGGTTGGTTTATGCTAGATCTATGCTTAAGTTATCTTGGTTGCTAGCTCTAAGCATGGGTTTGATTTTAAGCTCTAAGATGAGTGTTAAGGTTATGTGTGCTCACCATGTGTTTGTGATTATGCACTCACATGTTTAAATATGGAGATTTTATGAATGATGATGATGATGTGAATATTATGGGTATGTTGGCTAAGAAATTACCTAAATACACAAGTTGGTAAACAAGAAAGTTATCAATATTGTGTTTTTCAAGAACATGAGATAAGTGAATGGTTGAAGTTTAAGAACGGAACCAATACGCTGCATGTTGATGTAGGCTCACAGCTTGACTGTTTGAGGTAGTGTGTGCGGATTTTTAAGCTAAGAATCCACAAAATACAACTGTTGGTTTTTGAAACAATTTGGACAGTTTTCTGGAAACTGAATTTTCAACCCCTTAGAGGCCGAATTTGGAAAATGTTATAACTGAAAGTTGTAGAAAACAGAAAACCCTAGGGGGTAGCATGGACAATTTTAAAAAAAAAGGGATCCAAAGGCCTCTATTTTATCAGTTTTCAAAACTGGTCGATCCAAGTACTGTACACGGCCATAACTTTTCAAAGGGAAAAATGAATAAGTTAAAGGTAGATTTAAGATTCAAACAAACATGAAAGTTTTATGATTTGATAAGATCTACAACTTTCATAAAGAAAACTTTTTCAAATTCTAAACCAATTTAAGATAAAAATGGATTTTCAAATTGTGCATGGTACAAAGAATTTCTTGCATAGATACATCCACGCAAATTAAAAGGGTGTTTTAAAATCAGTTTTTAAGGTTTTGAAATCAGTTTTTAAGGCTTTATGACCTCTTTAAAAAGAGACTATGATTTTGTAAAAATAGTTTCAAAAATGTTTAAATCCATTTAAATTTTACAAGTGAATTTTAATACATATTATGTCTTACAAAGGCAATTTCATGAAATTTCAAGTATTATGTTAAGAAATACTTGATTTGTAAAGTTAAGATAATTTCAAGTAAACAAGATATTTTTAAGAAAAATGAAGAAAAATAGACTAAGTCTAAGTTACTTAAGAATATAGTAACAATTCTATGATTACCAATGGTAATCGGATTGGATACCAATTTATTATGTCAGGATTTGTATCTATAATTACAATGGTAATCGGATTGGATACCGATCTAGTATGTTTGGTTTGTAGTAAGATAGAATTGAACGATTCTTATCTTACGCTCTGTTTGAAAACAGAATAATGTAAATACCTGGCTACGTAAACGTGGGCCGTTACCTTGCTTGCTTCAATTAACATCTCGGTTTTAAATACTTAAACTTACTGAAAATTTTAGAATAATTTTTTTTTTAAACACCATATAAATAGACTAGTCCATATAGGTAAACTTTTCGTGCATACACATTAACGTGTTTACCAAAAGATAAGGTCATACATAATCCTTACATTTAACCCAAGTCTTCAAACATCATATACATAGTATAACACAATTTATTTAAATATATATGTATATATTTATAGTTCAAAAAAGTTTGCGGAAAAATCTGCGTTGTGATATCCCACACCGCCTTTCACTTGCTGCATCGTCCTTATGGTCCACCAATTAAGTTGTAGGCTTTTAACCTACAGTATGAAATATACTAATGAGCTTACGCTCAGCAAGTACAAACTTAATCTCACAAAACATAACAAGTATCGTGTAACTTATGCATGAACCATTTATGGTCGATTATGAATCTCTTATGTTCCATTATGGACTTATTATCTTGCTTAACATATGGGCCCTTTGTATACGTACTAAATGAGCACGCAATCCACAGAAAATTAGAGTTTACAAGGTCCCTAACAATTCTGGGAATCATATACATTACCTTCAACGATCTAACGGAAGGTCTGGGAATTTTAAAACATAGATAATCCTCCACGATTTGCGGAAGGTTGGTACGATACTTTACTTGTCTTGGTTTAGTCTTAGTACGACACTTTACTTGTCTTAGTTTAGTATTAGTCTTGTTATTTAATTCTTGATGAGGGTGTTTAAAATCATGCTTTCACATGAAGTCTTTAACAAGACTAGTTTCAAGATTAAGATTCTTAACTTGTGATCTTATTCATCATGATGCATATGATACATAAATATGACATGACATGAAGATCAATGGCATAAAACAACTTGTGGCATGTTTATAAAATATGGCACTATTTAAAACATGACATTATCATAAACCACGTCATAATAGTAAAGTATGTCATAATCATAAATTGTAGCATATACATGATTATGGCATATTGGTAAAAACATGGCATATCATGGCATACATTTACACATGTCATGCTAGAAAATATTTACTATTTTCATACTGTAGGTGAGGTTTGTAACTTACAACTTGTCCTAAGTTTTTGTCCTAACGTACGAAAAGGCGAAGCAACATGTTATATTCCTATTTTCAAATAGAACGTAAGAATCGTTCTGCCACCATAACTCAAGAAACCATAACATACAATGTTGGCATCCAATCTGATTATCATTGGTATCATGGATACAAATCTTATCATAACAAATTGGTATCCTATCCGACTACTACCATGGGTAACCATAAACACAAAGCCCAACATAATAAATTGGTATACTATCCGATTGCTATTCGTCATAGAATTGTTACCATATTTTCAAGTAACTTAGGACTAGTTTATTTTTATTTCCCTTTTTCTCAAAAATACCTTGCTTTCTTAGAAAACTACCTTGGTTTCATAAATGCTTGAAATTGTCTTTAAAAATCATTTGTGAAAGTTTTAAATGGATTTAAAAACCTTTTAAAACCGTTTTTTTAAACCATAGTTCCTTTTGAACAGAAATCGTAAAATTATAAAATCTGGAAACCTGCTTTTGAAAATAGTTTTTTAATTTGGTTGAAAGTACGTGTGCAGGAATTTCCTATACTAGTACAGTTTAAAAAATCCAAATTTGTCTTTAAATTTTTTTTAGATTTTGAAAAACTTTTCTTCATTAATGTTGTAGATCTCATTGAAACCTACAACTTTCTTTTTTTGGTCGATAACTTAAATCTATCTTTAACTTGCTTGTTTTTTCCCCTGAAAAGTTATGGCCGTGTACAGTACCCGGGACCGGCCAGTTTGAAAACTCATAAAACAGAGGCCTTTGGAGCCTTTTTTTCAAAATCTATCTATGACACCCCCCTAGGATTTTCTGTGTTCTACAACTTTAACAGTTTTAACATATTCCAAATTCGGCCTCTAAAGGACTCAAAATCTAGTTTCCAGAAAACTGTCCAGATTATTTTTCAAAACTGACAGTTTGCATTTTTGTTGGTTTTAGTTTAAAATCCGTACACCCTACCCTCAACGGGCAAAGCCGTGTGCCTATATCAACATGCAGCGCGTTGGATTCGTTCTTAACATTCAAACATACACTTAATCTCATGTTCTTGAAAACACAACATTGAAAACTAATTTGTTTACCAACTTGTGTCTTTAGGTTAATTTCTTAATCAACAGACACTTAGCATTCACATCATCATCATCACCATCATTATTCATAAAATCTCCCTACTTAAGTATGTGAAGGCATTTTCCACAAACACATGGCGAGTAATGAGCACATATAACCTTAAACTCAACATAGAGCATAAAAATCTAACGCATGCTTATAGCTAGCAACCAAGATAACCTAAGCATAGATCTAGCAGAAATCAACCATTAATAACTATAATATGGGAAATAGATAACATGAGCTTATGCCTCTTACATCCCATAACTTGAAATACACATAAATCTCATAAACCAAAACTAATTAAAGTTTTAGTTAGGAGGTCAAGGTATACCTCTAGAGCTCGAAAGGTTGATTCTAGTCCTTGAATGAGTGTAATCCTTGCTCTACTTCTCCCTTCTATAACCAGCCACACTAGGAGCTCTCTCTCTCTCTCTTTTATTTTTTTATTTCTAAGGATAGAGATGTAACGACCCGGCTACGTAGACCATTACCATGCTTACTTAAATTAAATCTCGGTTTTAATACTTAAACTTACTTAAAATTTTAGAATAAATTTTTTTTAACACCATATAAATATACTAGTCCATATAGGTAAACTTTCCGTGCATACATATTACTTATTTTACAAAATATAAAGACATACATACTCCTTACATTTAACTCAAGTCTTCAAACATCATATATATAGTATAATACAATTTATTTAAATATATATATATATTTGGTTCAAAAGAGCTTGCGGAAAAATTTACGTAGTGGTATCCCACACCGCCCTTCACTTGCCGCATCATCCTTATGGCCCACCAATTAAGCTGCAGGCTTTTTACCTACAGTATGAAATATACTAATGAGCTTACACTCAACAAGTACAAACTTAATCTTACAAAACATAACATATATCGTGCAACTTATGCACGAACCATTTATGATCAATTATGAATCTCAAATGCTCCATTATGGACTTATTATCTTGCTTAATATATGGGCCCTTTGTGTACATACCAAATGCGCACAATCCACAGAAAGTTATGGTTTGGCAAGGTCCCTAACAATTATGGGAATCATTTATGTAAGCCTTCATGATCTGCAGAAGGTCTTAGCATTTTAAAACATTTATAATCCTCCATGATCTGCGAGAGGTTGGTACAACACTTTACTGGTCTTGGTTTAGTCTTAGCCTTGTTATTTAACTCTTGATGAGGATGCTTAAAATCATGCTTCCACGTGTAGTCTTTAACAAAGATTAGTTTCAAAACTAAGATTCTTAACTTGTGATCTTATTAGTCATGATGCATGTGATATATGAATATGGTATGACATAAAGATCAATGGCATAAAACAACTTGTGGCATGTTTATAAAACATGGCACTATTTTAAAACATAACATTATCGTAAATTATGTCATAATAGTAAAGTGTGGCATTATTGTAAAACATAGCATATACATGCTCATGGCATAATAGTAAAAACATGTCATATATGTAATGACTAGCTTTTTACGATATTACGATTTCCTTTTTAAAGGAATTAACGTGTACCATGAAGGTATTTATGAAAAGCCTGATTAGGATTTTATTAGATTTTATGAGTTCTTATGATTTTATAAGGCTCAGTAATGAATTGCTTAGTCAATCATATAGCCTTTGAGTAAAAAGGTATAATGAAAAGTTATGATTTTATGTTGGTCAAAGTTTGACCAGAAAAGTCAAAGATTGATTAGAAAAGTCAAAGGTATGACGGTATTGTAGTATGACAAGCAGTATGGAAAATATGCTGTGAAAAACTGTCATTACGGACAAGATAGTAAGAATAAGATTCAAAATCACTATAGAAAAATCAAGCACATTATTTAGGATATTAAGGGCTAAATGACTTTAAGTTATAAGAAAATTTTTACGCAGTCCATTTTTACACAGATAACAGTACTGTTATTAGTTGATATCAGTATTGGAAATATCTGTATTAGTATGAATATGGACTGCATTTTAAGAGAAAAGGCCAAACAAGGCCTAAGAGGGAGGACACCTCATTATGGATAATTAAGTGATTTTTGGATTTAAGGAAATTGTGGAAAGAATTCATGTCTTGGCCTCCAAGACAACTATCCATGGCCGGCCACATGTAGGGGGCAATTGGTATTATTTTTGTTCCAAGGGTTTATAAGCAAATTTTGGATTAAAAATAAATCCAAAAATTAATTAATTTTCACCTATAAATAGGTGAAGGGGGGGAGCTCATTTGGTTCACCAAAAATGAGAAAACACCCCTAAACTATGCCCAAATATTTTCTCACTCTCTCCCCCTAAAATCCGAACCCCAAAGAGAGGAAAAAAAAAAAAAAGTGAAGAAGGAAAAGAAAGTTCTAGGTGTGGTCGGATTTTGTTGAAGCCACCAACTAGGGTGGCCGAAAATTTTGGAACCCACAAAGCTAATGAGGCCGGTTGTGGTGGAGAGCAAAGGGAAAGGAAAAGTTGGATCAAAACTTAGCACAACCTTGTGTTGATTAAGGTAAATTCCTTTGGTACCCTAAGCCTTTCAATTTAAGTTGCAATTGGAAATTTAAGTGTATTTTCAAGTCGGTTTGTAAGAGCATAAGCTCATTCTATTTCCATTGCTCTAGTTTAGATTTTAGGTTTTGTGCTTGATTAGGTAAGTATGTGGTTTTGATTTAATATGCTATGCTTGATTTTATGATTAGGGTTGCATGATTCTAGGGTTTGCTTGTATGCTTTATGATATGGTTGTATGTCCCCAATATGTTTAAGAATGTTGTAGGTTATGTATGTTAGGTTATTAGATGGTGATGAATGAATATGCAAACCCTAGTTGGTGCAAGAACACACAAGGGATTTGCATGTGAATGCATGGTTATGTGATGATGAAATCTTACGTTAGAAACGCTGCATGACTGTTATAGGCTCCCGGGTGTGACCGGTTGAGGTAGAGTGCGCGTATTAGGACGTAAAATGGACTTAAGCAAGAAAACTGCCAGTTAGAGTAAAACTGGCCAGTTTTCTGGAAAGCCGGATTTGAGGCCCTTAAAGGCCGAATTTGAAAAAACTTAAAACATGAAAGTTGTAGAGAAGTGATTTTCCTAGGGGAATACGTGTAGAGTTTTCGAAAATAAGGCTCTAATAGCCTTGGTTTTTATAAAAATCCGAACCTGGTCAAGCTCAGACTTCATGCATGGCCAGACAGGTTCAACAGGGGAAATGAGTATGTTAGAGACTGAACTGGGTCTTGAGTAAAGCACGAAATTTGTAGGAATTTTCGAGTTCTAAAACTTTTGTGAAGATAAATTTTTCGGATTCAACACATATTTTTAAATATAATTGGAGTTCAAAAACTGTGTAGGAAACAGGAAATTCCTGCACATGATTTTCTAAAACAGTGCAGGAAAAGGACATTCCTGCACATACACTGATAAATTGGCTGTGGAAAACTATTCCAAAGGCAGTTTCCAACACTTAGTAATTTTTATAAACCCTACTCAAAGAGTTACAAATTTTTCTTAATTGAATAAGGATTTTTGTATATAAAATGGACATAAAGTGCTAAGTTTTTCCAAAGTAAAGAAAAATAAGTTTTGGACCACAAGTTGTCTTCAATACTTGGTAATAAGATAATGACCAACGGTAATCGGAAAAGGATACCCGAGTTATTGGACTGGGCCCAAAGCCCAAGGTTACCTATAGTAACCCAATGAATTATGGATTGAAAAATAATAAGGCTTAGGCCCAAGGTTAGGAATAGTAACCTAACAACTATTCATGTATGCTTGGCTTAGTACCCAAGGTTACTCTAAGTAACCTAATAGGTTATGATCTAAGTATGGTAGACCATGAGCTCTAGGGTTACTTGTAGTAACCAAGTAAATAATCATGTGTTTGTATGGGGGGACATATAACTAAGGTTATGTATGGATGTTGATTAGGTTACCAACATTTTATGGTTATGAATCATTACCCTATGTCCTTTGTAATAACAGGAGGTAGCCTGTTGTTGCAACCTGATTGGAGCAACACAGCATAGGACATAGCCTACGAGGTAAGTACAACTCCGCCTACAGCATAGGCTTTTTGTTGTGATACTTGCCTGATGTGTTTTATTGCCATGATATGACATGATGAATGATATGTTAAAGTTTATGTGATGCTATGATATGATGTATGATGTGTTAAGTTTATGAAATGTCATGATATGACTTATGATTTTATGTATGTGTGACATCATGAAGCATGTTCACCAAATCATATGATAAGAATAAGCTCAAAGAATGAGATGATGAAAATTAAGTATGATGGCAAGCAAGCTTGCCTGTGTCGTACCTGTAACGACCCCTCACGGACCATTACAGTTGACTTCTTATTTAATCATTCATCTCTTATAAAATTGCGGAAAAGATTAAACTTAAAATAAAAATCTTTATATAATGGAAAACTTTACTTAGATAATTTTAGAAAACTCTAGATTTTTTTTTAAACTATATCAAAATTATAATTCATAATTAATATAAGTATATATATATATATATATATTTTTTTTAAAACCCAACTCATGAAATAAAATTTAAGTCCTTATGAAACATCCAATCAAATAATAATAAATTAAAATCTCAAAACTTCATTTGAAATCAAAAATGTCCATCTTATGATCGTTCCTCCCGTTTTCCTATCACATATCGTCCCGCTTCCGCTCCAAGCTCCTCCAACACTTTATCTTACCCTTTCCTTTATCTGCAACATGAATTAACTTATATAAGCAAGGGCTTAGTTGTACCACCCGAATTTCTTCGGTTCATATTTTATAGAAATTTCGTGTAAATATTTACCGTAATCGGTATTTCATGAGGAAGTTCGTTTTAGAACTTAATTTTGTGACACGAGTTCTTAAGATTTATTAAGACTCAAAAAAAAAAATTGCATGAACTCGTAAAAGACCTTTATGAGTGAAAGGAGGTCGTATTTGCACATTTCAAGACAAGTCGACGTTGACCAATAAGTCAGTTAGACCAAAACGGTCGAAAACGTCAAACAAGAATTTTAAGATCGCAGTACAAGTGAAATTACTGCTAAAAACTCATTTCTTGATCAAGATGAGTTTGAATAGAATTAAATCACCTTAGAAAAATCAAGCATACTAAGTTGGAGTTCAGGGCGAAAGGATTCGGAAAAATAAGAGAAAAATTTTTCCGATCGAGTTTTTCACAGATCGAAATTTTTAAATGCAATGTAATTTTCGATACTGGGTATTTAAGCAACTCAGTATTAAAATTTATTGCAATATGTTGAAATTACACATTTTTTTCAAAAAGATTGAACCAAACAAGCCTTTAAGCTTAATTACATCACAATTAAGCTAAGTTAGGACATAACCCTCCACACACTTGGACCAATGAGCATGTGACACCTCATCTATGAGTTGTCAACCACTCCCCATTCCTCTCCCCCTAATAGCCGGCCACTCAAGCCCCATTGGGCAATGGCTTGCAAAAATTTGAGGACCAAATAGCAAGATTTGAACCAAATTTACCTTGGGAAAGAAAGCCTAGGATTTCCCCTAGCTAGAGACACTATTCCTAGGGATTTCAAACCCCAAAAATCAGCAGCCCTTAACCCCATTCTCAGCCATACCATTCAGCAATTCCCCTCCAAAAATCCGAAGAAGAGAGAGAGAGAGAGAGAGCTAGGGAGATCAAGAGAGTTCAAGCCAAAAATCTTGTGAGAGAACCCCTAAAGCCTTCGGTTTTCTTGTGAGTTCAAAGGAGAGATTTGTTCAAAATTTTTCCCCTCTCTTTCCCATCTTGCCGAGTGTTTGGGAGTTGAGAAAATCCAAGAAAAAAATTTCGGGTTTTGGCTAGAATCAAGGGTTGAGTGAGGGTGTGATCTAGAGCCAAGAAAGAGAGAAAAACCAACCATTTTGTGAGTTGGTGCTTAAGAAGATCCACGGAATTTTAAGGTAAGATTTTTGGGGCATTTTCTTCTCTTTTGCTAAGGTTGGTTGGGGGAGGAAGTTAACAACTTTTGTGACTTTTTTGAAGTCCAAACCGTGCACTTTGGAGGCTAATCTCGACTAGGAACAAGCTAGTGACACCCCCGGATTTTTGAGGTAAAAATCCGAACTTTACCATAGTTTTTGGTTCAAACTTTTGGTTCATTTTCTCAAGGGTTTTACCGTGTATTTCAAGCACAAAAGTTGTAAGAGCTTAAGCTCATAATTTTCGGTTTTAGCCCTAAATAGCTTAGGTTATATTTTTATGCTTGATTTAGGTTTTTGAGGTGATTATTTTGCATGTTTGGTTGGAGATATGCTCTATGATTTTGTGTGCTAGAGATGCATGCTAGGGTTTCTATTTAAGGGTTTTATGTTCCTAATATGTTTATCAAATTTCTAGATGCATGTTCTAGGGTTTGTATGATGTTATGGTTGAGCTATGTTGTATGTATGTTTCTCTCTCAAACCGTGGACCAAGGGGTCTCGGCTTTGAGTCGAATCCGAAAACACGGGATTTAAAATTTTATGTGTATGAGGGACGTTAGAGGACGTGCATGTGTTAGTAGGTCCCGCATTGGGCGGTCGAGCTAGAGCGACGCATAGGGACGTAAAATTTGGACTAACACCAAACTGCTCTCGGGTCCAACACCCGGCAGCTCGGAAAAGTGGGATTTACAGGTCCTTAGAGGCCGAATGGGTAAAAACTTAAAACACGAAAGTTGTTCGTTAGGGTGTTTCCTAGGGGACAGCGTGGACAGATTTCAAAAAAATAAGGCTCCAATGGCCTTTGTTTTTAAGAAAAACCGAGAACTGGTCAGGGTGACCAAGTTCCAACGATTCACATGTGTTCAAACAAAAACTGGTATCAATTGAGCTAGAATTAGAAAATGTTCAAAACATGAAAGTTTTAGATCTTTTTGTTAGCTACAACTTTCGTGAAGAAAGAGTTTCCAAATTCGTTTTAGATTTTAAGTTATGAATTTTCAAACAAAAGCCATGCAGTGAGCAAAATCTCATGCACGGGATTTTCTAGACCAATGACTAGGAAAAACGTTTTTCTAACTTTCAAACATCATTTTCAAACCCGAAAACCGTTCCAAAGGCGGTTCTCGATCCCCAAATGTTTTATAGAAATATTTTCAAGTGTTTTGTAATTTTCAAGACAAGTTTGGGTGCTATTCACCAAACTTACTTAAATAAACAAGAAAATGATATTTTTAAGCAAGTTCAAGGTTTTCAAGATTAAAATGAATAAGATACTGCGTTGTAGCCGGAAAATTATTCCGAGTTACTAGGGCCTTGCCCAAGCCCAGAGTTAACCTTGCGGATTGAGGTTTAAGTTAAGATTATGATTCTCTACATGAACCCTTAATTAATAATTCCGTTGTGGGTTACGCCGTGTGACCCCTTCACATGTGTTAGTAGAGGGACATATAACCGAAAAATATATATGTTGGTTTAATCCGACATTAAACGATCCTAGAATAGAGACCTCACGTGTAAACGTCCATGGGCAGGAGGTGACCTGCGAGCGTGCTCGGGAAAGGAAATTCGATCACGCGAACAACGAAGACAAGTAAGTACAACGCCGCCTACAGCATAGGCTAGAGTTGTATGTTTACCTAACATGTTTGCTTTACACTGTTTAAGTGTTATTTGATGATTTGCTCGATGGTTGCAATATGCTTACTGTATGATGAATGTTTCAAATGCTAATGTCATGCTTTAAAAGTATGTTTCAAGTATTGTTATTATGCTTACATGAAAAAGTACGCCTGTCCATGCATTGATAGAACATGAGATTAGGAGACATCATATAAGTATGCTCACTAATCTATCAAGTGGAAAGATGTCAAGAAAGACATACAAACAGAACGTTTGAGAAAAGGCCACAAGAGCCAGTGTCGTGCCCCCTGATGACGATCGGGTCGAAAGCTTGGGTAATCTCCTCAAGCTGCGCGCCGGGTACGTGCACATCAAGTTAACGGGCCCACAAGTAAAATCAACAAGATAAAGTGTGATACAAGAAAGCAAGCATAACTGGACATAAACGGTTCATGCATTTCACGATAGAATGTCATGTTTAAGATGAAGAAATCGATGATATGATGCCATGTTTATGCTTTCATGTTTAAGATGCCATGTAAAAGGTTATGTATGTTTCATGTAATTGGTTCGCGGTATAGGAGTTGTACTTGCTGAGCTTTCGCTCATTGTTTGAAGTTTTTGCTGTAGGTAAACAGCCTATTTTGAATTAACTGCATGGTGGAGGGTGAAGCCGGTGGCTGTGAAATGATGAACGGGTTGGGTTCGCAACTCAGAAGGATTTCATTAATATATCTATTTTGAGAAAACAGACAGTTATTTTATTTACGTATGAGTGTATGTAAATATTTTCTAAGTATAATGCTTCCGCTATATAAAAAAAATAAATAAATAAAAAAAAAATCCCCACTATTTTCAGGATTAAAAATGGGATAAAACAAGTTTAAGTTCAAGCAAGTTAAGTCAAGTGACGGCCTGTGCAAGGCGGGTCGTCACATTAGTAAGACACTTAAATCTCACAAATGTAAATAACATTTTTCTTTTATCATCATAAATATAAACATCATTTAAAAACTTTTACTTTTAAAACCGTCATATATTGGGCCCGGCGTTGTACCATCATAGCGCGCTAGTCACGGAAGGGTTGGGGTAGCAAATCCCAAACCAACGGTGACAAAAGTCGCTCACCGGACAACATCATCATCATCATCATCAAGGGTGTACAACGCCATTTTAAAACATAAAAATACATATACATACCATATATATACTTTTCATCAAACGTTTCATCAAAACGTCATCATAGGAGAAGTATTATTTAAGAACATCATAACATCATCATCAACATCAAAATATATACTTCTCAAATCTTAATTCATGTTGCAGGTGAGAGTGTACTTACTTAAACGCCTTACTCAACCTTTTTGAATTTTCCGATGGTGACGCGCGATTGAGGTCTCGGGTGCTCGTCTTTAGAACCGTTCATGCCATGAATAATAAATATAATAAAATCAACAAAAGCTCATAATAATTCATCAAACACATCTATCATATCATAGCAGCACCTACAAGGCCTATTTCATCATTTAATTACATCAAAACACAAAAATTGAACAATTTTATGAAATTTCAATTTGATAGAATCTGCCAATCAGACCTTTGTCCCTTCAAAAATTCATAAAACTTCATACAGAGCTCCAAATGATCTAAAACTAATTTTAAATGAAAGTAGACATCAAGATCTTTCTAATGGTATCCAATTCATAAAAAATGAAGACCGTTTGGACCCTCAAAAATAGTTTTGAAATTGATTTCTAAACTTTTTCTGAAACTGGCAGCCGGACCTTTACCGGTTTGAAAAATCAAAAAAATTTACAGATATCTCCAAATGATATAAAACTGATTCCAAATGAAAATAGACATCTATAGCTTTCTAAAAATATCAAATTGTTAAAAACGGAGACCGTTTGCATTCTCATAAACAGTTTTGAAATCTGATCATTAAAATTTTACCGAACTTGGCAGTCCGACCTCTGCCTATTTAAAAAATCATAAAAATTCACAAATAATTCCAAAAGATATGAAACTGATTTCAAATGAAAATAAACATCTAGTACTTTCCAATAATATCAAATTTGTTAAAAACGGAGACCGTTTAGATTCCCCAAAATCAGTTTTGAAATCTGATCATTAAATTTTACCGAACTTGGCAGTCCGACCTCTGCCAATTTGAAAAATCATAAATTTCACAAATAATTCCAAAAGATATGAAACTGATTTCAAACGAAAATAGACATCTAGGGCTTCCAACAATATCAAATTTGTTCAAAACGGAGACCTTTTGGATTCCCAAAAACAGTTTCGAAACTTATCATAAAATCTGGAAATCCCAGTAACAGTGGTCAAATCCGAAAATCATTAAAAGTATATATAAAAAAAAATATCATCACAATGTATATGATTCATACACACACACACACAAAACAACTCCAAGACATCTTTCTAACACATAAAATTATCCATCCCCATACCAAAACAAATAATAAAGTCATCCTCATCAAACAATAACAAAACATACCTTGAAATCCTTTGATTTTTTCGGTTTGGAGGAATTTAGAGGTTTGGTGGATTTTTTTTTATTTTATTTTATTTTATTTTTCTGTGTGTGCGTGGGAGAGGGGCTGAGAGAGCAGATAACAAGAAGGGCTTGTGTGTGAGTGAGGGACAGAGAGAGATATTGTGTAAATGTGCGTGGAAGGGAAAGAATTAAAACAATAAACCCTATAAAATCATGAGCTATTAATTTCAATTAAATTTTGGAGTTAATGAAATATAAATTGTCAACTCTCTTTTTCCACATTCTCCCTTCTTCGGCTGCAATACTTCCTTTTTTTTTTTTTTCCATGATTTCCGATTGACATCCCCTCCCTTTTCTCCTTCAAATTTCCTATTAAACACATACACATATATATATATATACATATAATATTATATATTCATTGACTAATCAAACTTAATATATATACGTTATATACATAAAGACATATATAGTACAATCTATACATATATAATAAAATATACTTACACATATAGTGTATATATATATAAACGTATAAGATAATCGTATAGGGTATATTTATGCTTTATATAATATACAAAATTAATGCAACAATTTTTTTATTACATATATTTTAAGCCATCACACTAAATTATCAAATC
Organism: Ficus carica; assembly: GCA_009761775.1. Lineage (NCBI taxonomy): Eukaryota > Viridiplantae > Streptophyta > Magnoliopsida > Rosales > Moraceae > Ficus > Ficus carica. The sequence continues at coordinate 343,675 of VYVB01000426.1, forward strand.
AACATAAAAAAAATTCATCAATTTGACATGAACTTTGTTCTAGCACATTGAGTCCTCATCCCGTCACCTGAAAAAAATAACTCAATAAAATATTAGAATTAAGAAAGTTCTATCTCATCACATTATCTATATTAATTCTAATGTTAATTTTCTAACGTTAAAGTTAAATAGCATTTGTGGCGTTACAGTACCAACCCGCACTTAGGTCGGGTTTGGTCTATGGTTTGAGTTGGAAATGGACTGTCCGCCCCAACCACTCCATAGCTACGCGCCACGGTACGGACACTTATGTTAAGGGGCCCATAGTATGTTGAGTTAAAAAGAACAAGAAAGCATAATGAAGCATAAACGGTTCATGCATGGTTATGATATGTTATGTTATGTTATGTTTTGTTTTGTGTCGAGGATGTAGTAGTTGTAACTTGCTAAGCGAAAGCTCACGTCTTACATCTATGCTGTAGGTAAGCAACCTACCGGCAATCTCTGATGCAAGGTGGTAGAGCATGGCACTGCTAGCTGTGAAATATGGGATGGTGGCCGCTACGCGTTTTGTTATTATATGTGTATTATTTCAAGTTCAAACACTTTTATTTAGTGAACGGTTATACGTCCGTACACTTTCGTGTGAGTTCGCGCCGTATAAAAAAAAAATTTCCGCTAATTACGCTAAGTAAGTACGGACGATATGTTATGTACGGTAGCGGCCTGCGCTAGGCGGGTCGTTACAATATACATAAACATGACATATCATGGCATACATGTAAACATGTCATGTTTGAACATAATTTACTATTTTTCATACTGTAGGTGAGGTCTGTACTTACAAGTTATCCTAAGCTCTTGTCCTACCGTACGAAAAGGCGAAGCAACAAGTTATATTCATGTTTCAAATAGAACGTAAGAATCATTCTACCACATAACTCAACCAACCATAGCATACATATTGGTATCCAATCTGATTATCATTGGTAATTAGGGATACAAAACTTATCATAACAAGTCGGTACCCTATCTGACTACCATAGGTGACCATAAACACAAAGCCCAACATAATAAATCGGTATACTATCCGATTACTACTCGTCATAGAATTGTTACCATATATTAAGTAATTTGGGTCTCTTCATAATTTCAGTATTATCTTGATTGAACACTTGGAATTGCCTTTAAAAACTACTTATAAAATTTTAAAACCCTTTTAGAACTGTTTTCTTTGTAAAACCATGATTTCTTTTTAATCGGAATTATAAAATCATAAAACTTTGAAACTACTTTTGAAAACAACCTTGTAGTTTGAATGAAGGTGTATGTGCAGAAATTTTCTGTACCATGCACAGTTTTAAAAATCCTGTGCAGGAATTTCCTGTACTCTACACAATTTTGAAAATCCAATTTTATCTTTATATTGGTTTGGAATTTGAAAAAAACTTTCTTCATCAAAGTTATATATCTCATCGAAACCACAACTTTTATTTTTTGTCAAAAACCTGAATCTTCCTTTAACTTGCTCGTTTCTCCTTTTGAAAATTCTGGCCGTGTACTTTGTCTGTACAGGCTAGTCTCGGATTTTGATAAAAATAGAGGCCTTTGGAGCCTTATTTTTAAAAACCGTCTATGTTGTCCCTAGGATTTTCAAATTTATACAACTTTACAGTTATACTTTTTCCAAATTCGGTCTCTAAGGGGCTCAAAATTCAGTTTTCAGAAACTATCCAGTTTAATCCGAAAATTAACAGTTTTGAAATTTGTTGGTTTTTGATTAAAAATCCGTGCACACTACCTCAAATGGACAAGCCATGAGCCTATGTCAACATGCAATGCGTTGGATTTATTCTTAACATTCATCATTCACTTGTTTCATCTTTATGAAAACACAATATTTGATAACTTTCAAGTTTACCAAATTGTGTTTTTAGGTTAATTCTTAACCAACACACATGTGGTATACCATTATCCATCATTCACCAAATAACCATAATCAAACATGTGAAAACATATTCACAAACACTTGGTGAGCAACCATAACTATAACACTCATTCTAGAGCAAAATTCAAACTCATGCTTAGATCTAGAAATCAAATCAACCTAAGCATAGATCTAGACCATACCACCATATAAACCATAACATAGGGCAACATAAAAAAATTATGAGCTTATGCTCTTACAACCCAAGCTTGAAATACACATAAATCCGTAATCAAAACTTAATGAAATTCTTAGAGGGTTAAGAGGAATATCTCTAAAGCTTGAGGGGTGGATCTAGACTTGGGATGAGAAAATTTTCCGCTCCTTACTCCACTAACACCAACCGGCCACTCTCTTGCTTTCTCTCCCTTTTTTTTTTTTTTTTTTTTTTTTTTTTTTTTTCCCGGTTCCTAAGGGCTAGAGTGAAGGTTGGAAGAGAACTAGAAATTTAAGGTTCAACTAAAAGATGCAAATACAATCTCACACACCTATTTATAAGTGAAAATTCTAAAATTTCAAACAATTATTTTATTCTTAAAATTGCTCATTTAACCCTAAAAACAAAATATTTGCTCATAAATCCCCTTAGGTGGCCAGCCATGTGGAGGCATTTAGGGCAAAAATCCTTTCATAAGTATCCATTCCCCATATTTTCAAAATCCCAAAATTCACATATTTATCTTTACTTACTTGGCCTCCAAGTAATGTCATGTTTGGCATTCCCTTATAATACACAGTCCATTTTCTTAATAATCCAGATAGTACCAATACTGTTTTAACTATAAACAGTACAGTTATACTGAACTACAGTCCATAATTCATCTGCACTTAACTGGACCGCGTATAGGTTTTTCTTAGCCCTTGAAGCTACTTAGCCCTCATTGCTCAAAATATTACTCCTGATTATTCTAAAGCAATCTCATACCTTATTTTTAACTCTGCATCCGTAATGATGGTCGACTGTAGTATAATTTCAATACAGCTTATTATACTGCAGTACCGTCTTATGCAGATCACGAGTTATTCTGGTCATACATAAGTCAGAATTAAAACATAAATCATCATTGAGTCTTACGATACTATAAGAACTCAAACATATTCTGATAATAAAATTATGAATTTCACATTGATATTCATATTTTCATGAAACATCACATAAACACATAGTCCGGACTTAAATTCCTTTATATATAAGGGAATCACGAGTCCGTAAAAAAATTCGGTTATTACAAGAGAGGAAAACGTTGAGAAGAGAACTAGAGAATGAGAAACTAACTAGAGGTTCAAGTCTTCCACCAACCACCCCTATTTATAGGTAGAATTTTCATAATTTTCTACAATTATTTTTTTTCAACTATCTTTAAATTGCACATTTGGCCTTAAAGACAAAATATTTGCCTTCTAGTCCCCATGAGTTGGCCGGCCATGTGGAGGCTTAACCCACTAAAAATTCTTTCATAATTATCCACTTTACATAATTTCAAAAATCCCCAAAATTACATAATTATCTATAATTACTTGGCCTCCAAGTAATGCCATGTTTGGCATTCCTCTTAATACACAGTCCATTTTTTTAATAATCTAGATAGTACCAATATTGTTATAACTATCAACAGTCCAGTAATATTGAACTGCAGTCCATAATTTATCTGCACTTAACTGGACCGCGTATAGGTTTTTCTTACGACTTAAAGCCACTTAGTTCTCCTTACTCCAATATTATTCCTGATTATTCTAGAGCATCCAATTCTTATTCTCAATTCTACATCCGTAATGACAGTCGGCTGCAGTATAATTTCAATACTGCTTATAATACGGCAATACCGTCTTAATCAATGTCATCCTGGCCATACATGGGCCAGAACAAAAACATAAATCATGAGTATGCATTTTCACCATAAGGCCTTATACTTAATTCGATAAATCATCATTGAGTCTTACGATACTATAAGAACTCAAACATATTTGATAATAAATTATGAATTTCACATTGATATTCATAATTTCATGAAATATCACATAAACACATAGTACGGACTTAAATATCTTTATATATAAGGGAATCATGAGTCCTTAAAAAAATTCGGTTATTACAAATATAACCTGTTGTCGTGCCTTGCTGGAACGATAGATCAAGCGTATAGGACAATTATAAGTACAACTCCACCTACAGCATGGGCAAAATATTTTTACCGAAATTATTTTACGGAATAGAAAGTTGTACTTACTGCGCATAAGCTCATAACCTTACGTTCATGCTGTAGGTAAGCATCCTTTCGGACAAGCTTGATGCAAAACTGTGGAGAGATGCATTGCAGACTATGACATTTGGGTTAGGACACCACCACGTAATTTGTAAAATATGTTTATGTTAGATATGATAATATAATGGTACCGGTACTTAAAATATTTGGTACTAGGACAATATTTAAAGTTTATTACAACGGTAATTAGTATGGTTTTTTATCAAAATGTGTTAAAATGGTTTTACAACTCGTACTCGATTGAGTACATATAAATAAGTATGAGAATAGATATGTTTTAAATTTGAATTTTAAATGAATAAAGGAAAAAAAAGTATTTCCATATTTTTACAAAATACAAGAGTATGTTTAAGTATGTTAAGTATTTAAGTTAAGTAAGCTGGTATGTAAGCACGGGTAACAACCCTGCGTAGTCGGGTCGTTACATACCCAACCCAAAAGAAGCTATTTATCGCATAGGAAGTGTTAGGTATGTGACTCAAATTAGTTTTTTGGTAAGTTTTCTATTTTATAGTTTGGAAAGTGTTAATTTTGTGTCCCACATTGAGAGCCGATAACTAAGTGTGTTTTGTTAAGAGTTATGTGTGTGTTTAGAAAAATAAAGAGAGTGTGGCCTTCTTTTGAGAGAGAGTTAGAAAGATATAGGCAAAGGGTGTAAAGGGGTTTTGGGTAGAGTGAGGTTGAGAGAGTTTGATGAGTGTGTAATTCTGAAGGTGGTAGTGAATTTATTCTCCCTCTCCCGTAGACATAAGCAATTTTGCCGAACTACATAAATTCTATGTCTTCCTTTATTTCTATTTGAGTTATTTTCTGCCTCGCTTTGGGTATTTGGGTATTTTTCCCAAACAAGTGGTATCAAAGAAGATGTTGAAGATCTGAAGAAAAAAACCTCCACATGACGTCTAGAGTAAACTTGAGCAGATCGAGCGTTTTGACGGGAAGAGTAATTTCAGCATCTGGCAGAGTATGGTAAATGATGTTCTGGTCCAACAAGGACCTCAAAAAGTACTGCAAGAGAAAAATCCATAAAAGATGAGTGATGAAGATTGGGAAGAATTGGAAGTGAGAGCGGTAAGCACTATTTGTTTGAGTTTGGCTCCTGAATTTAATATAGTGTTATGATGAAAAATTTCCTTCTAAGTTGTGAAACACTTGGAAAAAGTTTATATGTCGAAATCATTAACACATAGATATCTGAATAAGCAGTTGTATGAGTTGAGATGGGTAGAGAAACTGAGGTTAGGGATCATATAAACATTAATAAGCGCATAACTCAGTTGTTAAGTGTAGAAGTTAAAATTGATGAGGCATGTGAAGGGTAGTTTTGTTGGCCTCCCTACCAAATCATATGACCACTTTGGTAACTATACATTGGTTGGAAAAAAGTATGTTGACCATGGGTGAGATGTCGACTGCTTTGTTGGAGACTGCAGCATGAAACAACCTAATAGTTCACTCATACCGAACAAGTTCTTGTGATGAAGTCAGATTCGAGTAGGGGTAGGAGTAAGACACGGGGAAGATTTTATGATAGAAGATAAGACTATTCCTAGTTGCATTCATCAAAGAAAGTCGAGTGTTTTTACTACCATGAGAAGGGGCATATTAGGAGAAACCACGAAGAACTAACAAGGCACCTTGAAGAAAGAAGGAAGTAGAAAGCTCAAGAGACAGAATCTGCAAACGTTTTTGTGACTGGTATGACAGTGAAGATGAAGTATATTCTATTACTACCAAGGGAGATAATTTTGACTCTTAAATTTTGGATTCAGGATGTTCGTTCCATATGTGTCCGCATAAGGAGTGGTTTGATTCCTATGAGCCCTGTGATGCTAGTACACTTTTGATGGCTTGATGATTCGAATGCTAAAGCCATTGGAATAGTTACTGTGAAGGTGAAGATGTTTGATGGAGTTATGAGGACATTGGCGAATGTTAGGGCATGCTCCTCGACTCAAGAGAAGTTTAGTTTCTTTGGGGGCTTTTGACCCTTTGGATTGTGCGTATTCTGCCCCGGGTGGTCTATAGAATTTGGATAGGTGCTTTGGTAGCTATGGAAGGTGAGAAAGTGAAGAATCTGTACAAGCTGATAGGGAAGCCAATTGTAGGTGGAGCTATGAAGGTGAAAGAGTGCAACAAGGTGAAGATGATAGCTGAAGACAAAGCATGGATGAAAAAGATGTTAGGTCCCTTATCAAGTTCGATGAGAGTTTGAACTCGATGCATGTTTATTCTTGTTAAACGTGAGTGTGAAGTGAGAGAGTTGAGTCAAGGTGGAGATTGTTACGTATGTGACTCAAATTAGTTTTTTGGTAAGTTTCTATTATGTGAGTTTGGAAAAGTATTATTTTGTGTCTCGTTGAGAGCCTATAAATAGGTATATTTTGTAAGAATTATACATGTGTTCAGAACAATAGAGAGAGTGTATGCCTCATTTTAAAGAGAGTGACAATGGTGTAATGGGTTTGGTAGAGAGAGGCTAAGAGAATTTGATGAGTGTAATTATGAAGATGTTAGTGAATTTATTTCTCTCTCCTGTAGATATAGCAATTTTGCCGAACTACATAAATTCTTTGTCTTCAATTTATTTTATTTGAGTTTATTTTCTGATTTGCTTTGGGTACAGGAAGCCATCTTGACATGTAAATAGTGTGATTAAAATATTTATTTTGGTGGTCAAAATAATAAACTAAAAAAGCGTTAATAGTAGTGGGAGTGGAACTTTCTATCTTGATTTCGAATTGGTCACTTTAAAATTGCGATTAGTTTAAACTCCATTTAGTTATGATTGGGATAAATCATCTATCGCTAATTTTATATATTTGACTTACCCCTCTTATAACATATCCCACTTTACGCTCTCTCTCTCTCTCTCTCTTTTTTTTTTTTTTTTTTTTTTGAATTAGATGTGAAGATTTTCTCACACATATTTCTCAGAGTAGTTTTAACGAAGATAATGACAATTTTGCAACACACGTACGAAAAATAGAAATTAGAATATGATTGATCTCCTTAAGTTATTATTTTTTTTATGGCACTTCAAGCTATACAACCCATATATATAACGGCAGAGGAAATTAAATAAAACGCGTAATATTAATTCGGTATCACAAGCAACAATTGTTATGAAGAAAATCAACAAAATAACCAAATTATTAAGATAATGACATTTTTGCAACACATAATGACGGATTAAAAACGAAAAATAGAAAGAGAGTTTGTCACATTGTTAAGTTAATGAATTTTGTGATTTCTAAATGGGGGTGCTAGCTTGCTTGTCCAAGAAGCTGTTGGGGGTCCCTTTTCATATCATAACATTTTACTTCCTTGCTATAATAACTTTGACTGACCAAACAAAAGTAATTAATAACAACCACGATAACAATAACACGAAATGTCTCATATGCAGTACACACAGTACTTATAATTTTTTATTAAAACACTTATAACAATTAATTGATTTACATTTAACTTCATAATTGAATCTTGTCACATAGTAATATTCAGATATTGATGCAAATGATATATATAATTGAAAATGTTATATTTAAATCGTCTTATTGTTATCTTATACCACAAAACAAGACATACGTAGTGTATAGCAGCCCCTCCATATCGGCAACAATTATATGAAAAATTTTCTTTGTTCTGGTGCATCTGGTCAGCGGATTAGAATTTGATCCATTTGTAATCATTTAATTTCATATTTGGCTGCTTTCATTATTTAATATGGCTGTCCTTTTTTTTTTTAAACAAGCCAGCAGTCTTTTTTGTTACACAAGAAGAAAAAAATAAAAAGTAGTTTTTTTTTTCATTATAAAAATAAAAAAGTGAAAGAAAGACGTGTTCTTTGTACTACAATCACCAAAGCATACTAGCAAGGATTTAGCAAGACATCAATGGGCGTTCTTCTAACTGTATGTATAATAATTTATAACTGCCTTGTTCTTGTTCTTCTTTATCTCTTTCTCTTTTGCAGCCGACAAGCTTTGGTCCATTCCAATCCGTCAGTGATGGAACAACCTTGGTTTCTACGAATGGAATTTTTGAGTTCGGTTTCTTCAGTTTAGGAAGTTCCAAGAACCGTTACGCGGGAATTTGGTACAAGAAATACGGTTCAAACCGTCGTTTGGGTCGCAAACCGGTGCAACCCGATCAACGATTCATCTGGATTGTTGGCAATAAATGGCACAGGCGATCGAGTGCTCTTGTATCGGAACAAGAGTGTTGTGTGGTCTACAAGCTTATCAAAACAGGTCAAGAAACCGTTAGTACAGCTTCTTGATTCTGGAAACTTGTACTGAAGATGAGGAAAACACAAACTCGGAGGCGTATTTGTGGGAAAGCTTCGATTATCCATCGAACACATTCTTAGCGGGATGAAATTCGGCTATGATTTCAGAAAGGGTCTTATCGGCAATTAACGGCATGGAGGAATTGGGACGACCCTTGTCCTGGTGATTTACTTGGCTGTAGAATTTGATGCTGAACGTCAAGCTTCCCCTAAGGTTATTTTTGGAAAGGCGGAAAAAAATTCCATCGATCTGGGTCTTGGAATGGACTCGGAGCTAGTGGTGTGCCAGAGTTAAGGCCGAACCAACTTTTCGACTACTATTTGGTTTACAACGAATATGAAGCTTATTACATGTTCAGCCTCAAAAACAGCTCCGTGATCACAATAGCAGTCATGAATCAAACAACTAGCACGAAACAACGACTTACGTGGGTCGAAGCAGAGAAAAGATGGCAGCTTTACATTTCAGAGCCTAGAGACCTTTGTGATAACTATGGTCTCTGTGGTGGCAATGGCAATTGTGTCATCGGTGAGAACCCGGTTTGCCAATGTTTGAAAGGATTCAAGCCCAAGTCTGAAGAAAAATGGAATTCAACGGATTGGTCAGATGGGTGTACACGCAACATTCCGCTAGACTGCAAGGATAAAAACAAGACAGTTTTCTCAAATATCTTGACTTGAAAATGCCCGATACTTCATTTTCTCTCGCGAATAGGAGCATGAACCTAAAGGAATGCAGGGCTAAATGTTTGAGCAATTGTTCTTGCATTGCCTATGCAAGCTCTGATATCGTGGAGAAGGAAGTGGTTGTATTATGTGGTTTGGTGATCTGATGGATATCAGAAAACTTTCCTCGAACGGACAATTTTATATGTTCGAATGCCAGCTTCAGAGCAAGGTATGGCTATATTTTTTTTTTTTTTTTTTTTAAATTTTTTCTTCCATTGCAAGTCCTTATTTTTGTCTGTTCCTTTTTTTTTTTTTTTTTTTTTCAATGTTGATTACAAACAAAAAGGAAAGTCTGGTTCTAAGGTGAGAATTGTGATGATGGGAGCTAGCATTGGAGGTGTTTCTGGGATACTGTTACTTGGCTACTTCATTTGGAGACAAAGTCAAAAGGTACACTTTCTCTTTCTCTGAGAACATATTGCCCAAAGAATAATGTTGTTGGCTTGTAATTTTTTTTTTTTAATTTTATAAGCTGCAAGTTTTTAAAAAATTAGCACGTCAATTAATAAATATTAAAGATTAGATTAACTATTGAAAAGATGATTACTCCACGTGAGTTTGTATCAAAATGTTGGGAATAAAAATTGGGATCCCTGGTAGTACTCTGCTCAAAATTAATCTTCTTATCGATGTTCATTCAAATTATGGATCCCATCTCTTCTCATTTCTTGGTTGTAATGTCAAGTTCATCTCTTCATGCAATTCTTTTCAGAACAGGTAGAAATACGAAACTGGAGACCGGAAGGAAGATCTAGAGCTCCCAGTGTTTGATTTATCTACTATAATCATTGCCACCGACAATTTTTCATCAAGTAATAAGCTTGGACAAGGTGGTTTGGACCTGTATACAGCGTAAGCTTGTGATAGCCTTATATGACTACAAATTGAATATGGAAGATGAAAGTGTTTTAGTTTAATAACAAACATATTTTCTTACCATGGACTTTCAGGGTAAGTTAGAAGACGGACAAGAAATTGCCGTGAAGAGACTGTCTATTAGTTCGGGACAAGGAATAGATGAGTTAAAAAATGAAGTAATACTAATTGCCAGGCTTCAACATCGGAATCTTGTAAAGCTTCTCGGTTGTTGCATTCAGGGAGAAGAGAAATCTCTAATTTATGAATATAGGCCTAACAAAAGCCTTGACTTTTTCATATTTGGTTAGACTCCCTCAAATCCTTGAAGTTCTTAACATAGTTCGGTTAGTTAATATTTTACAGTGATTGTCAGCACTTGGAGAGCTTACGTAGAAATTTCTTATGTACTATGTCCGTTGTTTTGTTGTAATTGACTAATAACTTGAAAATTATTTTGCAATCACTAGATCAAATAAGGCTAAACTTTTGAAATGGGATAAGCGCTTCCAAATCATATGCGGAGTTGCTCGGGGGCTTCTATATTTGCACCAAGATTCAAGATTGAGAATCATACACAGAGATCTCAAAGCTAGTAATGTCTTACTTGATAACGAGATGAACCCCAAAATTTCAGACTTTGGCTTGGCTAGAACTTTTGGAGGAGACCAGATAGAAGGAAACACAAACAAAGTAGTGGGAACTTAGTGAGTATTACTCTTCCCACATGCTCTTTACATTTTGAACATAAAAGTATACTTAAATCTACATACTCTTCATATTTGATTTCTAAGTTGGGTGATTCTATGATGTAGTGGTTATATGGCACCGGAGTACGTTTCCACTGGTCAATTCTCGATAAAATCTGATGTCTTTAGCTTTGGCATGATGGTCTTAGAGATTGTAAGCGGAAAGAGATGTACAAGTTTTTCCCCACAGAAGCAAGACCTTACACTCACTGGATATGTAAGTACTGATAAAACTGTATCTCTTATTTTGACATATTGAACTCCAAAAACTTAAATATGTACGTATATAAGATGATCGTTTTGAATATTGTAGGCATGGACATTGATGCAACAAGGCATGGCAACTGAACTGCTTGACTCGTGCTTAAGGGATTCGGACCTTAATTTGAAGGAAGTGTCGCGTTGCATCCATGTCAGTCTGTTATGCGTGCAACAACGTGCTGCAGATAGGCCAAACATGTCGTCTGTGGTTGTGATGCTAAGCAGTGATGGCCATGTGTTGCCGTATCCCAATAGACCTGGCTATTTCATGGAGAAAGAAGCACCACAAAAATATCCCGAGTCCTCCATAACAAGCGTTATAGCCGTTTAAGGAACAGAGGCTTGATAAGGATTAATCTCTAACCACTCACAAAAAATATGCTTCATCAGTTTCATAAGTTCATTTAAATTTGTAAGATAGATTGTAGATTTTGTATCCCCAGGTTTTACCTCCATAAGCAAATGATAGCAACGACAATTGGGTTGGGAGCAAATGTGAAAAAAAAAAAATTTGAAAAACGAACCCCTGCTAAGCTTGTGAACTTATATTTTTCTCTAACAATTAGTAGTATGAATTGGCAATATCAATGAAAAGGCTTTGATTTGTTTAAATCCATTTCGTCCCTGAGATTAAGGTTGGACTTTTACCACTTACTGCGTGTTTTTCAGAGTCTGAGAATGGAAAGTAAATGAGTACTCATCGAAAACAACGGATCTAAAGACATAGTTACATCAAGTATCTTTCTTAAGACACTAGAACTATACTAGAATAAAAATGCACTCAGCTATAAGACAAATCCTGCGATCCTGCTTATCATCTCTTCTCAGAGAGAAGAACAGAACCAGCTTATCAGAGCCTATCGAGTATTTTCACTTGTTTAAAATGTGGATTCATGATCAATCCCATCGATGAATCGTCCTGATCCATTTTTTAGTCGCCGGTTGTGTCGAAATGGTAGTGGTTGATGAACAAACAGAGCAGGAAATTGAATTAGGATCTGGAAATAATCAAAATGCGTGTGGAAAATGATGAATCTGATCCGATTGAAGAGGCTATCTAACTCCCAAATTACGAAACAACGTGTGATCTCTGTATTCGGAAATTCACAGAGAAGGAATTAGTAAGCTTCTCAGTCATTTCTAGCTAATTATATGATTAGCTAATGAGAATACATAGACAGATCAGTAGTTAACACTGTTCAAGAGACTAATCACGTGTTTCACGTCCGCTTGAGTTGAACAATTTTTGTTCAAGTTGAGTTGCGTATCTGCCTGTTCGTTGGGCTGATTAGAATTATAATAAAAAATTGTAAAATTTGAAATTTTTTCAGAAAAAAATAAACCAATTAAAATTTTATTTCATTCGTCTCGAAATTCTACACAACTTAATATATCATTTGGACTTGTACATATAAGTAATAAATTTTAAACTTTAAAATTTGAGTTTTTAAGTTATATAGTTAAAATTGTAAATAGTGAAACTGAATTAGATTTTTCAAAAGAGGACAAAGACTGAGTTGAGTATTTTTGACTCTAATTGGTGAACCAAACATATGCTTTTAATTAGTTTCTAGTCTCCATTCAACAAATTAACAACAAAAGTTCTCTGGTAAAAAATGTCGACTCTTTATCTTTTATAGTTTTAATAATACATGAGAGTTTTCTATGTTGACGTGTGGACTTTCATCAATTATTTTAATGTACGACATCTAATTAGTCGTCGTGTTCGATAATCAGTAGCATATTGTTCCTTCTTTATGTTGAAGTCAACATCCTCTTTTTTTTTTTTTTTAATAATTAATTTAATGAACTAGTCCTTTGTTATACCATGTCAAAGGCCTAAGCATCATACCATCTTAACAACAGGGAAAAGCACATGTATAACATAGATTTAAATATCATTATATTAATATAAAAAAAAAATTGATACAACTATATCAATATAACACAAACTCAAACACTAAAAAAAACTAAAATTTGTTGTCATACTAGTCAAGAAGGGGAAATTTATATCATATTGATCAATAAATGAAAAAAAAAAAAAGTAATTATTTAGATAAATTTTCTCTTAAAAGCCGCCTTGAGACCAAAGATTTGGGCCTATTTAATTACTCAGTCACAAAATTACACGCCCTCTTTGAAGGTTGCTTGAAGAGCACGAAAGGAGTCCATTTATACCGTGAGGTATGAATGTTAAGGGCCTTTATAAAAACGGGTATCAACAATCTTTAACAAAAATGGTGTTTTTTAGGAATTCACCAGTGTGACTTTTATGCCTAAAGAAAGGCACCAACCACTCTCTCTTATATATATGCTATTTGAACTACTGCACTTGTACGTACTTTTCGCTTGTACGTACTTTTTTTTGCTCTAGCCATTTCATTTTTGGACGGGTTCTGATCAGTAAGAAGTAATTTAATTCAAGTATACTTGTGCTTCTTTTCTTAAATTTCATTAGTGTGATTGGCTCGCTAAAAGGTAACCCAAGTTATGAGTTTTTTTTTTTTTTAATCTATCTATCTATCTTCTCTTCTAACTCAGAAACTTAACCCCTCCATAACCAGCCACTCCTTAGCGGTTCATTCATGTTACGAGGCCTAAACCTAATGAACATGTTCCCAAAAAAAAAAAAAAAAGACACTTTGGGAATTATTGTCTGAACTTTAGTTGCTTTAGTTTTCTTAGCATAATTACCCTTAGATGCTTAGAAAAATAATTTAATAAATTACTCCGGTAATCTTCTAGATATCGCCGAAATCAAAATAGATCACCGGTGGTCTTTGGTCATTGATGCCGGTCTTTAGTCATCAGAGAGTATTCTGATAGATTACTTCTAGTAATCTACTAGAATATTTTTCATTTCAGAACAAAATGGTCAGCCGTCCTCAACTCCGGTCATCGAAAAGTATTCTGATAGATTACTTTTAATAATATACTAGAATATTCAACCACATAAGAATAATCAGGTAGAGTAATGAACAAAATCTAGCAGATTAACTTCATAACCATATTTAAAAAGAAAAAAAAATCAGACTATCAAAAAAATTGCCGCAAAAAGTACCAAAAAACTATAAACAAAAAAGTCAAATAATTAGGAGGATATCATAATTCATCCTCTGTTCGGAATATACATGGAAAGAGAAATGAGAGTAACTAATAATATTTTGACAATTTCTAGCGTGATAAATTTGGATTTATAAAATCAAAGGTTATTTACTTATTTTCTAAAATCTACTATTTATTTATTTAATTATTTTTTTGAATAGGGATGAAAAATTCAAACTCTACACTATTTGAAGTAAAAGAATTGAGATTTGACTATATTAATTAATAAAATAAGGCTAAATTATAATGGGCCTTGAACTGATCGTGCAGTTATAATATACTTATATTGAACTTTATAATTTACACTCTGATTTTAGAAATACATAACAATCTAAATTAATCTTTTGATAACAATATTACTTACTTCTTTATTAAACTTGACATGTAGTTGCATATAGGTAATTAATTTAGAACACCAAAGGTCCTTTTTAAATCATGTTTTTACAATAAATTCAAATCACAACTTCATGTTTTGATAAAACTAATCAAAAATTTTTATCTCAAGAAATTTGTGTTGAAATCGATTAAAAAAAAAAAAAAGACCATTCATGCCATTGATTAATTGACGATTCATGTACATGTCACATGTTAATTTTCTTTAACAAAAAAAAAAATTAGCTTTTGTATCCTTGACGGTAAATTGCTTAGATGTGTAAATTCAGGGTAAATGTTTCAAAATCAAAATTTAGAATGCAAATTGCATCCGTGTGATTAACTCAAATGGCACCAGCACAAAAAATCATAAATAATTAATACGTACATGTTTAATTCAAGTGATCGTAAAATTACATTGAACGCACATGTTTAAGTCAAGTTATATTGCTTATATATTGACTGTGTCATACAAAAATGTCCTCATCTTTCTCTGCTTGAAGTCAAAAACCGTCATCAATATAGCTGGTCCATTAATAGCAGCCAATTAATAACGACGTTGTCTTTCTTTTCTAGTTTGTGAGCCTGGACTTACCAACAAGCTAGGAGTCATACAATAAATAAAGGGAATTAGGTTGGGTGTCTCACCCAATCTAATAAATGACCCAATTTACTTAGTAAAATGATTATTTATAAAAAAAAAAAATTTCAAATTTGATGAATCAATTATTGACTATGGTCAACTAGTTAGTGATTGACTTAAAAATTGGTGATTTACGTTATGATCGATCAGTGATAAACTACGATCAATGACTAATTTATCAAATTAATAATATTATGTGGTCAATCACTAATTGATAAATTGATTGATCATTAAAAAAAAAAAAAAAAGGCATTTTAACTAAATTTTGAAAACTTCGAACATTTATGAAAAATCTTCTTAAAAAAAAGATGCTATTAACCTCTAGATTCCTAAATAAAAATGGCAAGCTGATTGCGTGGTCTGTTTGTCACTTATATTAATAGATAGCTAATTTTTTTTTTTTAATTTAGCAAAATGGTCATTTGTCATTTTTTCAGATATAATTAATCAGTGATTAACTAATGGTCAATCAGAGATGACTATGAAATTTTACGTTATGATCAATCAGTAATTGATTTTAATCTGGTCAATCAATCACTGATTAATCGTTTAAGAAAATTAATTGATTATTTTAGAAAAATGGCTTTTAACTCATTTTTTAAAATTTTGGATATTTATTTAAAAAAAAATTGCTATTCAGCTATAAATCTCAATAAAAAATTAATAAATGTTTAAAGAATGGGGTGGGGTCCAAGACGTAGATTCACAAAGTGTTGACTTCCTTGGGAGTTTTGAATTTATTGCATACCTTGCAACATTGTCTCTGTCTTTCCTCGTTCGCAAATTTACAGTAAACAAATTAGTAGATTTGGAATCATAAATAACAGTTGAAAAAAATGGAAACAATCCTGTTCTTGATAGGATATGAAAACTGTAATGTCATGTTCGAAGAAAATCTGCGTTCTAGTCAATAGCCGCCTTCATGATATCGACTCGAAGCTCAAATACTAAGTTGTTGTGGCAATTAGCGGCAGAGAGAATCAACGAAGATCGCTACGAAAATCAATGGCGGTTTTTTCTTCTCTGTCTATCAATTCTGCTTTCATGTTTCTCTTCTTTATTTTTTCGTTTGGAATCGACAGCAACGGGATATTTCAGTCCATCGGCAATGGCAAAACCTTGGTTTCGAGTGGAGGAAGGTTTGAGTTGGGTTTCTTCAGTCCGGGCAATTCGAAGAACCGGTATTTGGGAATTTGGTACAAGAACATTCCTATTCAAACTGTCGTTTGGGTCGCAAACCGATGTGATCCAATTCCTGACTCCTCTGGCTTGTTGACAATGAACACCACAGGAAATCTCGTCCTGTTGTATCGGAAATGAAAGTGTTGTTTGGTCAACGAGCTTGTTAAAACAAGCTCGGAAACCGATAGCACAGCTTCTAGATTCTGGAAACCTTGTTCTAAGAGACGGCGAAGATAGAAATAGTACTAGAGAAATTTTTTTGTGGCAAAGCTTTGACCATCCTACGGATACATTGTTACCGGGGATGAAGTTTGGATGGGACTTGAGAACTGGCCTTAATCGGCGTCTATCGGCATGGAAGACTGCAGAGGACCCTTGTCTCGGAGATTTCAGCTATGCATTTGAAATTGGGCGCCGACATATATCACGAAGCGTATCTGTACAAGGGGACAGAGAAATATTACCGTGCAGGACCTTGGAATGGAATTGGATTCAGCGGGTCGCCGAGTTAAGGCCTAATCTGCTTTTCAAATTTGACTTCGTCGACAACGAGGATGAATTGTATTACATGTACAGTCTCACGAACGATTCTATAATCACAAGAATAGTTCTGAATCAGACTACTACATCACGTGAGCGACATACGTGGATCGAATCGATCAAAATTGGAGACTCTATTCATCAGCACCTAGAGACCATTGTGACGATTATGGTCTCTGTGGAACCAATGGGAATTGTATCATAACCGAGAATCCGGTATGCCAATGTCCTGAAAGGATCAGCCCAAGTCCCAAGAAAAATGGAATTTCATGGACTGGTCCGAAGGTTGTGTTCGCAACACTCCGTTGAACTGCCTAGATAGAGAGAGAAATGGGTTCGAGAATTTGCCGGTATCAAACTTCCAGCTGCTCTGCATTCTTGGGTGAACAAGAGTATGAATACAAAGGAATGCAGTGAAAAATGCTTGAGCAACTGTTCTTGTATGCTTATTCGAACTCCGACATCAGAGGACAAGGCAGTGGTTGTAATCTTATGGTTTGGAGATCTTATTGACGTTAGAAAGTTTCCTTTAGGTGGACAAGATCTCTATATTCGAATGCCAGCTTCAGAGCTCGGTATGTCCTTTCGAAATTTATGCTTTTTACTTCCATATAAATCTTGCTTACTTTTGCCAATAAAAAATACATGTATCTGTAGTATTGACTTAATATGCTTTTCTCTATTAAAAACGCAAAATTTAGGGGAAAAAGCTAAACAGAAATGAGAGTTGTGATTTTAGTAGCTATTGTCGGAGCTGTTTCCGGTATGCTCTTGCTGCTTGGATTCTGCATTTGGAAGAGGACAGGCTTCAAAGGTATTGTTGCTCTTACTCTTCCTCATATCTTCTTGTGGTTAAATTAATTGCAAACAGAAAAAAATTGCAGAAGAAGATAATAATGAAGACCAAGGGGTAGGTTTAGATCAGCTCCCATTGTTTGACCTGTCCACAATCATGATCGCGACTGATAATTTTTCGGTAAGCAATAAGCTCGGGCAAGGTGGTTTTGGACCCGTATACAAGGTAAGAATTTGATTTGCTAGACGAGAGCATTCAAGTTGACAATAATGAGTTACTAAGAGATGATATTTTGTTGAATGTGAATTCAGGGTAAGTTAGAAGATGGACAAGAGATTGCGTGAAGAGCTTTCCAACTGTTCTGGACAAGGAGTAAACGAGTTTAAAAATGAAGTAGTACTAATTTCCAAGCTTCAACATCGGAATCTTGTCAAGCTTCTTGGTTGTTGCATTCATAGAGAAGAGAAGTTGTTGATTTACGATATATGCCTAACAAAAGTCTTGACTTTTTCATCTTTGGTAGGATATTAGCTTAACCTGCAGTCTTTAACACAAGTGTAGTTGGGCCAGTTAAATAAAGATATAATTCCTTTTGTTTGTTTTTTCAGATCAAATGCAAGGAATGCAGCTAAATTGGCCTAAGCGCTTCCAAATTATATGTGGAATTGCTCGAGGGCTTTTGTATCTTCATCAAGATTCAAGATTAAGAATAGTACATCGAGATCTCAAAACTAGTAATGTCTTACTTGATGACGAGATGAATCCTAAAATTTCAGACTTTGGCATGGCTAGAACTTTTGGAGGAGATCAAATAGAAGGAAACACAAACATAATAGTTGGAACTTAGTGAGTGAATTTTTTTTTCTTTATTGATCTACTTCTTCAAAATCACTTACAAGGCTTTGATATTGTTACATCTAAAATTATATTGATGTTATATGCATGTAGTGGCTATATGGCACCAGAATATGCTTACAACGGTCTATTCTCAACAAAATCTGATATCTTTAGTTTTGGCGTAATGGTATTAGAAATCGTAAGCGGCAAGAGAAGTAGATGCCTTCACCCTCAATTGGATGGGCTTACACTTACTGGACATGTAAGAATAACATTATAGAAATTA
Organism: Ficus carica; assembly: GCA_009761775.1. Classification (NCBI taxonomy): domain Eukaryota; kingdom Viridiplantae; phylum Streptophyta; class Magnoliopsida; order Rosales; family Moraceae; genus Ficus; species Ficus carica. The sequence continues at coordinate 362,554 of VYVB01000426.1, forward strand.
CATTTTTTTTTTTTTCGTTCAACGGAATGACGCTTTGGTTTCAATGTTTAATTAGGCTTGGAAATTGATGAATGAGGGCAGAGAAATAGAAATGCTTGATTCAAGCTTGAGGGATTCACACAGTTCTAGTGAAGTATTGCGGTGCATTCATGTCGGTCTCTTATGTGTTCAACAACGAACGGCGGATAGACCTAATATGTCATCTGTGGTTGTGATGTTGGGAAGTGAGAGTGTACTGCCTCAACCAAAAAAACCAGGATATTTCATGGAGACGGATCCACCACAAGGATGCCATGACTCATCTCCATCAAACAAGTTCACCATATCAGTCCTAGAGGCTCGATGAGGATATTCCATGAACCATGCTCTAGAATCATATTCATGATCTCCTTTCATTGGATTTATGTTCTTAGCACGTTACTCCGTCAGGCCTAGTTCAGCGGGTGGGAGAAGATGGGTTTAGATAGAAGTTTATAAGTTCAAAACCTGAAAGTGTAACTTTCATTTTAGTAAGTGGAAGACATATACGTCCTTATAGTAAAAGGGGGGGAAAAAAATCTTAGCACAGCACCATTATTATGCCAACAAATTCACTTTGAAAGTGATATGTCATTTTTCTAATTAAAGTAAACAAACACATGGAATTTTATTGTTGATGTCTTTTTATTCAAAGGAAAAAAAGACACGTACGTCTTAGTAAAGTGACGTACCGTTTTACATCTAAAGACAAAGATCAGGTCGTTTACATGTTGTGACGTTGTTAAATTTTCTTTCATGCCATGCCTGTGTAATGTTCTTTAACTGTATATATAAATATAAATTAACATTAACTAGATGTATAAATTGAAGATAATAATTTCATAAAGGATTTGGTATAAAATAAAGCTTACAATTGGTACATAAATTTGGACACTTCATTCCGACAAGAATATTATGGTATTCTCTATTTTTAATGAGTAAAATTATCTTATATGTCTTGAATATAATAGAATAAAAAATACGAGGGTACTATCGATACATTCGATTGGACCATAATAGAATGAGTTTTTCAGTATATTCGTTTCCAATAAATAACTTACACTCTATTATTATATGATTGAGTTATGGACTGACCTTAACATTACGTGATTAAGTAGACTCATATTCGTATGTTATGTTTTTTCATCTATCAATGAGTGAGAATATTTTGTAAACTAAAAACTGGGTTTTAGGACATGCAATATTATGAATAACTAGGAAGGATATTTCGTAAATATGAAATCCATAACTTCATATTACGATACTTAATGATATTCTCATGAAGTATTATTTGAGAAATTGAGTAAATTAATGAGTACTACTCAAACCTATTTGACGTGGGATATTGAAAAAACCCCAAATCCACGCCTTCGTAATTGGTCATTCGTTAGAGTAAAATATAACTCGTAAACAAAGATATATTAGAGAAGTTAAACATATTTATATCTAACTTTTATAATTTGAATATTCATAGTGGATGGTCACAGTACATGATTATTCGTTATATCAATGAGCAATCTTTATCTAAGCATAAATTTAGAGTGCAACTTTGATTTTTAATGGTGATTTTTTAGTGGCTCAAACCAAAATTAATAATAATAATAATTTGTTGAGGGTTTAATCAGATTAATTCTTAATGATTGCAGCTGGTCCTCTTGCTAGCTTCATAAATTCTCTAGTTGAATTACTAGAATATTCTATTTCCCCTCGGGACTGTGTATAGAAATTGCCCATTACAGTTTCTTATATTGGGTGTAATGGCACAAATAGTGTATGGAACACTAGGTGACGTCTTTCTGTACAACATTGATAAATTTGTGTTTATATATATATATATCACGTCACAATATGGATACCAATTGCACTCAAAATATTATTTTAATTGTTTATATAATTATTACACACATTAATTTTTGTATTAAGTAAATTGTTATGATAAGTAAGGAAAAAATACCTAAATTACTTTTAAATGAATATATATCATTTTGATTTAAAATAAATATCTTGGCTATCTCAATGTCGAACTGTTAGGGGAGAAAATTGCACAGCGCAATTGGAAGGTGACACGTTTTTCGTAGATTAGAAGGAGACCATAGTCAATAGAGACATGTGCAAGAAATTAATTTTTGCGGTGCCCACATATTGATTGATTCTCATAGAGGAAAATAGGAAGTAAGACCGAAAGGTCGAGAAGCTTTCTATTTACAAGAACGTCTGTGATAATTGAAGATTCAAGGATTGTTGCCAAATTGACATGAACAATTATAACATGATATTTTATATAGCTACACAAGTCATTTCTGATTTAAAAAAATAATGATATAATAATTCATTTTACGTTACGTTATCATTTCTATTTTTCAATCATGAACAAACAACAAATTCCTTAAATCTAATTACAACTACTCTTAATAAGATATCCTCCCTCGTAAATCTTTCTTACAACGCAAAAAATAAAAAATAAAAAGGAAAATTTTTTGTTAACTTTTTGCAAAATCGTTCTGTGTTTGATCCCTTGGAAATTTAGGCTAGATGGTTGGTGGCTATGAAATATCTTGATTCAATTGATTATCAAGTTTCTTATGGCAATTATCAATACTTCTATATGGATTTTTTTATTATAAATTTTATATGGATTTAGTTACTGAGGATAACTATCATTTTTCTTTAGGAGATCTAGAGTTCCTTGCAGTTTTGGTGGTCAGAGTCGTATCCATGACATCCGGGTTTTTTTTTTTTTTTTTTTCACTTAACATGTTTTCCTAATAGGTTATACTAGAAAGGTTTTTAATTAATAAGCTATTTTAATAGCTGATTTTAAAGGCATAGTTTGGATATTCGTTCGTATGTCAGTTATTGCATGTGCTATTTTCCCATTGTTTTTTCTTTTCGTAGGTGGTTATTTCTTTTTACTTTTATTTTCGTGGTTGTCATTTTCATTTTTCTCGATTTTTTTGTAGGTTTCTTTTATTTTTCTTTAATAATATTGAGGGGGATAGAATTTATAAACGGTGCTAATCAAATTGAGATGTGTTAGTCTTTCTTAATGTTCATTGCTCCGTCTCCTCATAAAAAAGGATTCTTAATGTTAGAAAATTGTGGGATCAACCTGGTTTTGGATAGTATTATCTTAAATTTTAGGTAATTATCCAATTGCAGCAGCTTAGCAATGTTAAATGCTTCTTAATAACTTTGCAGTTGGAAAGAAAGGTCCTTTCATTGATAAGGAAGAAAGGAAACAAAACATTGTTTTCACTAATAAATGCTTCAACTTGCCAAGATATTTTATAGCATTGTGAATGCACTTATATAAAGAAAATTAATTGTTTATCGAGCCTTCTTCGGTAAGGGTACCCCAAGCGGTAGCACACATTTTTTATGGTAGATTTTTTCAAAATCACATAAAAAAAATGTATATATAAGCTATCCTATCCGACAAGTTTGGCAACTGTAATATTTTATTTTTATGATTTACATGTAACCAACTATTAAAATCTTGTAACAAGGACTATTTAAACTTATTAGTATGAAAAACTAACATCACTAAAAAAATGTTACATTAAAATCAACTGATTATTACAATAAAGCACAAAATAAGTTACAAATTCCATTTTAAAATTTGGGATCAATTTACAAAAATCAAAAGTTCAGGATTAAAGTAATCTAATTTACGTAATTCAAGAACTAAATAAACAAATTACCCAATTGACAGAGTCCGGGATAAAATCCTCATTTATTAAAACAAGTACATATCCATTTTTTTAACTAGCAAGTTTTGATCAAATGCTAAAAATAAAATGTGACAGAATGATGTAACGCAAACTAACTTTCGATGCATATTTATAACTTTGAGTCAGCACCAATGGAGATATATGTCTCTGCCATCACTTTAATTTTGTATACTAAAGAATGCAAGTTGAGAAATCATTTTCCCAATTGAAACCAAAATTATAAAAATCCATGACCAAGGTTACCCATGTTGTACTTCTCAAACCTCAGCAACCAGATTCTTAAATCAATGGCTGTTTCTCCTTTTCTGTTTGTCTCTGTAATCATTCTGTTTCTTTCGTCCCCGTTTCCTCTACGGTCGACACCAATAGTACACTCCAATCCATCCGCGATGGACATACCTTGGTTTCGAGCGAAGGAAAGTTTGAGCTTGGTTTCTTCAGTCCTGGAAATTCCACGAACCGTTACGTGGGAATTTGGTACTATAAAATCCCGATTAGAACCGTTATTTGGGTCGCGAACCGATGCAACCCGATACATGATTCCTCTGGCTTGTTGACTATAAACAGCACGGGGAATCTTGTGCTTTTGTATCAGACACGAGTGTTGTTTGGTCTGCAAGCTCATTGAAACAAGCCCGGAAACCATTTCTACTACTCTTGGATACAGGAAATCTTGTCCTGAAAGATGAGAATAATGGAAGCTCGAGTCAAGAAAGTTATTTGTGGCAAAGCTTTGATTACCCTTCCGACACATTGTTACCTGGAATGAAGCTGGGATGGGATTTCCGTGCCGGTCTAAAGCGGAGTCTAACGGCTTGGAAGAGCTCAAATGACCCATGTCCCGGAAAATTGAGCTATGGATTTGAGCTAAAACCAGACGCATCCCCTGAAATTTACATGATGAACGGCACTGCCAAATACTATCGTGCGGGCCCGTGGAATGGCCTTCGTTTCAGCGGTATGCCGGAATTATTTGTCAACCCTATCTACAATTTCAAGTATGTCTACAACGATCACGAGTTGTATTACATGTTCGACATCAAGGTTGAGACAGAACTCTTCTCAAGAGTAGTTCTGAACGAAACCACTAACTCGCGCCGACGGTATGCGTGGCTCACAGGAAATCAGACTTGGGGGCTTTTTGATTCCGCGCCAGCAACTGATTGCGATAAGTATGGATTATGTGGAGCTAATGGTAGTTGCGTGATGATTAACAATAATCCTACATGCCATTGTCTCAAAGGATTCAAGCCTCGATCTCAAGAGAAATGGGGTTCATCGGACTGGTCCGGGGGCTGTGTTCGAAAACTCCAATGATTTGCCAGATAAAGAGAAGGACGGGTTTATCAAACTTGATGGCTTGAAACTACCGGATACAACACATTCTTGGGTGAACCAAAGCTTAAATCTATCAGAATGCAGGAGCAAATGCTTGAGAAACTGCTCTTGTGTGGCTTATACGAACTTCGACATCAGAGAACAAGGCAGCGGATGCATCATGTGGTTCGGTGATCTCTTAGATATTAGACAGCTCCCTTCATATGGACAGACCTTGTATGTTCGTGTACCGGCCTCAGAGCTAGGTATACATGCACCTTCTTCAAAGTCGAAAACCATTTCATTACATTCATCTTTTCAAAGTTTTTCTTGTATTCAATATGATTTTATTTGCATTTTCTGTCTCAAAATAACTGACGACATAGGAAAAGCAACGGTAAGCAGAGAGCTGTGATAATTGCCGCTGTCGTTGGAAGCGTTTCTGGGGTGCTCCTACTCGGTTTTTGCATTTACAAAGAGATGCTGGAAAGGTATTACTACTCTTACTCTGATCATCTTGGCAAAACTTTGTGAGATATGTCCTTTAATTTGGACCAAATTTTACTTACTTATTACACAAGAAAACAGAGTCACGTTACTTGAATTGGTTGCTAAATCTAGATTTGTATGGCCTTGATCCTACTACCCTTATAAATTTTTGGAGGATTAGTTGAATTACGCCTTTCTTGTCGTTTGGTTGTATTAATAACTCTTTTTTTCATGGGTTTTTTTTTTTTTACCCCTCGCTCTCTAAGAATTTTTTGTCCCTCATTTTTTGAGTTCTTTACAAAAAAAATACTGGATCTGATTATATATACCAATTTCCCTTCCATATAGCTGCTAGAGAAAGGAAAATGTACAACGCAGACGACAAGGACGACTTGGAACTCCCACTCTTTGACTTAGATACGATAGCTAATGCGTAACTTTGCGGCTGATAACAAGCTTGGAGAAGGCGGTTTCGGACCTGTTTACAAGGTAAGGTTTCCGCTTTGATATAATGCAAAGCACTAGTATTTTATCTCAAAAGTATTGCAACCTTTCACTAAATCAAGATGACATTTCCAGGGAAAACTAAAAGATGGTCAAGAAATAGCAGTGAAGCGGCTTTCAAGAAGTTCTGACCAAGGATTGAACGAGTTCAAGAACGAAGTTATACTTATTGCCAAACTTCAACATAGGAATCTCGTGAGGCTTTGGATGTTGCATTCAAGGAGAGGAAAAGTTGTTGATTTATGAATACATGTCCAACCAAAGCCTTGACTTTCTTCATCTTCGGTTTGAATCCTTAATGCCTTCACTATTTTTTACGACTGATTTTATGAAATTTCTTCAAGTACTTACTAATGTGAGACTTCATGCCAAAGATTGACTGAATCCATTTTTATCAACAATGCAAGATGAAACGAGAAAAAAGTTGTTAGATTGGTCTACGCGCTTTCAAATCATATGTGGAATTGCTCGGGGGATTCTATATCTGCATCAAGATTCCAGATTGAGAATTATACATAGAGATCTAAAAGCTAGTAATGTTTTACTTGATAATGAGTTGAATCCCAAAATTTCAGACTTTGGCATAGCTAAAACTTTCGAGGAAATCAGACAGAGGGAAACACAAAACAGAGTGGTCGGGACATAGTAAGTTTGTCTCGCATTAACCAAACTCTTGTAGATCCAATTATCCCTTTACTTTTAATTGACTATTTAATAATGAATCACATTCTGCAGTGGTTACATGGCACCTGAATATGCAAGTGACGGACTATTTTCAGTAAAACCGATGTATTTAGCTTCGGCATATTGGTGTTGGAGATCATAAGTGGGAAGAAAAAACAGGGGATTCTTTCATCTGATCGCAACCTTAATCTCACAGGAAATGTAAGTATACTTATCAACTTGGTAACACATTTTGGTTAGAAGATTACATCTGGACTGAGCTAACGAGCTTTAAAATTTGGAGTAATTTTTTTAGGTGTGGAAATTATGAATGAAGAGAAATGCCTGATAGAATTGATTGACGAATGTCTATTGGGGTCGTGTGCCGAACTAGAAGTGCTTCGTTGCATCCATATCGCTCTCTTGTGCATCCAACAGTGTCCAGAGGATAGGCCAAGCATGTCGTCTGTGGTTGTAATGTTTGGAAGTCAGAGTTCGTTGGATCAGCCTAAACAACCAGGTTTCTTCGTAGAAAGATCGTCGCTCCAATTCGATATTCTCAACACTTCTTCTTCTTCCAATCAAGAATCCTGTTCAATAAATGAAGCAACCGTATCGCTTTTGGACGCTAGATAAGCATACTTATATGTTGTGACGGATAAAGAAATTTATCGTTTTTGTATGCCCTCTTTATGGTTTTCTTGTAGTTAGAACATTATGAGGTTGCCTCTAATTAATCTAGTTTAATCACAATTTGTTCTAGAAGCTTGTGTAGACAAAGGAGTTTCTGCAATTTCATGTATAATTATCCACTAAACTTGTGAAAAAATTGTTGAGAAATATCTTTCTATAAGTGATCTTACGTGATGAAACATTAATGTAGGTTGGGGCAACGTCGCATAACGCTGGCGGGACACGAAAACCACCGGTGGCCAAAGGCCGCGCTCAATTATGGCCATAATAAATTACGCATATTTAACTAAGTGATTAATTCAAATAAGTATATAATGAGGGAATACAAAATAAAACCAATATTTGGTTAATTAAATTACTCGTTTGGTTTCCAAACTTTTTACAAATCGCAACTTTGTAGGAATGTTAGGGACAAAAAGAACAATTTATCCCAAATATTATATGAGTAGCATTTCTAAACAAAGATTTAATCTCATGAACCTCCAGAAAGGGCATAGTCATCAAAGTACGCCATTAGTGTTCTAAACCGAACAATTGTTTTAAGAGGTTTAGACTGCAAACTGTCTTTTTTAAAATGAATATTTTCTCTATAAAAATTTGAAGGATTTTCTTACATTAAATTAGGAAATCTCTAAAATAGGAACATTTGATCCACAAGAAAAATGTTTCAATTTCCAATTTTTTACCCTCGAATATTTAAGGAAGAAGTATTTGAACTAAAAAGCTTTTTGGTCTAGAAAATTAAATATGATCGCAAATTTTCACAATTTTATTATGTTTTTTTATAAGAGGACTTTAGAGAAATGCCATAGATTCATGTTTTAAATTGATTTTTGCCAAGAAGAAAAAAAATATATATATACATCATATATTATTTCTTTATTTTAAAATGTCTATTATATCCTTAAGTTATCAGTTGGTATCCATGATAATACTAACAGTTATGATTGTCGATTGGTTACCATCCGGTAACCACCTTGATACTGGCCAGTTTCCACCATAAATCCAACCACAATTGATTACCAATTAATTCCCACTGGTCATCATCGGTAACAAGTATCACGGTTGGTTACCAACCGGTAACCACTGTGATACCTGCTGGAAAACGCAGGAAAAGGCCAGAAACCACCGAAATCCACCAGTTATTTCATCAATATATTTGAAAAAATCACCAAATATAGCCACTAGCATGACAAAAAATCACATAAATGATTAAAAAAAAATCCATAAACGACAAAAATATCGTAATCAAAAGGAAAAAAAAAAAAAAAAGAAAAGAAAACGCTGCACGAGGCTGCGGTGAAGATCCTCCACGAGGCCACCGTCGCGTGCAGACAAGCCGATCTCCAAGATTGAACCTCCATGTAGCCACGGTCACGCCGGAGGCGATCCGATCTCCTCCGCTCCTCTGGGCATAGAGAGAAACAAGGGTGGCTCCGTCGCCACCGGAGGCAGATGTCCATGCCTCAAGAACGCTGGCTTGGTGCAACTTGCCCTCTTATAGGGCCCTGATCGGGGGCCTCTGCAGCTCTGATTGCAATCCCGAAGTTGGCTGACCGTAGTCGCGTAGCGACGTTTGGGCACGTGACAACGACGGTGGCGACTTTCATCCCGGCGGGGCGGAGTTGATGGCTGCTGTGAAGAGAAAACGAGAGAAGAGATTTAAGAGAAAGCGAGGTTAGCGGGAAGAGAGAGAGAATGAGAGAGAGAAGGGTGTCTTTTTAGTAATTTTGATTTAAATTATTACATTATTGTTATGTCAGTACATTATTGTTTTTAAGTTATGGCAAAAATCAACATGGAGAAACTAATTAGTAGCAACTTTTTGTCGCTATTGACAAAAAGTTTTTATCGTATTTTTAACTTTTACATTTTTATCTCTTGAATTTATAAATCAATAGAAACCCCTGTTTTAACATTTTTTTTTATGAAAATTGTGTGATTTGATATAAAAAATACAAGAATGATCATTTATAAATTAATTAACGACTCATGTGCAGGCACTCTTATCAACGGGGTGGTTTGCTATTGATTTACAAATTTATGATGTAAATTATAAAATTAAAAATTTAGGAGATAAATTATAAATATGCAACAAATAAAGGGCAAAGGTGCAAAAAGTCCTAGTCTATTTACTACTTTAAACCCAAACTTGTCAACCATTGACAACTTGTCCCCAAACTTCTAATTTTTTACAATTTGTCATTTGAACTTTTTAAATTGTTATAATACCTTATTTAATTTGGTTTAAGTTCTTATTAAATTAGTCATGAAAAACCTACATACACCTCACATGAATATCAAAAACCTATTTCGATCAAATATTTGTTCAAAATTTTTTAATATTTAATATTTTTTATATTAAATTCTTCAATTTAAATATATAATAAATTTGAGGTGACAATTAGACAGAAAATTAGAAATCCAGCACAATGAATCTCACCTCCTCTTTTCCTACCTTTTTCTTAGATGGGACCCACGCTTAATTTTATTTATTTTTATTTCTTTCTCCAACTTTTCGTACTGGATACTACTGATTTATATTTTCCTTTTTTTTTTTTTTTTTTTTAACTTTGTTATTTTTTCTGCTTCGGATATTTTTCAGAGGCACTATCCATAATGTTTCATCCAATAACTATTATTGAGTTACTTTAAAAGTGTATGGTTGTAATTTTTTCGCTAATTTGACATAGGTTACACCAAATCTCCTCTCTCTCCCCTCTCTTTTCTTCACTGTTGTTTAAAGAAAAAGCACCTTTCAAGTCTTGCAACCTCTTTAAAATTCTGGGAATTCACAATCGAAGCTTAGTTCAAGCACAAATGTGTGGAAGGATTAAATATTCAAAGTTGTAATCTGAAGCCGGCCACAAAGAGTTTTTTTTTTTTTTTTTTTCCTTTGGTAGATAAGGATTTCATTGCTAGGCCACCAAGAACAGTGGCAGCAAAAAAAGTAAAGGAGCTTAACGAAAATCCGAGATAGCAAGTTCAGAGATTTTGAAAAATAGAATAATTTCTCATCAGAAGCAGAGTTATTTAGTTTTTTCAAAAAATTACATTAGAAATTGAGAGAAGCGAGGGAAAAAAAAAAAAAAAAAAACACACACACACACATCCCCTTGCACGCCCCTTTTAACCGGAGTATTGACATTCCAAGGCGAGATTGGTAGTTCAATGGTTCCAGCGAGTTCTCGTCTGGTGACCTTCGAATGGCGAGATCCGGTAGCAGTAGCAACACATCGACGGGAGAAGCAACCAGATATCGAAGCTCATTCCGGATCTTCATCTTCTTCACGTGACGTTACTGGAAAATCTAGATGGATCTAGTTCGGAGATATAAGGTGGTCGGTGATGACATTCGGGGGGTCTAGGGCTGCGAAGCTCTTCGCAAACCTCTCGGGCTCGCCGTCGAAGCCCTAGTTCGGAGATGAAGGTTGCCGCGATGGTGGGAGTTTGGCGATGGCCGGCGTAAGCGGGTTTCTGGGCCGATAGCCATGGAGATGAAGAAGTCAGAGGGTTTTTTTTTGTTTTTCTACAAATTTATTGATTTATTTATTTTTTCTTGCAATCCCATGTAACCAATGCTTACTTTATTTATTATGCAACCCGCAATGTCTCAGCCCATTGATTTATTATGGATGCTTTAAAATGGTAACTAAAGATAATGTTTTATAAAAAAGTTTATAAAAGGGACTTTATCAAAGACTTACTGATATTTTAATGTTCTGTTAACTTGTTATTCTCTCTCTCTCTTGTTTTGTTATTCTCTTTTTCGTGTGTACTGCTATTTCATTTTCTTTTGTTTGTCTATGTTTTCTTCTCACTTTTAATTTTAAGTTCTCTAATTATTAATAGATAATTTACTATTATTTTTTAACGGGAATGTTTTTGTTTCACCTTTCTCATCAAATTAAAATTTTCAACATGTTACTCAAAAAAAAAAAAAAAAAAAAAATTCAACATGTTTCTAATTATTGTGTGAGGAAAAAAAAAAAAGGTTTCTGATTCATAAACCAAAAAAAAAAAAAAAAAAACTTGTTTCTCATCAAACCAAATTATCTGATATTATTCTTTTCTCATCGAACAAATAAAAGTTCCTCAACTTGTTTGAAAAAAAAAAAAAAAATGAAAAAAGAGCAAAAACATCCAAAAGGGAACTGCATAACTGCTTACAAAAAATTCTTAATGGGTGTTTCTAATATTTATCTTCTTCAGCAAAGTGCCAAGACACCTATATCTTGAAGTTGATCTTCAAAATATATGAATTTTTAACGTCAATAAATCTGTAGATCACAAAAGTGATTTTTAGTTAGTTGTGAAATGGAGTTTACTAAATATATATAGATATATATATAAATCAAACTAACTTAACAATTCCATCCTACTTGTTCACTGGTTTTTTTTCCAGAAAAAAAATAAAGAGATACTGTTTCAAGCAAAAAGGAAAGAAATGTGAAAGGTCACTTCTACATAGACGGAAGAAACAAAATTGGAGAAACAATAAAAATAAGGTAAATTATTAGATTGGTCCATTAGGAAAAAGGTAGTAAGTAAAAGAGGAATTCGGTGTGGTTTCATAAAAATTAATGTTCATGAGAGGAACAGAGGATGACGAGTTCAATAACTATTATAGATGAGTTGTTATTTTAAATGACATGTTGAATCTAAGAGCCAAACGAAAGTTTTAATCCACTCAATGATGATTAAAATTACTTTTTTATCCTTACTTTGAATGTGAAATAGTATATTTATAAATGAATAAAATGCCAATTTTTAGAAATCTTTTTTTTTTTTTTTAATAACAAATCTTATTTTCATTTTATTTCTATCTATCAAACAACCTATAAAAAGACTAATTTCTTTTAATATCATTTCAATTTTTCATATTTTATAAGTTCTCAATCTATCTTATTTTCTATCATTCTACCAACGGAATGTAACTAACCAAATAAATGTTATAATTGAGCATTGGGTGATATTGTTGGAGATCTTAAATATGAAGACTTATTTCTTATTAGCCTAGTACTCGACGGAAAGTGCATAAATCACACGTATACTTATCTTTATTATTAATATATTTAGTAGGACTCGGGTGATGGACTTCTTGTCAAGAGATAAGGTTTGCCCATAAAACTTTTGACGAATAATCTTACGTGTATGTGAAACCCTTTTGATAAGTACGCTATACTGGTCCCCCTTCTTAGGGCATGTTGGTGGAGTGGTTTAAGTTGAGATTTTAAGTTTTAATAGTAAATTTTTTTTAATTTTCAGAAAAGACAAAAAAATTTTTGAAAAAAGAAAAAATTTTAGGAAAAAGATAAAAAAAAATTTGAGCGGAATGATTTAAGTGATTGAGACAAACAGACCCTTAGCTTCAAAAGGCGACGGAGAAGAAGAAGAAGCATCAGCAGCTTCATAGTCCTTTTGTGGGGTCGCACGTTGACCAAAGTGCTTGTGAGTTAGTTAGTTCACATTTACGATAAATAAAAAAAAATATATGTAATATATACATACATATATATATTGTTTTCAAATAAATATGTGTGGCTCATTTGTCAGTAAGGTGTCGTTTCCTTTTCAGTCAATAAACTAATATTTTTTGTAAATAAAATAAATAAAAAGGAAAGACTAAGAAGAAGAAGAAGAAGCTATATACCTTGTAAGAGCGTAGTAGCAAAAAGTACATCTACCATCAATTTCTGTATCAGAGGAAAGACATCCATGGGAGTTTCTTCAAACTGTATGTATAATAATGTTTTTATGTTCTTGTTTTTCTTCATTAATTTCTCCTTTGCAGTTGACAACTTTAGCTCATTACAATCCGTCAGTGATGGTACAACCTTGGTTTCTAAGAATGAAATGTTTGAGTTTGGTTCTTCAGTTTAGGAAGTTCCAAAAACCGTTATGTCGGAATTTGGTACAAGAACATCCCGGTTCAAACCGTCGTCTGGGTCGCCAACCGGTGCAACCCGGTTAACGACTCATCTGGTTTGATGACCATAAATAGCACAGGAAATCTAGTACTATTGTATCAGAACAAGAGTGTTGTTTGGTCCACAAAGTTATCGAAAAAAGTCAAGAAACCGTTTAGTACAGATTCTTGATTCCGGAAATCTTGTACTAAAAGACGAGGAAGATAGAACTCGGAGGATTATTTGTGGCAAAGCTTTGATAATCCTTCGAATACTTTGTTACCGGGGATGAAAATTAGGATGGGACTTAAGGAAGGGTCTTAATCGGCGAGTATCGGCATGGAGGAATTGGGATGATCCTTGTCCTGGAGATTTTACTTGGGTGTTGAATTTGATGCCAAATATCAAGCATCTCCTGAAGCTTATATGTGGAAAGGCGGAGCAAAGTTTCATCGATCGGGTCCTTAGAATGGACTCCGTTTTAGTGGTGTGCCAGAGTTAAGGCCGAACCAACTTTTCGACTTCCGGGTGGTTTACAACGAGATGAAGTTTATTACATGTTCGACCTCAGAAACGACTCTGTGAACTCAATTTTAGTAATGAATCAAACAACTAGCACACGTGACGGTTTACATGGGTCGAAGCAGAGAAGAGGTGGAAGCTTTACTCTTCAGAGCCTAGAGACCTTGTGACAAGTATGGTCTCTGTGGTGGCAATGGCGATTGTGTCATTGGTGAGAACCCGGTCTGCCAATGTTTCAAAGGATTCAAACCAAAGTCTGAAGAAAAATGGAATTTAACGGATTGGTCAGACGGGTGTACGCGCAATAATCCACTAGACTGCAAGGATAAAAGCAAAGATGTTTTATCAAATCTGTTGGCTTGAAAATGCCCGATATTGAGTATTCCCGCGGGAATAAGAGTATGAACCTAAAGGAGTGCAGGCTAAATGTTTGAGCAATTGTTTTTGTATGGCTTATGCAAACTCCGATATCAGGGGAGACGGTAGTGGTTGTATCTTGTGGTTTGGTGATCTAATGGATATCAGAAAAGTTCCTTACGATGAACAAGTTCTATATCTTCGAATGCCAGCTTCAGAGCTAGGTATGTCCGTTTTTAACTTCTTTTTTCCGCCTCCTTTGTAGGTCCTTAATCATGTCATGTTTCTTTTAATTAGGTTGATTTTTCGCATTATTATGAATTAAGCAATTTTATTTACTTTATACTTTTTAATGTGAAAATAAAAAGGAAAATCTGGTCCTAAGGTGAGAGCTGTGATAGTAGTAGTAGCTAGCATTGGAGGTGTTTCTGGAGTGCTGTTACTTGGCTATATCAGTTACAGGACAAAGTCAAAAGGTATATTTGTGAGTATATATATATATATATATATATATATATATATTATTGAATCGTATATGTTTAGCTTAAACATAACTCATTTTTTCATGTTTGTTTTCTTCTCTTAGCTTTCGAAGCACTTTTTTTTTTTTTTTTTTTTTGTCGTACCAAACATTTAATGAATTGATATCGGAAAAAAAAAAAAAAAAAAAAAAAAAAAAAGGTGGATTTGTTGAAATATGTCGAATTTCGTTGCCTTACACTTTCAAATAGCTCCTAGGGAAAACCCGGAGGAAACGGATGACTTGGAGCTCCCACTCTTTGACTTGGCTACAATAGTTAAAGCCACAAATAATTTTTCAACTGATAACAAGCTTGGACAAGGTGGTTTCGGACCTGTTTACAAGGTAAAGTATCAGCTTTAATGCTTAATTTGATTAGGATAGGTAAGTTCTAGGTACCAGGAGAAACAGAAACTAGGATTTTATCACAAAAAAAATTTGCAGCATTTCAGTAAAAATCAATATGTAATTTCCAGGGAAAATTAAACGATGATCAAGAAATTGCGGTGAAGAGGCTTTCAAGAAGTTCTGGCCAAGGATTGAACGAGTTCAAGAATGAAGTTATACTAATTGCCAAACTCCAACACAGAAATCTTGTGAGGCTTATTGGATGTTGCATTCAAGGAGAGGAAAAGTTGCTGATTTACGAATACATGCCCAACAAAAGCCTTGACTTCTTCATTTTCGGTTTTAATCCTTGACATCTTCACTTTTTTTTTTTTTTTTTTTTTTTTTTTTTGGCTAAGTGCTCTTTAAGGACCTACTAAAATGAGACTTCATGCTTGAAAATTGACTAAATGTAATTTTATGGATATTGTTAGGTGAAACGAGGAAAAAGTTGTTAGATTGGTCTAAGCGCTTCCAAATTATATGCGGAATTGCTCGGGGCCTTCTATATCTGCATCAAGATTCAAGATTGCGAATTATACACAGAGATCTCAAAGCCGGTAACGTTCTACTCGATGATGAGCTGAACTCGAAAATTTCAGATTTTGGCATGGCCAAAACTTTCAGAGGAAATCAGACAGAAGGAAACACAAACAGAGTAGTTGGAACATAGTAAGTTTTCCTTGCATTAGTCAAACTCTTATGGATCAATTACCCCAATTTTATTCTTAATTGACTATTTAATGGGGTTCACATTTTCCAGTGGTTACATGGCACCGGAATATGCAAGTGACGGTCTATTTTCAATAAAATCCGATGTATTTAGCTTGGCATATTGGTGTTGGAGATCATTAGTGGGAAGAAAAACAGGGGATTTTTTCATCAGGATGACAGCCTCAACCTCACAGGACATGTAAGAAAATTCATAATATCATCTTGTTGCATATTTTGGTCAGTTAGATTACTTCATGTTACAGAAACAAGCTTTCGGATTAATTTTTTAGGCATGGAGATTATGGAACGAAGGAAATGCCTTAGAGCTGATTGACGAATGTTTAGTGGGATCATGTGCCGAATCAGAAATGCTTCGTTGCATCCAAATTGGTCTCTTGTGTATCCAACATCGTCCAGAGGATAGGCCGAGCATGTCGTCTGTGGTTGTAATGTTTGGAAGTCAGAGTTCCTTGGCTCAGCCTAAACAACCAGGTTTCTTTACAGAAAATGCGCCACTCAAATGTGACGTTGTCCATTCTTCTTCGTCCAATACTCAAGATTCCTCTTCAAAAAATGAAGTAACCGTGACGCTTTTGGAGCCTCGATAGAACACGCTTATATGTTATATATGGACAGAGAAATTAATCATTTTGTTATGCACTGCATGACTTCTTGAATTTATTTTCACATAAATGTGCTCGAAGCTTGTGCAAACAAGAAAGTTTCTGCAACTGCATTCGTATTTATTTCGATACATGGGATTGGCAAGCAAAGCAATAGTTTGTGACATGCACAAGAGAAGGAATGACATTAGAAACAACTCATACTTCATTCCATATAGAACAAAAGCCTTGTCCTTTCTACAAGGATCATTTTTTTTTTCTTTTTGTTATACGTGTTTATTGTCAACTTACAAATTGCTGGTGATTGATTCAGATACAAATAAGATGAGGAAAACAAACTATAGCTCTACGCATAACTTAACGATATTTCCACACCAACTATATGGTGTAAAATTCGAATCTTCCAAAAAAAAAAAAAAAAAAAAACCCCTAAAGACAAGACAAATAATACATGGGAAAAGCATCTATGAACAAAGATTTTATGATAGTTTGCATGAGCCCTCCGGAATTGGTGTAACTATCTCCATCTTTGTAAACGACATCCATGACCCTTGCAAGATTGAGAACACGCATAAGAAGAGGCCTTGGAACATGTTCATGTTTATCAAGCCACTCCTCATTTATGTCCTTCCATGCTTCCACAACTTGTCTCCGAAATTCATCATGCACTTCTTGTTCTGGCGCACCGTATTGTTTCACTTAGCACTTAATGCAAGAGGCAACGTGCCCTCTTTCTTGCTCGTTCTGGAAATAAAGTTTGATCTATAAAATAAGAACGGGAAATTTATGTAAGTGTACCTTGCATTTTAAGTTTATTGAGAAAGTATATCATCCATTTTAAATCTAATGAAATCTATACCATAAAAAGGTCATCTTTAAATTTTGACTTGGATAATGACAAAAATATCCTCAGAGAAAAGTAAATTTACACATACACATATATCAGTTTATTTACGGAAACAAAAACATTTTATTAGCTAACACTTTGCCTTTGTTTTTGGGTCTTTTTAAATTAAATTCTTTTCCCTTTTCCTCTAAGGGCAATATTTTTCATTGCAAGAGTCAAAATTGAATGTTGACCCACTCTCTTGTCTGAATTTGACACATATTTAAAATAACATGAAATATGTATATTTGCTGAGGACCAAAGGGGATGGTTTAATTTATAAAGAAACTCAAAATAAATTTCCCACTAAGAATAATTCAAGTTTTTTTTTTTTTTTTTTAAACGGTTATAGGCCTATGATTCTTTTTAGATTTCGAACTTGGGAGCTCCGACCCAAATCTCCCATTCCATGTCCAACATAAATATAAAAATTCACAATATGCCAACTTATGAAAGCCATCTAAATTTTGAGAGGACTCAAATCTTCTGTCAATTTTTGATGTCTCAAATAATGTCTAACTAAAAAAATTATGCCACGTCATTTTAAAAATTTTAAAATGCTTTACAACTGTTTTTTTATATCTTAAGATCTAACTTTTTTCAATAATGTGTCAAAATATAATTGGTTATATATCATTTGAAACATCAAAATTAGACAAGATATGTCAATCTATCCATTACTATAGTTTCCAAAAGAAGAAAATAGTAATGTTGTTCTTAGAATGTGAATATATATATATATATATATATTCCGTATCATATTGAGTACTAATTTAATACCTTGTGGCCAGCCATATCATCCATAAGCCTGCATATGATTGCTGAAGCTCTAACAATCTTTGGATGTTTTGATGCCCAAATAAAAGCCTCTTTTTTTACAATATCTCCCATTCCCAAGAAAGAAGTGGTTGTAAGCATTGGGTAACCAGTTGTCAATAATGCAACCTTCATGTGCTCCTCAACTGTTGGTGTGTAATTCTTGTTACACCATTCGGCTTCTTCAAAGTACCCGGCTTTGTTTTTTCGTCTTCTTTAATTAAAGAAAAAAACAATTTAAAGAAAAGAAAACAACGACAAAAGAAAAGTAAACGGAAGAAAGAAGCAAATAGTAGTTTTCAAAAATAATTGAAGTAAATAAAAGGTTTTTGAAATATTTAGAGTAAATATTAGATTTATTTATCTCCAACTTATCAGATCAATGGTTTATTTATGTCCTGTAAATAATATCATTTATTAATACTTTTTTTTAGTTGATAAATTTGAATTCATTTTTATATTTTAAAATCTTGCTACTTATCTTATTTATTTCCTATAATGCTATTTACGGACATTTTCCCACAGTGAGACCACAATTATAAAAATAAACGAACTATTAATATATTATATGTTATATATTATATATTTATTTGTTTCTGTCAGTACTAAAATAGAGCAAAGCTCGTGGTTAATATTAAAAGTTGCAGTTGGACTTCTGTTAATTACACTCACACTCAAAACATGCTTTCAATAATATATATTTTATATATATATTTTTCTAAGATTAAATTAATATATAAATAATACAACATGATAATTGATATCAGCGATAATTACTACATCCTAATTAGTTTGACAACCATTTGATGACACATCATTTATCAAACCATTATCACTCACACATCCTGCTTTCAATCTTTATAAAGAAATTTTGTTGCCACATATTCTATTAGTAGGACATATATATAAGTGCTTTATAATGTCTGGTTAAATATTATTGTGTTGGGTCCATACATGCATGTTGAGTTGTTGTTTCTTGAAGACCACACAATTTTAACGAGACATCTTTTGCTTTTTATTGAGAGAAAAGCAGATAGAAGTTTCATGAACCAGTATATTGTTTATTTTAACGTCATGTCTCATTTGGAAGCTTTTTCGACCTTTTCTTTTTTTGGGATGTCATTCGGGCTAAACTGAATCTTTTATTTTAATTTCGTTTTCCCCCCCCCCCCCCCCCCCCCCCCCCCCTCCTTTATTTCGATGCTAAATTGCAGTTCGATGCTAAATGGCGGCCTGGTGTTGGATAAGACTTAGAGTTTTAATTAGTATACCAAACTTGATTAATTTTTGAAATATCCATAACATTAAAAACTTTAAAAAAGAAATTATGTAAATGAACAGTTTTTGAACACTTATTTAAGTAAAATGGTTGATTTTTTTCTTATTTTGAAAAATGAATGTTAATTCATTGATTGAATATAATTAATAAGTCAGTATCAAAAATATGTATTTGCATTGACCAAAATTACTAATTAATTATGGTCAATTAATAATTGACTGAATAACTAATTTTTAAGATATGTCATTTTTCTAATTTTACAAAACTTTAGTCACTTATTTAAAAAATTATTTAAAAAGACCATTTACTCACGTTTTCCTAAAATTTATTTATTTAGGCTATTGTATATCTTAAATCAATTACTATTATCTTTACTCATTAAAAAGTCAGAACTTGTACACCAAATTAATAGATTAAATACATACGCATTTGGACCAATAAAACCATGAGAAAAAAAATTTATTTCACTTACTTTAAATTCTTTTAGGCTTTGTTTGGTAATTATTAAAAAATAAAAAATAAAAAATAAAAAAGGGATTCTTTACCCTAATATCTTAATGTTTTGGAGAGATTAAAATCGGGACCCTATTTGATTTGTAGGTTTGATTAGTTAGTGTTAGTCAATGAAGCTAATAAATTCCACGAACAAAACTTTTGGTAAATTAAATAAATGAGGAAAAAGCCACGGAAAAATAGAGAGTGAGTTTTTTCCTTTTTTTTATTTATTTTTTTATTTTTTAGATATGGGTCTTAACTCCCACTCATTTAAGATAAATGAAAACATTTTCAAATTTTGAACGTGAAAGCTTTTACCCAAATCTCTCCTCAAGCTAGTACAGCGGCTCAAATAAAATGAGTTCAATTATGATTGGTAATCACTTGAGAAAGATGGAAGGTTACAACAAAGAGGATAGACTTCAAGAGGGCAAAACCATGTAGTGTTATAGACAAATAGTAGGCCCTGATTGGGCTTGATTTGACATATCTAATTTTTGTTCATCGTTTCATGTCCCGTCCTGACCAAATTCATAAGTTTATGAAAAAAATTATAAAAACAACCTCAAATATTTATGTCCATGTTTTTTCCCTGTATACTTATATAATTGAAAAATAAAATTTTTGAAGCTATTAAATTGGGATAATAATCCAACTATGTCATTTCCGAGGGACAATCTTACATATTACCCTAAATTTATTGTCTCGTGAGTACTTACTTCATCTTTAGCATAGTAAATGCAATTTCCTTTAACAGCTGCCTTCACTATCTCTCCCTCAATTTCTTCGTTTACTTGTAATAGCTCATGATAAAAGTGTTTCATGCACACTGGGAATTGATCTGAACAGTTGATGCTCCATCTGAGAACCCAAAAAAAAAAAAGACTCCAATCAAAATTCTAAAACTAGAAGTAAAGATTCACTAGTCATATACATATATATATATATATATATAGTTGCAGGTATAGTCTAATGATAATTTTCATAACTAAGGGATACTAGCTAAGATCATGTGGTAAGGGATACTAACTAGTGCTTTCCTAACAATGATGGATTTAGAATTTGATTTCAGTGGGGGCACAAATAACACTACTACAAAAATTGAAAAAAACGACGGAGATTACACACGATTTTGCAAAAACCATCATCTAAAATGGGTCAAAAACATGGAATGAAGCAAGTTATCCAAAAATCGTCATAAAATATTCACATATGACGATGGTTTGAAACACCATCGCGTAAGTCTTTGATTACATGACGGCTTAAGAAAACCGTCGTTGAAAGTAGAGATTACACGACAGTTTCAATAAATCGTCATCAAATCTCCACTTTCAACAACAGTATTCTTAAACTGTCATAAAAATCTCAACATAAACATGACGATTTCTACAGAAGCGTCGTGTCAACTTTCAAAAAAAAAAACTTAAAATTTGAATTTGGGCATTGAAATCCGCATATAAACCCTATACTAAACTCATTTTTCTCGCACCCTCCCTCACCCTTTATCATTTTCATCTCTTTTTCCTCCTCCATCTCACCGCTGCCGCCTTCCCTCCTCCCCCCTCTCTCCCTGTCACCCACACGACGGTTTCTCCTCCCTCTCACCACCGCCGCCACCCTCCCCACCCAGCAACCACGCCACCCTACCCTCTCTCTCCTTCTTTTCTCGCCATCGCCGCCGCCGCCCTCCCCTTTCTCTCTTTCTCCCGCCGACACCGCCCTCTCCTCCCAACAAGGCCATCGCCCTCCTCTCTCTCTCCTTCTCCTGCTGCTGCCACCGCCACCGCCGCCGCCGCCGCCGCCTCTTCCCAGCAAGGCTGTATGTAAAAATGACGTGACTCTTTTGCTTCCGAGAAAAGCAAGGTGACTCTTTTGCTCAATTTTTTGTTTTCTTAAATGAAAATGTTGTCTTTCTATGTCTAATTCTTGTGTGGTTTAACTGTTTTAGGGAAATTGGAGTTTGAGCCAATTTGGTCAAGGATTTTGTGGAATGTTTGGTTGCTAAGAAATTCTGGAAGTTTATAACAGATAATAGATGTAAAAGTCTTAAATGATAGATGTATTGAAAGTTGAAAAAGTAAAGGAGTGGCAAGAAAACAGTTACGACAGAAAGAATAAAAAATTTAAAAAAAAAAGGTGGGAAAGGAAAATTTTTAAATTTTAAATTATTTTACAGCATCGCCAATTTCCTTGTCGTTTGCTCGCAAAGGGATGAAAAAAATGTCTTCTCTTGTCGATTGCTTAGCAGCGGATGAGAAACATCTTCCTCTTCCGTCAATGCACAAATTGACGAGGAAGGGGCGATGAGAAAGACTCCGAGTTTTGTAGTGTATCAAATTTGTTAGAACTGGAAATTATAGGTTCATAATTTCCCACACTGCCTTCATTAGTAATTGAACAAGTATATTTGATGGATTGTATTTTTGCTTGCAAAAACGTGTGAATTAAAAATATAAAAGAGAGTGTCTAATTTTATTATTTTAGTATCACAAATTTTTATTTATTACCTAAACAATTGATTGAGAATTAATTGTGTCTTTTAAATAATGAAGATTATTTAAATATTAAAATTGGATGACACAGTGAGCGAGACACACTGTACTTGCGCCTACTGTTAATGTGTGAGACCCACTAATGTGCAAGTTATGATCTGTTAGTTTCCTGTTTTTGAAATTATAAATATTTATATTTATAATTAGATTTTAGATTAAATATTTATAATATAAATTATTAAAAAAAAAAAAAAGGAAAAAGGAAATTTACGTGTCCTTTAGAGGTGCACGTATATACATATTCACGATATATATATATATATATATAGATATATAATTATATTATATTTTGAATATAATATAATATGTTTCCAATTTTGAATTGATCTTAATTTAAAATATTGAGAATATTTAAAATTCAAGATAGAATTTTTGGATGATCTACCTTACTCTATAAATGAGATTTTTATCAAGATAAAAGAGAATTTTTGTTTTGGTAGACTTTTTGGTCACAAGAAAAACCTAGAGAGAAACGTTCTTCCTTTGTTTTTATTTTTATTTTTAATTTTCTCATGTGTTGAGAGTCAAAACAAAGACACCAAAAAGTGAGTTAGTGAATCAATCTCTTAATAGGAATGCCCGCCCAATCATATAATCAAGCGACGAAGGTAAGTTGTGGAAGAACGTGGTATTGAAGGGGACAAGTCGTTCTTGGGTTCGTTAGATTTCTTTCTGAAGGAGTTTTGATGTTATCGATCTAATCGGATGACGGTACTTTTCTCATCCTTTATCCTTTTGTATATTAAATTAATATAGCTATAAAATAACAATGAAAATTTGAGAAATTTTTGCTGTTCACGGTCCTATACACCAATATCGGTTTTCGAAACCAACACTAATAGTGGACTCTATGCATTGAGCCTCAGGATTTCGGCGATTCTTCACCAAACCCCTTAGCATATTCGGTTCTTGTTGTTCGTTTAAGTTTCTTAAGTTTAGCTTAATTTTTCTTCTCATTTTGATTCTGGTTTGTGTGTTTTTCTTCTGTTTGTGATTACGTACTTGGAATGTTCCTAGAATATTTTTCCTGGGATTAAGCTTCAACATGCAGCATATTGATAAAAAAGACAAGTTCACTAACATTTTATTTTAACCATATCAATGACCCTTGGAATACAACAATCCTTACATGACAAAATATGCAAACATTTAATAAGAAAAACAGAATAAACAGATAAAACAACATTCTTCCTAGCAGTACTCAATAAATAAATAAATAAATAAGGTGCTAATAAATTAAGAATTTCATTAGAAAAACCAAATAAGGATAATCAGTAATGATCTTGATCGATTTTCTGACACTGGATCAATCAACATGGAAGTTACGGCATCGATCTGTGGCTTTTTAACTTGCGTGAAGCTATCTTCCTCCTTGCAGAGAACATCCATGACTTGAGCAAAATTAATAGCAACCTCGGGAATTTGCTTTCGCATTGGTTTCTTAAGGCACTCTTCATTTATGTACTCCCAAGTATTAACAACTAGCTCACTCAATAAGGTTGTTCTCTGGTTCAGGGCAAAATCTGACCGCCCACATGTAGCACTCCACCAATCTGTCTCTTGCAAAGGATGACTTTGCAGCTATTCCTAAATCTTTCCAATATCTGTAACCATAATAACATTATATCTTATTGCTATGTTGTTGCCTATTCTGTAATCATTACGAAATCCCGAGATACATTAAAATCATCCATAATCATTCAGAATGTACAGAAGGTTGGTACAACACTCTATTTGTTTTGAATTAGTTCTATAACTTAATTCATGGTAAGTATGCTTAAAATTATACTCCTACATGAAGTCTTATTAAAAAACGTGGTCTAAGACTAGGTTCTTAGCTTGTGATCTATTTGTCATGCTATATATGATACATAGATAACATGTCATAAAGATTAATTGCATAAAATAACTTGTGGCATATTCGTGAAGTACGGTATTATTGCAAAACATGACTATATCATAAACTATGGTATAACAATAAAGTATGGTATAGTTGTAATCATGGCATTATTATAAACATGACATCATAAAAAAGTATGGCATAATCATAAAGTGTGACATATATAATCATGGTATATACATAAAACATATGACATATTGGTAAACATGACATAACATAAAAATAGTGACAGAAAATTTATCATCATGCAAACATGTAATCATGTCATATTTGAAATTAATATTTACTATTACTCATACTGTAGGCTAGGTTTGTTCTTACCTTGCTCACAGTGTTTTAATCTTTTAAGATCACTGCCAACATAAAATCATGTCACATTTGATTGTATTTTAGGAATTATATAGTTAGTTATTTAGTTTAGAATTTGAATTTATTTGAATTGTAAAGTTAGGTTCAGATTTAAATTTACATTGTAAAGTAGATGCAAATAGATTCTACAATATATATATATACACTAGTAAAAATTGTGGATTACACGACGGTTATTAACCGTCGTGTAAAATTTATACAACGGTTAAACAATCATCGTGTAATCCAGTGTCGTGGAAGATACCACGACGGTTCTATAACCGTCGTGGTATCTCAATATTACACGACAGTTCACATCGTCGTCAAATTAAGAAATACAGTTGTAAACGCCGTAAAATTTAGAACTTTACATGACGGTTTTGTCCAAAAACCGTCATGTAAACATAGTCTACTTTTTTCATCACAGTTTTTGTTCTCCTGTCATCCCATGGCCTAATACACGTGTGTTATTTAAAAAGTGACACAAACGGATATAGTATTGATCGCTGTTCAAAATTAAGGTTCAATATAGATCAAGTAACATAACAAAATAAATCTAATACATCTTGAATTAAAATAAAATAGTAATGATGTACAAATTAATGACAAAATGTTCGAGTTTTACTCTTTATTTTTCTTTGCTTCCTCAACACGTGTCCATTCAATATCGGGTCGAAGCAAGTGAGAAATATCATCATCAAATTCATCAATCTCCTCAACCGGTGGCAATCCCTTTGTGAATGATGGAATGTCGGAGCAATCTTCCTTATCTTCTTGACCATCATGGATCATTTTTTGCTTTATCGGCAAAACTAAGGACAACTCTAAATTGTTGGGATCCGTTGTATAAAATACTTGGATTGCTTGTAATGCCATAATGAATGGATCATTTTTGTATCCCAATCGTCTAAAGTCCACCACTGTGATGCCATCACCGTCAATCCTGATATAATTATTGTCGGCCCACTTGCACTTAAAGAGTGCTACTTGAAATCCACAGTAATCAAGTTCCCAAATATCTTCAATGAAATCGAGGTAGTTCATGGTTCCATAAACTGAATTCTTGTCCTTTGCAGATGAAATATGTAATAACCAACATTTTTACAAATTTACGATTTCTTTTTTTTAGGAATCAAAAGTTTGTATTATGCATGTTAATATGAAATGCCTAATCTGATTTATCAGAATTATGATTTATGTATGATTTTATTCCGGTCAAAGTTTGATTAGAATAATCTAAGGTATGTTTGAAACGGTACTGCAGTTTTTTTTAAACAGTATGAAATTATACTGTAAAAAACTGTAATTATGGATAACGAAGCCAAAATTAGGTATGGGACCATTGTAGAAAAATCAAACACAATATTTAGAATAATAAGAATTAAGTGGCTTTTAGTTCTAAGGAAAAAATTTTATGCAGTTCGGTTAAGTGCAGATAAATTTTGGACTGCAGTCCAGTGAAACAGTACTGTTATTAGTGAAAACAGTATTTGTAAAATCCTTATTAGTATGATAATGGATTGCTTTTGTGGAGGAAAACCAAATGGAGCCTTAATAGGGGAACACCTCATATGGTAATGATTAATTGAATTATTTGATTTTTAGAAAATTAGGGAAAGTATTTATCATTTTTGAACTTGGATGAAACTTGGCCACCAAACCACCTCAAGTGGTCGGCCACATCAAGTGGCCGGCCTCCTCATGGACTCTAGGGGGGCAAATATAATTGCTTTTGAGGACTTAAGTGCAATTTAAGCAATAAAAATAATTCTAGTAATTAAATTAAATTTTGCCTATAAATAGATGTGGTGGGGTTTGCCTTGTTCACCTTTTGAAACCCTAACCTCTCTAGTTCACTCTTTAGCCCTCTCCCTCCCCCTAAAAGCCTAACTCCAAGAGTGAAAAAAAGTGAAGAGTGGTCGGGTTTTGTAAGAAAGAAATCAAGGAGAAAATTTTGATTCAAGCCTAGATCTACTTCTAAGAGTTAAGGTAAATCTATTAAAACCCCTTAGCCTTTCATTTGAGTTTTTATTTAATTATTTAAGGGTATTTTCAGTTGGTTATGTAAGAGCTTAAGCTCACTTATTTTTCATGCAATAGTCTAGGTTGATTAGTATGTGCTTGATTAGGGTTCTAGTAAGCTAGATCTATGTTTTGGCTTATGTTTTTGAAGTTATGCTTTAAAATTATGTGCTTTTATGTGTATACTTAGTAATTGCTTGTTATATGTCCCCACATGTTTAGGAAGCTATATGGTATGCTTGTTTGTTGTAGAGTTGAATGTATGTTGAAGTTGAATGAAAAATCAACTTAAAACCCTAATTTTATAAAAAAATTACTAAATGGGTTAATTGGATGAACAAGTGTATGTTAATGGAAATCTTGCGTAACACGCTGCATGTATAATGTAAGCTCACGGTTGCGACCGTTTGAGGTAGGGTGTACGTTATTTTGCGTAACAAACAATTAAAAGTAAATCTGTCAGTTTTCGGACAAAACTGGGTAGCAATTTGAAAACGAAATTTTGAAGCCCTAAGAGGCAGAATTTGGAAAAAGTTAAAACTACAAAGTTGTAGAAAATTGAAAATCCTAGGGTATAACATAGACAGAATTTGAAAAATAAGCTCCAAAGGCTTCCATTTTTGTGAAAACCCAAGACTAGCTAGCCCAGACCCTATGCACGGCCATGACTCTTCAATGAGGAAAATGAACAGGTTAAGGGCAGGATTAGGTTTTGTGTAAAAAATAAAAGTTATAGGAATTTATGAGGTCTACAACTTTCATGAAGAAAACTTTTTCAAATTCAAAGTATATTTTAAAATAAAATTGAATCTTACAACTGAGCAGGAAATAGACAATTCATGCACAGGATTTTCAAAACAGTGCATAAGCAACAAATTCCTACACATGCACTGCTAACTGAAATTATTGGACTGCTTTCTATGAACGATTTTCAAAATGTCACAGTTTTACTATCTTTATAAAATAAATCAGTTTCAGTTTTATAACAATGGTTTAAAAAGAATTAAATAAGGTTTTAAAGTATGCTAAGTAATAAATTAACCATAGTAAGACACATAGAAATCAATATGTTACTAAAAATTATTATTGAACTAAGTAAATTGAAAGTATACTTACAGTAACCAAATAGGTTACTAATTTTATATGCTAGGTTTTGAAACCAAGGTTTCTTAGGATAACCAAATGGGATACCACTATTGGGTCTTGGTAGCCCAATAGGATATTAACCTAATTATGTTTGGGCTTATACCCAGGATTACTAACAGTAACCTAAAAGGATACTATTTAAGTATAACTAACCAAGATTTGTATTAAGTAATCAAACATGATACTGTTTGATTTTTTTTAGGTCAGGTGCCCTAAGGTTACATTTAGTAACCGAATAGGATACCATGTTAGTAGGGGACTTATAACTAAGGTAAATGTTGAATGTTGGTTAAGTTACCAACATTTAATAAAATGATTTATGGTAAGATAGGATGATTCTTATCTTACGTCCTTTTTGGAAACAGGAAAGTAACTTGTTGTTGCAATTCGTTGGAGCAACAAACCCCAGCTCTAGTATAACCAGTAAGTACAACTCCGCCTACAGCATAGGCTAATTGTTTTATTGGTTGCATGTTTTTAAAATTCATGCACTTATGTATGTGATGCATATGATTATGTTTTATTATTGTGACATCATGAAGCATATTAACTAATGATAATGTACATGATAAGAGTAAGATTAAGTTCAAGTAAGAAACTGTTTTCAAGAAAATGTTTCCAAGTAAGATGTTAAGTAGTTTTAAATCGTGTTATACCGAGCTACACTAGGTCAGGGTTGGTTCATGGCTTGAGTTGGATTGGGCTGGCCGCCCCAACCATTCTATGGCTGCGCGCCACGGTACGTACACTTATATTAAGTAAGGGCCCTAAAATATGCTAACTTAGGAAAGCATAATGAAGCATAATTGGTTCATGCATTGATTAAGTTCATATTGTTTTTGCGGGTTAATAGTTGTACTTTGTAATAACTAAATTTTTACGACCTTACGATCTCATGTAAAGAAACTTGAGTTATGTTCTAAAAGTATTTATGAAAAACCTGAGACAAGGTTTTTATTTGAAATTATAAGATCTCACGATACTATGAGACTTAAAAAAAAAAAAATGATTGCTTAGCTAAGTAAGTATCATTTTAAGAAAAAGGGATAGAAAATTTCACGTTTGCATGGTTTTGCATGGCGGTCAAAGTTTGACCTAAAAAGTCAAAGTTGACCCAAAAAGTCAAGGGTTGACCAGAAAAGTCAACCATATGATGATACTGTTTTATGGACGAGCAGTATGGAAAATATACTGCGAAAAACCATTTTTACAGACAAGATGTCAAGATTAAGATTGAATATCACCCTGGAAAAATCAAACACATAAATTAGGGTATCTTGGGTCAAAGGGCTTCAAATTATAAGAAAATTTTTATACAGTCAAATTTTACACAGATAAATTTTGGACTGCAGTTCAGTGACAAAATACTGTTATTAACAAGTTAACAGTACAGAAAATATCTGTGTTAACAAGAATTTGGACTGCTTATCAAGAAAAAGGCCAAACAAGCCCTAATGGTGATTACCTCACTACCTTTTTGATTTATAACATCATATTGTGAATTAAGAGAAAAATTGGAAAATTTTGGACCCTTCAAGAGCATGAGGTGGCCGGATATTGGGGGGTCAAAATAGAATTAATTTTGTCCTAAGGACTTGTTGGAAAAAGGTGAACCAAAGTTATTTGCAAAAGAGTCCAAATTTTCACCTATAAATAGGCTAAGGGGGGGGGGGCGGTTTTTTGGCTAGAAAATCAGAGAAAAACAGCCAAGCTCTTGCCAAATTCACCCTCAAAGAAAATCCGGAAATTGGGAAGAGAAAGGAGTGAGAAAAATCAGAAATTTTCTTGGGGTTTTTGTTCCTAAGGGTTCGGATTTGAACTAGGAGGAAACCAAGAAAAATTTGGAAATTTTTTTAGGGTTTTTAGGGTGTGTGGCCGTGAGCCAAGGGAGCTAGGGGGAGGAAGAGATTTTTGTGACCAAACTTGACTTTGGTCTAAGGTAAAAATCTAGAGCCCTAACTCTCTTATTTAAGTTCAAATTTAAGGTTTAAAGGTAGTTCAATTTGGTTGTAAGGACATAAGTTCATTTCCCATTTTATGCCCTAAGTATGTGGTGTGTGCTTGATTTGTAGATCTAGGGGTGTATGGCTTGAAATTCTTGCATTGTTTGTGTTTATTTATGATTTATTTTCATGCTTGATGCTTAGGGTTGTATGTCACCTAGTTTGGTCCGAAAATCTGCCCTTAGGCAGTGCTTGAAGCATGCTAGTTTAGGGAGCAAAGTTTGATGCTTGTATGTGATGTATGCAAAGTTAGGGTCAATGCAAACCTAGGCTTTGAGCTTTTGGATTTGGTTTGCATGGATCCAATTGGACAGTTTATGGGTTCATGTGGGACGTTAGAAGCGCTGTGTGTTTGCCATGTAGGCTCCCGAAGTGATCGGTCGAGGTAGATTTCGCAAAATAGGACGTAAACCGGACTTAACAACTGAAACTGCCAATTCGGATCCGAAACTGGCCAGTTTCGGGAAAGTAAAAATTATGAGGCCCTTAGAGGACGAATTGGGTAAATTGTAAAACACGAAAGTTGCTCGGAACGATTTTTCCTAGAGGACAACATGGGCAGAATCCAAAAATGAGACTCCAATGGTCTCCGTTTTTACAAAAATCCGTGGCTGGTCTGCCCAGACCTAGTTTTCAGGATCAGCCAGTTTCAAACAAAAACTGACGCAAATATAAGTAAAAATGGATTTTTCATGAAACACGAAAGTTTTAGCATTTTTAGAGAGCTACAACTTTCGTGAAGACAAGATTTTCAAATTCTGAATGGATTTTTAAACTGATATTGTTTTATGAAGAGTGTGCAGGGAACTGAAAATTCCTGCACATAAGTTTTACAAACAGTTTTCAAAAACAAAAAAAAAAAACTGTATTTTGCTTAAAACTGTCCCAAAGGCAGTTCTCAATCTTAAATGACCTTCATAAAGATTTGTTTTGAAGATTTGAAATGGTTACAAAAATATTAAAGGGATTTAAAGTAAAATCTTTCAAAATGACAAAAAGGATAAGAAAATAGAGTTTCTTAAGATAAAATTTGTAATCAAGCCGATTACGGACAATAACCAAGGATAATACCTGAGTCACCGGGCTTAGCCCCAAAGCCTAAGTTTTTTTAGGAACCCAGCAATTTGTCAAAGATTCAGCCTAAGGGATTATCCAACGTAATCTCTTAAGAAATAAGCAAAGAATGATTACTTCCAAACGATGGGGATAATACTTATGACCAAACCAGATATTTAGTATCGGGGACATACAACTAAAATTTCGTAAGCATGTTGGTTAGGACACCAACACTACACAATGAGAATTGGACTCTTTCCTATGTCCCTATTCAAGCAGGAGAGGACCTGCAGCTGTGCCCAGAAAGAGAACAGCAACCAGAGGGACATAGTAAGAAAGGTAAGTGCAACTCCGCCTATAGCATAGGCTTTTTGGTTGTAACATGTTGTATGATGCAATGTGCTATGATTTGAAATATCAAATAGATGGCATGACTAATATATGATTACAAGTTATATTCATGTGACATCATGAAGCATGTTCACAATTAATAAGAATAAGGTCGAGATGACAAAAAAGTATGATGGCAAGCGAGCTTGCCTGTGACGTACCGACCCGTCCAAGGTCGGGTAGAACTGTAGATTGAGTTGGAAATGCATTGGCCGCCCCAACCACTCCATAGTTGCGCGCCCGGTACGGTCACTCATGATAAAGGGCCCATAAGCAAGTTAAGGAATGAAAGTATGTTAAGAAAGCATGATAAAATAAGCATAATAAAGCATAATTGGATCATACATGATTAGAATGTGTTATGATAGGTTATGCTAAGTTTATAATTGTTTGTGTTGCGGATAAAATAGTTGTACTTGCTGAGCGAAAGCTCACGCCTTATGTCTATGCTGTAGGTAAGCAACCTACTGGCGCTTTTTGATACAAAATGGTGGAGTTGGCGGGGCAACTGTGAAAGAAGGGATAAGCCGCTACGTATTCCGTAAAATTATGCTTAATATTTTATGTTTGTATTATTCCAAACAAGTACTCCAGTATTAGAAAAAAAAAATTTCACTATATTTGTTAAATAAATAAGTATGTAAAACAAGTTAAGTATGTATGTATGTTCGGTAACGGTCCGTGCTAGGCGGGTCGTTACAGAGTTGGTATCAGAGCGGTTCCCTGTTACCTGATTTCACAGTTCGCCTACCATCACCACTATCATTGTAAGTTAAAGTTAGTTTATACGTAAATATTTATTATGTGATTGTGGTATATAGATTCGTCGACATGGATCCGGATCACGTAGATGCGGACCGAGAGGCTATATCATCTTTTTACGAGGCACATCCGTTATCATTTGATGGTACGAGTCGCACGATATCTTTGGGAGCATGGTTATATGATATGGAGCTAGTTTTTCATACTGGCCATATCCCGGGTCGCTTACAGGTTTCGTTGGGTAGTCGATGTCTGACTGGCGACGCTCGTATTTGGTGGATATCAGTAGGGGAGCCACAGCTACCCAGCCGGACTTGAGCGCATTTTCGCTCACTGATGGTTGGACGTTTTGGGCCGATATTGGATTACGGGCCAGGAGCGCCTCAGCGTGATACCGACATTTACAGAGATATGTATGATACGCGATACCACAGCTACACACTTGAGTGGCATGCATATCCTCATGAGACCATGGCCCACTACTGCATGAGATTTCAGGAGGCCATGTTGCCCTACGTTTCTCAGGATATGGTCCATCCGGTATTGGAGGCGTTGACGGTTTTGCAGAACAACTTACCTAGCCGTATTCGCCAGCATGTTCCTTTTCCCACACCCAGGATGACCGTAGAGCACATGATAGAGGATATTTTGCGGGTTGAGGTACGCGCTAATACCGAGCCGACAGGGGCCGCTGAGGGTGATCATCAGGCACCCGTGGACGACGCTGGTATAGGGGAGCCATTATACGAGGTAGGACCAGCACCCCCAGAGGAGCCGATCCCTGCAGTTCCAGAGCAGGAGGTACCAGCACATGAGGCCGGGGAGCAGGAGGATGCTGAGGATGACCAGGAGGCCGGCGATCAGGAGGAGGATGATATTATGGTCATACCCGGAGATTTACCAGCAGATCCCATTATCATAGATATCCCCAGCGACGAGGAGGATGATATTGAGGATATACCAGCAGACCCATCAGCAGATCCTATCGTTATCGATATATCCAGTGACGAGGAGGGCGACGACGAGGATATAGAGCCGGCGCCCGGGCTAGAGCAGGCGGGATGGTTTAAGGACCAGGAGGATCTCGCTGACGATCCAGAGGAGGTCATTTTCGACGACGGAGATTGGGAGACCGACTCCCACGCAGCCGCCTAGATGACGATAGAGACCGCTATTTTGATCGTCCATGTATATTTATTTTGACCTTAGTACTGACATGTACTTGCTTATTTCTTTTTGGATGATAGGCATGTACTGATGGAAAGTGGTAGTCACTTCCATCGCCATTCTTTTTGACTATGTATGATGGTAAAGTGTTAGACACTCCCGTTACTATTTTGGTCCATGTATATAAAAATATTACGAAACAAATATGTATTTACAGTACTGTAAGAATGATGTACTTGTTGTAAATATACAAGAAACAGTTCAAATACCATGTTATGTTATGATCATGAAAATCATGTTATGATACGATACGATTTCGTAAGCCATGTTATGATGAGAATGATTATGATATGATCCGACGTATTACGATATGATGTATGATGAGAGAAAGGAAATTACTAGTTCGATAATATCTTTTCTCATGATTTAATAGGAAAGAAAAGATGGTACGCCCTCGCAGAACAATGCCTGTGAACCAGAATCCACCTGCACCGGATCTAGCAACTGTTGTAGCAAATTTGCAACGACAGTTACTTGAACAACAGCAAGAGACAAATAGACTCCGGGAGCAGTTAGCTCAGATCAATCAGAGACCTCAGGCTAACGAGGTTCCTCCTCAAAATGTCAGAGTACCTCCAGTAGTACCTCCGGTACCTGATGTTCAACCAGAGGTGCAACCAGAGGTCCCAATAGCACCTGTAGAAGCACACGCAAACTTACCTCCAGTACGAGAAGATCTACTTTATGAGAGGTTTAGGTGGATGAAAGCACCAGAATTCGAGGGACCAACAGATCCGATTGCCGCTGACAATTGGTTGATTGACATCCAAATTATTTTGGATTTTATGCGACTGACAGAACAGGAAAAAGTTCTCTGTGCTTCCTTTGCTCTCAAGAAGGACGCTAGACACTGGTGGAGGACTGTCCAGATGCGTCGCGATGTTACGACCATGAGTTGGCAAGATTTCGTGTCGGAGTTTCGAACGATGTACTTTAACAGAGAAATCCTGGCAGCCCAGCAGGATGAATTTACGAGTTTGAGACAAGGAACGATGACAGTAATGGAAGCTATAAATAAATTTGAGCAGTTAGCCCGGTTATGCCCGGAATTGGTACCGGGTGAGACAAAGAAAGTTAGATTAATGATGAAGATGTTTCGATCAGATATCGCCAAGCAAGTCAGTGCTGGTGATAGTCCACCTACTCAGGTATCCGATTGTATAAGTCGAGCCATTAGAGCAGAATATTGGATTAACCGAGACAAGGAAGAACGAGCTCAGTTTTTTAAGGCAAAGAAGGAAGAAAAGACCATGGGGAAGCAGACACAACCCCGTCAGAATTTTCAAATGAACCAGAAAGGTCAACCTCACAACTTTGCTCAAGGCTCTAAGCAGTTCGGAAGGAATAAACGAAAGGAAAGCTCTTCTGGCCAGAGTCAGCAAAGAAATTACCCACAGAAAAAGATTTCTCGGGGAAATGAGGGCAATAGCAATAGCTACCCCGTGTGTACCAAATGCGGGAGAAAACGCCCGGGAATATGCCGGATGGGATCAAATGCTTGTTACCTCTGTGGCAAGGAAGGCCATTTTGCAAAGAATTGTACTCTGAACACCCAAGGCCAGAATCCTTCATATCCAAGCCGGAACCCCAACAGCCAGTTGCATGCAGTCCAGGTAAAGCTCGAAGGACCCTCGATCACTCAAGGCAGATTAGAGGCTCCTGAACCGCAAGCCAAAATCTACGCCTATACAAAGGGAGATGCAGAAGCTGGGACTTCGCATGTGGTGACAGGTAAGATTTCTATCGCCACCTATGATGCAATTGTCCTATTTGATTATGGTGCCACCCACTCGTTCATATCGTTGGAATTTGCTCAGAAGATAGGAAGAGGTGTGGATAGTCTAGAACAACCTTTCAAAACCTCTCTGCCATCCGGAGAAATTTTGTGGTCCAACTTTTGGATACGAAACACATCCGTAGGAATTTGTGGCAGAGAATTATATGTAGATCTCATCGCAATCAAGCTTCAGGATTTAGATGTGATCTTAGGGATGGACTTTTTGAGTAAATACAACGCTAAGATTGACTGTCGGAAGAGGTGCGTGACGTTCAATCCTTACGGCGAAGCAGAGTTCAACTTCTATGGTCAGTCTCGGAGCCCAACAACTCGATTCGTTTCCGCAATCAGGGCTTGGAAAATGTTAGCTAATGGTTGTCAAGGATATTTAGCTAACATGGTGGACAAGGATCAAGAAATGGAGCGGACACCGGAAGATGTTCCCGTTATTAAGGAATTTGTAGATATTTTTCCAAAGGATTTGCCGGGACTTCCGCCAGAAAGGGAAATCTCTTTTGAGATTGAGTTGCTACCTGAAGCTGCACCAATATCGAAAGCCCCTTATCGTATGGCACCAGCTGAGCTGAGAGAACTTCAAGTGCAGTTACAAGAACTGCTTGACAAAGGATTCATCCGACAAAGTTACTCTCCATGGGGAGCACCCGTTATGTTCGTTAAGAAGAAGGATGGATCATTTGCGAATGTGCATTGATTATCGTGAACTAAACAAGATTACGATCAAGAATAAGTATCATCTTCCAAGGATTGACGATCTTTTCGATCAACTCCGAGGAGCAGTTGTGTTTTCAAAAGTCGATCTACGATCGGGGTACCATCAGCTCAAGATTAGAGAGGCGGATATCTCCAAGACAGCTTTTCGTACTCGATATGGGCACTATGAGTTCTTAGTTATGCCCTTTGGATTAACTAACGCTCCAGCTGTCTTTATGGATCTTATGAACCGAGTATTCAAGGAATATCTGGACAAATTCGTCATCGTTTTTATCGACGACATCTTGATTTACTCAAGGTCCAAGGAGGAACATGCGCAACATCTTAGGTTGGTAATGGAAACGTTGAGGAGGAATCAGTTTTATGCTAAGTTCACGAAATGTGAATTTTGGCTGGAGAAAGTTCATTTCTTGGGACATGTTGTGTCGAAAGAAGGAATTTCTGTAGATCCTTCGAAAGTGGAAGCAGTAAGTTCATGGCCGGTACCCAAAAGTGTTACGGAAATAAGAAGTTTTCTTGGGTTAGCCGAATACTACCGACGATTCGTCGAGGGATTTTCCAAGATTGCTGCATCACTCACAGCCCTTACCCGAAAAGATAAAAAGTATGAATGGACTCAGAAATGCGAGGAGAATTTCCAAAAGCTCAAGAAAAAGTTGACAAGTGCGCCCGTGTTAATTATCCCTGATGTTGATGCGGGAAATTTCGTAATTTACAGTGATGCTTCCAAGAACGGGTTAGGAGCTGTCCTGATGCAAAATGGGAAGATGGTAGCCTATGCGTCAAGACAATTGAAAAATCATGAACGGAATTATCCTACGCATGATTTGGCGTTAGCAGCTGTAGTTTTCGCACTTAAGATCTGGAGACATTATTTGTATGGAAACAAATGCGAAATCTACACTGACCACCAGAGTCTCAAATATATTTTACTCAGAAGGAGCTCAACATGAGACAGCGTAGATGGCTGGAACTAGTAAAGGACTACGATTGTGAGATTCTTTTATCACCCTGGAAAGGCAAACAGGGTAGCGGATGCTTTAAGTAGGAAATCCTCGGGCATGTTGATGTCTATCGAAGCATTTCCTAAGCCACTACAAAAAGAGATTTCTGAGTTCAACCTGGAAATGATTACCGGGAAATTATCCTCTCTGACTCTTCAGTCTGATTTGTTAGAATCCATCAAGACGCATCAAGGAAAAGATTCATTTTTGCTTAAAGCACAACTTTTTGGCGGAAAGAACAAGGAGTTTAAAACCTCTGCCGATAGCACTATCTACTTCAAGGAAAGGATCTGTGTTCCCGACTTTGAATTTCTGAAAAATCAGATCATGTCAGAGGCTCATAAGACGCCATACTCGGTACATCCAGGAGCTTCCAAGATGTACAAGGATCTTCGAGAGAACTTTTGGTGGCCAAAAATGAAGAACGAAGTAGCAGAATACGTGTCAAAATGCCTAACTTGCCAGAAAGTTAAGGCTGAACACTGACATCCTGGAGGAGAATTGCAGAAAATAGAGTTCCCTGAATGGAAATGGGAGCAAACTACTATGGATTTTGTAGTAGGATTACTCAGGACGACAAGTGGAAATGACACAATTTGGGTTGTGGTGGACAGATTGACCAAATCAGCCCACTTCATTGCGATTAAAGCCACCTTTTCAGTGGAAAAATTGGCCGAAGTCTACGTATCGCAGATTGTTAGGTTGCATGGAGTACCAAAATCCATTATTTCAGATCGTGACGGACGTTTCACCTCTCGATTTTGGACCAGTGTTCATAATGCTATGGGGTCAAAACTGAAGTTCAGTACAGCTTTTCACCCCCAAACTGACGGCCAGTCGGAACGAACAATCCAAACATTGGAGGATATGCTGAGATCGTGTGTTCTGGATTTCAAAGGGAACTGAGATCAGAAGTTGTCATTAATCGAATTTTCTTACAACAACAGTTATCACGTTTCGATTGGTATGGCACCATTTGAAGCCCTATATGGAAGGAAATGCCGATCTCCCATCCACTGGCAAGAAGTTGGACAGAAGCAGCTGCAAACAACAGACTTCATCAAGAAGACCTCTGAAGATATCAAGAAGATCAAGCAGAGACTCGACATAGCTTTTAGCAGACAAAAAAGTTATGCCGATAAACGTAGAAGGCCATTGGAATTCCAAGTTGGAGATGCCGTGTTCATTAAGATTGCTCCTATGAAAGGGGTAATGAGATTTGGCAAAAAGGGGAAGCTCAGTCCAAGATATACAGGACCATTTGAGATCCTTGAAAGGATTGGGAAAGTAGCTTACAGGCTTGCTTTGCCACCAGAATTAGCTGCGATGCACGATGTATTTCATGTTTCAATGTTAAAGAAGTATATACCAGATCCGTCGCATGTGCTTAGTCAAGAACCAGTGGAAGTTCAAACGGATTTGACATACGAAGAAAAGCCAGTTCGAATTCTGGATTGAGAAAAGAAGATCCTAAGGAATAAAACCATTCCCCTGGTCAAAGTATTATGGCGCAACCACAAGGTTGAAGAAGCAACCTGGGAATTGGAAGATGAGATGAGAAAGAGCTACCCCGATTTATTCTAATTTTCGAGGACGAAAATTTTTAAGGGGGGTAGATTGTAATAACTAAATTTTTACGACCTTACGATCTCTTGTAAAGAAACTTGAGTTATGTTCTAAAGGTATTTATGAAAAACCTGAGACAAGGTTTTTATTTGAAATTATAAGATCTCACGATACTATGAGACTTAAAAAAAAAAATGATTGCTTAGCTAAGTAAGTATCATTTTAAGAAAAAAGGATAGAAAATTTCACGTTTGCATGGTTTTGCATGGTGGTCAAAGTTTGACCTAAAAAGTCAAAGTTGACCCAAAAAGTCAAGGGTTGACCAGAAAAGTCAACCATATGATGATACTGTTTTATGGACGAGCAGTATGGAAAATATACTGTGAAAAACCATTTTTACAGACAAGATGTCA
Source organism: Ficus carica (assembly GCA_009761775.1). Lineage (NCBI taxonomy): Eukaryota > Viridiplantae > Streptophyta > Magnoliopsida > Rosales > Moraceae > Ficus > Ficus carica. Next base: position 401,375 of record VYVB01000426.1, read on the forward strand.
AGATTAAGATTGAATATCACCCTGGAAAAATCAAGCACATAAATTAGGGTATCTTGGGTCAAAGGGCTTCAAATTATAAGAAAATTTTTATACAGTCAAATTTTACACAGATAAATTTTGGACTGCAGTTCAGTGACAAAATACTGTTATTAACAAGTTAACAGTACTGAAAATATCTGTGTTAACAAGAATTTGGACTGCTTATCAAGAAAAAGGCCAAACAAGCCCTAATGGTGATTACCTCACTACCTTTTTGATTTATGACATCATATTGTGAATTAAGAGAAAAATTGGAAAATTTTGGACCCTTCTAGAGCATGAGGTGGCCGGATATTGGGGGGTCAAAATAGAATTAATTTTGTCCCAAGGACTTGTTGGAAAAAGGTGAACCAAAGTTATTTGCAAAAGAGTCCAAATTTTCACCTATAAATAGGCTAAGGGGGGGGCGGTTTTTTGGCTGGAAAATCAGAGAAAAACAGCCAAGCTCTTGCCAAATTCACCCTCAAAGAAAATCCCGAAATTGGGAAGAGAAAGGAGTGAGAAAAATCAGAAATTTTCTTGGGGTTTTTGTTCCTAAGGGTTCGGATTTGAACTAGGAGGAAACCAAGAAAAATTTGGAATTTTTTTTAGGGTTTTTAGGGTGTGTGGCCGTGAGCCAAGGGAGCTAGGGGGAGGAAGAGATTTTTGTGACCAAACTTGACTTTGGTCTAAGGTAAAAATCTAGAGCCCTAACTCTCTTATTTAAGTTCAAATTTAAGGTTTAAAGGTAGTTCAATTTGGTTGTAAGGACATAAGTCTATTTCCCATTTTATGCCCTAAGTATGTGGTGTGTGCTTGATTTGTAGATCTAGGGGTGTATGGCTTGAAATTCTTGCATTGTTTGTGTTTATTTATGATTTATTTTCATGCTTGATGCTTAGGGTTGTATGTCCCCTAGTTTGGTCCGAAAATCTGCCCTTAGGCAGTGCTTGAAGCATGCTAGTTTAGGGAGCAAAGTTTGATGCTTGTATGTGATGTATGCAAAGTTAGGGTCAATGCAAACCTAGGCTTTGAGCTTTTGGATTTAGTTTGCATGGATCCAATTGGACAGTTTATGGGTTCATGTGGGACGTTAGAAGCGCTGTGTGTTTGCCATGTAGGCTCCCGAAGTGATCGGTCGAGGTAGATTTCGCAAAATAGGACGTAAACCGGACTTAACAACCGAAACTGCCAATTCGGATCCGAAACTGGCCAGTTTCGGGAAAGTAAAAATTAGAGGCCCTTAGAGGACGAATTGGGCAAATTGTAAAACACGAAAGTTGCTCGGAACGATTTTTCCTAGAGGACAACAAGGGCAGAATCCAAAAATGAGACTCCAATGGTCTCCGTTTTTACAAAAATCCGTGGCTGGTCTGCGCAGACCTAGTTTTCAGGATCAGCCAGTTTCAAACAAAAACTGACGCAAATATAAGCAAAACTGGATTTTTCATGAAACACGAAAGTTTTAGCATTTTTAGAGAGCTACAACTTTTGTGAAGACAAGTTTTTCAAATTACGAATGGATTTTTAAACTGATATTGTTTTATGAAGAGTGTGCAGGGAACTGAAAATTCCTGCACATAAGTTTTACAAACAGTTTTCAAAAAAAAAAAAAAAAAAACTGTATTTTGCTTAAAACTGTCCCAAAGGCAGTTCTCAATCTTAAATGACCTTTATAAAGATTTGTTTTGAAGATTTGAAATGGTTACAAAAATATTAAAGGGATTTAAAGTAAAATCTTTCAAAATGACAAAAAGGATAAGAAAATAGAGTTTCTTAAGATAAAATTTGTAATCAAGCCGATTACGGACAATAACCAAGGATAATACCTGAGTCACCGGGCTTAGCCCCAAAGCCTAAGTTTTTTTAGGAACCCAGCAATTTGTCAAAGATTCAGCCTAAGGGATTATCCAACGTAATCTCTTAAGAAATAAGCAAAGAATGATTACTTCCAAACGATGGGGTTAATACTTATGACCAAATCAGATATTTAGTATCGGGGACATACAACTAAAATTTCGTAAGCATGTTGGTTAGGACACCAACACTACACAATGAGAATTGGACTCTTACCTATGTCCCTATTCAAGCAGGAGAGGACCTGCAGCTGTGCCCAGAAAGAGAACAGCAACTAGAGGGACATAGTAAGAAAGGTAAGTGCAACTCCGCCTACAGCATAGGCTTTTTGGTTGTAACATGATGTATGATGCAATGTGCTATGATTTGAAATATCAAATAGATGGCATGACTAATATATGATTACAAGTTATATTCATGTGACATCATGAAGCATGTTCACAATTAATAAGAATAAGGTCGAGATGACAAATAAGTATGATGGCAAGCGAGCTTGCCTGTGACGTACCGACCCGTCCATGGTCGGGTAGGACTGTGGATTGAGTTGGAAATGGATTGGCCGCCCCAACCACTCCATAGTTGCGCGCCCGGTACGGTCACTCATGATAAGGGGCCCATAAGCAAGTTAAGGAATGAAAGTATGTTAAGAAAGCATGATAAAATAAGCATAATGAAGTATAATTGGATCATACATGATTAGAATATGTTATGATAGGTTATGCTAAGTTTATAATTGTTTGTGTTGCGGATAAAATAGTTGTACTTGCTGAGCGAAAGCTCACGCCTTATGTCTATGCTGTAGGTAAGCAACCTACTGGCGCTTTTTGATACAAAATGGTGGAGTTGGCGGGGCAACTGTGAAAGAAGGGATAAGCCGCTACGTCTTCCGTAAAATTATGCTTAATATTTTATGTTTATATTATTCCAAACAAGTACTCCAGTAGTAGGAAAAAAAAAAAATTCCACTATATTTGTTAAGTAAATAAGTATGTAAACCAAGTTAAGTATGTATGTATGTACGGTAATGGTCCGTGCTAAGCGGGTCGTTACACATGGAGGTTCAAATTGGAGAATCAATTGAGTACCACTACCAGACCAGCAAAAAAAAAAATTTTTTTTTGAGTACTACTACCAAGAGTGACAAATGTTTTGATAAGCCAAACTTTTTTTTTTCCCTTGAAAAAAAGTTGGGAGAAGAAGTTCAAAAACACTATTCTTTAAAAAGTATTATTCTCTGATATTTTTTATTCATTAAATATATAAAAAGCCTAGTATATAGAACACATCCCTCCCTCAAAAAAAAAAAAAAAAAAAAAAAAAAAAACCACACACATATATCTCCGTTTGGTAGATTATTATTTGTTCCAGTATACGAGAATTTGAAATTATACTAAACTGTACCTAAATATATCAGAGATTAAGCCAAAAAATATGCTGTCAAAAAATGAAATGTTAAATAATTTTACCCATTCAAATATATATATGAAATTCCTTCAAATATATATATATATATATATGAAATTAGAGTTTGTTATTTCTAAGTGGCACTTTGTACTGAATAGTTTGGACAATGATCCTTTTTTATTAAAGTTACACACAATGACGGAATTATCTACAACTTTGTCGATATTTCCCTGAAATTATCCGGACCCTCGATACAAACATAGGGGGTAAATATATTTCTTACCGGAGTATCCGTTTGATATCGATAATTTACAGAAAATTTCTGTAACATATCAATATCCGTTATCTTCCTTCACTATTTTATTCTAATATCTGGATACATAAGGATATTTCAACGAATATATCTGTCAAATATCTACTCATTTCAATGTATATAAAAATGAAGAAAAGACTTTAAAAAGAAATAATTTGAAATTTTTTTCTTTCTCATGAATTATTTGCTTTTGGCAATTGGCAATTTATAGCCACGAATAAAACTATATAGCAATAAATAATCAGAAATCTTAATTTAAGAAGAAGAAGAAAAAAAAAATCAGAAATCTTAATTTAAGAAGAAGAAGAAAAAAAAAAAAAGGGTTCGGAATCTAAGTATGTGAAAAGAAAATCAAGGCGGTTAAGTCATTTTTGACTATTCTTCTTTCCAAATGCCATATGACATATTTTTGCATGCTCACGAACAATATCCATTTTTCTGGGTAAACCCAAACTACCTAATTTATGGAGCTTCAGTGGGAAAAGATCAATCAACATACATGTGTTATCTCAATAACTATTTTCAGAATTATTCAAGCATTATTTCTTGGTAAAAATATTGTCTAGATGCTGATAGTTTGCAAAGTTATGGCATTGAACCTTTAAAGAGTTCATTTTGGTATTGAATTTTAGATGTATTTAGAATGTTTTTATTTCATTATGGACCTTATGTGCTTTTATTATTTTGTAAATGTTATAAGATTATAAAATTTATACTTAATGAAGCTGTTATTCTATCAATGTATTTTTAATAAGTAATCATTTTTAAATAGATTGTGTTTTTACATATATTTTCTTTATATACATAATTTTATGGTAAAAAATAGAACAATTTATATATTATTTAGTTCTTTTTCATTTCCTATAATTTCACTTGAAATTTCCAATATTTTATACAATTATCTGTCATTTTTCTCTTTTTTACCGATATCGACATCGATATCGATAATATCCATCGATATTTCCGTAAATCCCTCGATATTTCCATTGATATCGATATTTTCATTCTTGGTAACACATGACCTTTCCCAAGAAAAATAAGTGATACATTTGTCAGTCTTTAGGACCCGTTTTATGGTAAAAAATAGAACAATGTATATATTATTTAGTTCTTTTTCATTTTCTATAATTTCACTTGAAATTTCCAATATTTTATACAAATATCCGTCATATTTCTTCTTTTCACCGATATCGATATCGACATCGACATCGATAATGTCTATTGATATTTCTGAAAATCTAGACCCTCAATTTTCCGTAAATCTAGATTCTCGATATTTCTGTCAATATCAATATTTTCATTCTTGGTTACACATGACCTTTCCCAAGAAAAATAAGTGGAACACTTGTCACTCTTTAGGACCCGTTTGAGGTTATTTTTGAAAAAGTGTTTTCTAAAAGTGTTTTTCCCCCTTCCAATTTTACTATTTACTTTTCTAAATATTTTCAAAAAATAAAAATAAAAATAAAATAAACCTCTAGTCCATAACTTTATTATTTTAAGTCGAAATGAGATATATATTTTTTAAATTGCATAGAATTTTGAGAGGAACTAAACATGATCTATATTGCTAATTTTTTTTTCAAATAGATTTCAAGGTTTTACACTTTATTACTCCAAATAGTTCATTTTCACCAAATGCACATTTTCAAAATTCAAACTGTCTCCAACCTCCAAAATACCATCCTCAAAAGTAACCCCAAATGGCTAAGAAAGTGTACAAGTAAGGGAGAAAGAGTCAAATGATATTTTTGAAAAGAGTTATAGTAAATTTTAGTATAAATTTTATTAATATAATAATAAATAGAATAATTAAATTTATGACCACATACAATACTAAAATTACCCCATCTCTCAACCCGAAATTGTATATATATAAATTTGTAATTAAAATCTAAAATTAGTTATAAATAAATCTTTTATTTTTTAGAATATTCAAGGTTTTCATAGAAAATCTGAGGATTCACGGGTAAGTATATACTAAGTTATCTTTTAAATAACCTGTTATAAACTGCAAAAGTATTTATAAAATATGCTATAGGCTACAATTTTCCTATAAGCAATTGTATCAGCATTCCTCAATTAAAAGAAAAGAAAAAAAAAAAAAAAAAACAAGAACAAGAACAAGAACGAAAAAAAAAAAAAAAAAAGGAGCTAGCCAGAGGGTTAGCCAATATGAATACAGCGATGACTTGACTTACAATGGCTTGTATTTAGTTAATATTTTTTTACACGAAAGAAAAATGAGAATTTCTACAAAATAATTCGTTATTTTACACTGATCAGAAAACTGCTGTTTTAGTAATTTTATTATTATTTTTCTATGATTTGATCTATAGCTAGAAGCAATATTATCTGTATTACGTGTAACAACTTATTGAGATAGACATTTACACATCAAATGTTAAAATTTAATTTAACAATAAAAAACAGTTCTCATTAATATGTAAAATATAAGGAAGAAATTTTCAAGAAAAATAACCATAATATTTCGAGAGGATAGGAAAAAGAAAACCCAAAAAAAAAAAAAAACCCATAACATTGCAACACAATGTAGTGGTAGCTCATAAATTGTTTGTCGCATCAAATTCATCAAATTTGGATTGAATGGTAATTATTGCTCAATAATCAATCCCCTTTCAATAATTTAAAAAGAAGATTAAATGCCCCGAAAATGCATCATGAAAACAAATATACAAAATTACAAGGAAAGAAACGACAATGAAGCAGGGTAAGGAAGAGAAAATGGGACCTTGCTTGAGGAATACGACACTAGACTATCATGTTTTCGTCATTTGCTTGGGAGTGCATTGAAAATAGTTTTGTTGCGAGTATGAAATTGAAAATCAGAATTATATATATATATATATATATATTTTACAATCGTGCTAGGATTATTTCTAAAATCAAGTTTCATTCTAGAAAGATTAATTTGAATATAAGAAAAAAGTACAAATTATATTTGGATATGTTTTTGAAAATATGTGCTAAACAAATAATTCCTAAAAGTAAAAAACAAAAAAGATTCTTCACAACTTATGAAAACATTTTTCTTTTGTATTTTCATTTTTCTAGTGCTTAGACGAAGAAGAAATCGGGTTCCTGTCAAGTTTGATGAGAGTTTGAACTCGACACATAATTATTCTCGTTAAATGTGAGTGTGAGGTGAGAGAATTTGAGTGGAGATTGTTAGATATGTGACTCAAATTAGTTTTATGTAAGTTTATATTTTATGAGTTTGGAAAAGTTGTATTTTTGTGTCCTATTGAGATCCTATAAATAGGTGTGTTATGTTATGAGTTGGGATGTGTGGTCAGAAATATAAAGAGACTGTTTGTTTCTTTTTGAGAGAAAGTGAGAAGAGAGATAGGTAAATGATGTTAGGGATTTTCGGTAGAGAGAGATTGAGAGTATTTGACGGGTATGTAATTGTGAAAGTGTTAATGAATATATTCTCCCTCTCCCACAAACAAAGACAATTTTGTCAAATTACATAAATTCTTTATTTTCTCTTTATTTCTGTTTTAGTTTATTTTTCTGCTACACATGGTATTTTCCCTAACAGATATGTCACCATGAAATCTGTGCCTGCACTGTTATCTCATAATTGCCATCATAATCAACCAGGTCTTTCCTATTCATATTGTTATAAAACACATTCGAAGCTTGTACTATTTTCTTCATCTCCACGTCAAGTGAGCCTCCACTAAAAATTATTGAATTACCGGTACAATTTTGTCCTGTTGTAGCCTACATCATTTTTATTGCTCCTTTCATCAGTGTTCAAGAACAGATCAGGAAGCTGTATTTCCCACTCTCGAAGATGATCTCCAATCCCGTTATGGTCCGGTTTGGAAGGTCGTCGTCGATAGGAAATTTGAAATTTTCCCAACCGTCAAAAACCAGGTTCTCGGCGTTCTAGAGAGCGAGCATCCTTGGGTTGGGATTTCCAGAGTTCTTTCCCGACAACAAGTTGGTTCCCAAGGAGTTTCTGAGTTGAAGCTCACTATAGTAATGGAGTTGGACCATTCTATTGGAGATTTGCTAATCAATAAAACGCTGATATTTCTGATGACGTTCTAGTACCAAAATCTATGGAGGTTTGGGAAGACGACTATAGGGAAGAGAAGCTTGCAGCAAAGTTTGGGGGGGGGTTTTTTTTTTTGGGGCTTAACAATGTCAAGGGAAGTTGGCAGTGCTTTTGATAAGTAATAAGCGTCCGTTTGGATTGTTAGTTGGAATTAAAATTTTTAAATTGGAGTTGGTTGACATTTTAAAAATTAGTTATAATTTTTATTGATTTTTTAGAAAAAGAAAAAATCCATCGTTAGTTGGAGTTAAAATTTTTAAGTTGGAGTTAGTTAATCTTTTAAAGCTAATTATAATTTTTATTGATTTTATTAAAAAGAAAAATTCAACCAAAAAATTACAATTTAATTAGAGTTAAACTAACGTCACAAGTAAAGTCACAAGTAAAGCCAAAGAGATCCAAATAGATAAAAGAGAGTTTTGACAATTGATTGGATTGATATATGGAATAAACCTTTTTAGCCGCTGCCAAGTGGGAATATAATTGAGCTAATCTTTTGATGTCCTTAACTACCCTAAAGAAATACTGGCCGTTCGATGCATCTAAAATAATGATAAAATATATTATTATCATTGTTTTTGAAGGTTCAGATTTATTTCGGGACTAGTCCTTTAAATTTGAATTTGGGGACCATAGAAAGGCCCATGTTTTATTTATTTATTTATGAAATCATTAAAATATTTTTAGTTTCAAATAATTTAAGTATTAAAAATTCGTTTTACAAATTTCAAAACATAATAATGATGACAAAAAATAGATATGGTATATAAATAGCATTATATAAGCTTAAAGGAGAAGATGGTCTAACCCATCAAAAACAATATTCAAAACGATCTCCAGAAAACAAATAAAACAAATTTTTAGACATGATTCTAGATCCTTTTTTTTTTTATACCAAAAAAAAAAAAAAAAGAGATTATTTTGAAAAAGAGTAATTCTAGAGTATACTAACTTTAATCCTAATTTTATTTTGCTAATTAATTTGTTGTTGAGTTGTTATATTTTCATAAGAGGATGTAAATTTAAACAATAAATTTAAATTTTTATTAAAGAAGATACTTTTTAGACCATTTAAAAAATGTCCAAAGACAATATCAAAACGGTGATCAAATTGAGTTATTAACTTTAATTGACGTGACAATTTAATAAACACATGCTAGTAGATAATGACAACTCACATATCACATAAGTTACTTAAACACAAACATTTAAAAAAAGGAAATGAAATCACAACAAAACAGAACAAGCTACCTTCAAGAATTGGCGAAATGAAATATTGTTTTGGATCTTAATGAAAAATGCTATTAAGGCAAAGACTTGTTAGGACATAGTTTGAGCAATCAAGTTCTTTGAGAATTAAGTCTAGCATTTTTTCTTTCTTTCCAAACGGCCACTATCCCTAACCAACCAACAACAATTGGCCAAAGCATATTATAAATTTAAAGATTATTAAAGGCCTCATGAGGAAGCAAATTTACTAACGTTTCCGAGCAAATCAGCATTGGTTAGACATGTGTAAAAAAGGGGAAAGCACCTAAATAACACAAATTTTAATACCATTTTATCAACATAACACAAAATTTGGTCACTTCACCAACATGACACAAAATAGTTCAAGTCAAAGGTCAACCTAACATGTTTACCCAAATTGCCCACATTGCTTAGAAAATCTACTATACTAACATATATATTATTTTGGATATTCAACTAGAATATTTTCAGTTTTCAACATGGATGGTCGGATGTCTCTGGCTCAAGCCGCCTGCGCCGGTTGCCGGTATACTCTAGTAGAGTATAATGCATACCCTACTAGAATATTTTAAATATTCTACTAAAAAATTTTTAGTTTTCAATAAGGATGGCCAAATATCTCTGTCTTCGGTCGTCGGAGCCAATCGTCAGCATACTCTAATAGAGTATACATATACTCTACTAGAAATTTTGAATATTCTATTAAAGTATTTTGAATATTCTACTAGAGTATTTTCAGTTTTTAACATGATTGATGGGATGTCTCTAACTCCGACCAACTGTTCTAGTCACCAGTGCCAGTCGTAATGGCCAAACATTGGATTCCAAAGAAACAACAAATTAATAATAAATAAAACAAACAAATAAACAAGTAAACCAAGAAACAAAAATAATAAATTAATAAAAAGTTGATTACAACTGTAACCATTTAACTCATAGTATTTGTTTCGGGGTACATTTAGAAAATTATTTATAAAAGAAGAAAGATTTATCTAAATGGAGATGGATTTAGGCTACAAAATGAAAATGATGTTTGGGTTATGACTTGGTGTAATTGAGTATGATATTACCTGCAAAGGATCCATACTAGCTCAATTTAAACTAATAACTTAAGAAGCACGCTAAAAATAAAAATAATAATAATATAATAATAATGACGTCATTTAAGCTTTAAGCCTAGTTACCAAATGCTTCATGACGGTTTTTGTACACAGTAATGTACATACATTGAAAACGAGTCCTTTCCACAAGCGTTAAAAGCAGAAGAGCAAAGTGAATAAACAAAAGAAAATAATAGGTGATGAAAGAAATATATTTAATCAAATGCAACTTCAAATACGTGGTGGAATTAGAATGCTTTTCCTCTTTCATAAGATGAATCAACTAAAAAACAAATGAAGTTGTTTGTGTACTGGTAAAAGTAAAGTATGTTCAAAGTATACTTGCCAATTTATAGAATTTAATATTAGTTGAATGTAAAACAACTTACATTATCTAAATCTTGAAAACCCCTATGAACAGAGCTCAACTCCATTCATTGGGGGAACACAATAACAACGAGAGAATAAGAAGAAGAAAGAGAGAGGAATTAGAGCCACTCAAAGCTATTGAAGCAACCTTAGGGAATCAGAAAAATCTAAAAACCGTAGGAAAGTTGTCAAACTAGTTTGCATCATTGTGAAATACTAGCCGAAAAAAAAAAAAAAAAAAAAAAAAAAAAAGGAGAAAAGAGCGACCTAATGAAACCACAGATAATTAGAAGCCAAAAGCCCTTGTGCATTAGGGAGCTAACAAATTGATAAAAATCATGTCAATATTCCCAATTAAATAAAAGAATAACCCTTCTAAATGTTAAACTTAATAAGTAAATCATATAGTAGTAGAATAGGCAATCCATCTCCAATTAATTAGTCTAATTAACCTCCTAAAAAGTGAGAATCATACTTTTCCCAGCCATCCCTGTACATCATTTTTACCCTCTTAGTAGATCTCATCAGCCAACTTATGTAATATGTTTATCTTGACTTTTTGTTATTTTGTTGATCTTAGCCGATTCAGATACTGCGTTTATATTGATTTTATTTTATATTATATCATCAAAGCATTTTTATCTTCCCTTATTAGCTTAATTTTGCTTGTATATTTATGGGACAATAAATTTTGTGGCATACACATATAATATACATATATATATGTATATACGTATATATAATATATTGGCTAATTCATTTAGATACTTTAACGTGCAAAAACATGTTGGAAGTTTATATTGTTATTTAAATATTTTTTATTATAACACCAGTCAATAGAGTTTCAAAATTAATCTTATATTTTTATTGTTGAGAACTTACATACATGTTGGAATGTTGTTTTACTAATAAATAATTAAAGTAATAAGTCAAGTCCCTTGCATGATTGCTTTGTATTTGCCAAACTTTCAATACACACACATATGTATATATATCCAAGAATCAATCCCTTAAATACTGATCCGATCATCTAAAATGACCATACAAATTTATCATAAGCTATTCTCTTTGGATGAGATAAAGTAATTAAACAAAAACAAGTTGGTAATATTCACTAAAAATTATATTCAATCAATTATAAACATGAAAGTGAATTAATATTGAATTGATTGACATAATAATATTCCCTATCTTAAACTCGATTAAAAAGGCTCACTATGATTTGGATAATTCATATTGGATATTATTTGGACATTCGTATTGGACATTCACCCAATACCTATACTGGACATCATTCGGACCCCATTGGACAAACGAACTTGACACTTTCCTAAATTTATGATCGGATGAATGGACCTGATCTATTAATCCATGATTATGACCAAGCTGGACTGTACCCGAGGGAAAGAGAGAATGGACACCATAATGACTAAATATTATTTTAATCCATGAATTATTTATTGAACCATAATTGATTCTTTTATAAATTAATATCTAATTAACTGATTAATTACTTTTGTATATTTACGGTGGCTTCTAACCTATTTAAATATTTTTTGTATGCTTTTTTATTTAGTTATTTGCTTATTTACTTATTTATATTTTCTTTCTCATTTCAAGAACTATCATAGCTTACATGTTCTTCATTATCCTTATTCTTATTCTTATTCTTGTTGTTATTTAACTTTTTCATTCCATAAAATTTAATTAGTTTATAAATAATCATAGTTCAAATATTCATTTCGACCTGCGCTCATAGTGTTTATAATATGCCTTCTACACGACTAACTATCAGGTAATAACTAATTTTTCATTTCTTTTGTTTAATCACTTCTCTAATCCATTAATAATAACCTATATAGATCTGTAATGATCAAGTCACTTTCTTTTTAATTTATTAATTTCAAAATGCAATACTAATAGACCAGTGCCTAAGTTGTCATTTGTGCATTATTTAAATCTATTTTCGATCAGTGCCTACACAATTAAACAATTTAAAATTCAAACTCTGGTTCATTTCACAAAATGCGTGCTATGTTGGACCCCCTCTCATTCACTCACCCATCCGTCTCTCGTAGGGTCTCATAGGCACGACACGCATGGTTCCCCATGGACCCGAGAACAGTATTATTATAATGAACACTGTTATTGGATGCGGTCGGTGTTAAACCACGTACTAATAATGTGAGCATCTTCTATTTATATTGGTGTTTATCATCGATTATGTCTTCAAGAATTTTTCTTGTATAAAAAGATAAGTTTCTAAAGGCTTCTTCATTAGGACATACTTAGCAAACCTTAAAGAACTTGTGTTGTTAACAATTTACGTTTTTATTTGGTCGTGAATCATAAAAGGCGCATCTATGCAGCATTAGACACTTAAGGGTAAAACGGTCAAACTTTTTGTTTATTTAGAAAATGATCGAGTGATCAACATTAAAATGTTGATCGACCCCAGCTTTATTTGACTGGTGAAAACACATATTATATCGATAAATCAGTTATTAATTATAATAAATTAATATTATGTGGTCAATTTTACTAAGAACGGTCATTTTCCTAATTTCAAAAAACTGAGACCATTTTTTATATAAAAAAAAGCTCAAACCAAACACATTTACCGATATATCCTTTTAATTAATTGATTTTTTATTAGAATTTTTCTTCATTATCTATTATAATCAGGATTAATATTATAAAAATTAAAAACAAAAAGTTTCTTTTTCAACAGAACTATTCCCGACACAATTAATGGTACGTAGCTGTAATAACCTTTGTGTCTATAAACTCATAGCATGCCATTTCTTCCTTAAATTCTTGTCTTAATTGAGGGACTTGATGAACCAAAAGAAACATAGGTAAAAGTGATTAAAGTTTCCATACTCGATTTATTACTGTGATTTGGTCTGTTGTAACAAGGGCTTTTGATTTATGACATGTCTGATACACTGTTTTAAATAAAAAAATTATTTTTAATTCTCGTTGGTGTTTGGGAGAAAGAAAATAAGTTTAGTATAACTTTCAAAAAAAAAAAAAAGTATAAAAAAGTGATCAATATGGATTATGTTAAATTGAAACTCTTCATCTCCAAATAATGTGTCAAATACCCGATTAATTTAGTGGTAGGAGTATAGGACTATGATTACTATAATATGATAGTACTTCCAAAGCTATAGGTACGAAAGATTGAAGGAAAAGAAACAAAAAAAGAAAAGAAAAAGATCCCAAAGCAGAATAAAAAAAAAACCCCCCCAAAGCAGGAGAGATTCTGAATTATGGAGGTTCAAATTGGACTGAGAATCAATTATCACTACCAAGCGTGACAACCGTTTTTGATAAGCCACTACATTGACAAATTTAAGTGCAATTATCACCACTAAATGCAATTGCTTATGCATTCTCTTGGGCACCCTTTGTTTCTATGAGTGACGTGTTATACTACACCTTTTATTTCTTGAAAAAGTTAGGAGAAGAAGTTAACAAACACTCATCCTTTGGCAGGTTTATTATAAATCTGTCATTTTTTTTAAATCAACTAGACAAGGGCCTTTTTTTTTTTTTTTTTTTGATGGAAGAAAAGGGCTTTTTCTGTATTATAAAAAAATAATAAAATAAATTAAAAAATAATAATATAAACCTAAGCTAATCCTTGAAAAAAAAATTACGAAACTTCATAATCAGATGTTCCTCTAGTTTAAACTTAAAAAAAAAAAAAAAAAAAAAAATTAAACTCAGATCATTTTGAGAATTAACCGAACATATTATTTAAAAAAAAAATTAGGGGAGTGGCCAATGTATGGCCTATATTTGTTTAATTTACTAGATGGCCTAATTAATCAATTTAAGACATTGAATTTTCATTTTTGTCATCTTTTTATTCATCCCTTATTCATGCTCTTCAGGTTATTGTTTATCTTTCTTCACACTCTTCTTCTTCTCCTTCTCCTCCTTCTCCTGCTCAGTACAGGGTTTGAATTTTACATGAAATTTATTTCTTCCCATCTCTTGTGAAATCTGAAAATATTTGTTTATTTTGTTTACTTTTGAGTTTTAATTAGGTTTTATGAAGAATTATTTGATTATTTATTGTGTTTTGGTTTTTTCAATTTCTCTTTGCAGTATTTTTGGTGATTCTCTGGATTTTCGTTCTTTAATTTTGAACAAAACATGTATTTGATCCGTTTTTTCACATTTTTTTAATTGTTTTCATATTCTGATCTATTACACAGTTGATGAACTTGTAGTCACTGATTGACTCTTGTCAATGATTTTATCTGCCCTTCATTTTGACAGCCATCCACCTCTATATCACTAACACTTGGCATTCTTGGGAGTGAAAAAGCTAGCTGCTCCTCACATTGAACTTTGAGCTTTGTTAATTGGAAGAAAGCCCGGCAAATCCCCGATAAGCTAGTCGCAGTTCTCAATCTCTAGTTCTCTGCGCTTGTTGAAGGTCCCAACGTCTTGTTCTTCCATTTGAATCCATTTCTCCCAATATGACATTCTATTAAACTTCAAGACTCGTAATGGTGAGAATGGCTTTGCATCAGAACTTAGATTCCCATAAAACTCCTGACCCACAGTCACTACTTTATCAAATTCAGAAATGTGAAGAGTTTTGAGGGAAGGTAGTTGCCCAAGTGGTGGCAAGGACGAGCAGTATCTACACTTGGAAAGCTCTACAAAGACCATGTTGGCAAACGAATCGCACCCCACCCAATTTGGAAATCCTGTGCCTGGATAATGACTGATCTGGAGACTTTTCAAGGTTGTATTAGGTAATAGCTTGTCAAGTACATCCTTTGCACGTGTTGAATCATCATTAGCACGCCCATTATCATTGCTCCATTGCAACTTCAGCGTCTCAAGATGCTTCTTATCCATCAACTTGGTCTGCTCCAAAGCATGCTTAGGATACATAACATTTTCTAATTTCGTTATGTGAAGCTCTCCATGAAGATTTGAAAGTTCCTTCAACTCTCCAAATTTTTTTTCCCACTATCTCTTCCCACAGTGAATTTGCTCAATATTTGGAGACCTTTCCATTTACTTATTTGTGTTGGCATCTCTACCAGCTTATTACATAAACGAACATCAAGATATCTCAAATTCATGAGTTGATGCACATTCTTTGGCGACTTTTGGAGAGAAAAGCACTGATATAATTTCAGTGTCTATAAATTGTAAAGCATACTTACGGACTCCGGCAACTTGATGATGCTAGTGTAAGAAAGGTCTAAAAAGCGAAGATGCTAGTAATTTTGCACAGGCCTTTCCTTGTTAGTGAGATCCACATGAACTTGGATTGACTTATGCTCTATCATGTGAGACAGATTAGAGACATATTTCTTCAACATTAAGACATGAAAGATGTTGTGTATCGCTGACAACTCTGATAGTAATGCTAATCTATAAGCTACCTTACCAACGCGCCTTGTGATCTCGAAAAGTCCTATGTACCTTGAGCTCAACTTGCCCTTCTTTCCGAATCGCATCACGCCCTTCATTGGTGCTACTTTCAAGAAAACGAAGTCTCCTTTTTGAAATTAAAGGGGCCTCTTTCACTTGTCGGCATAACTCTTCTGTCGACATTGATCTGCTTCCATCCGTCGTCGTATTTTCTTAATTGCCTCAGTGGTCTCAATGATGAAATCCGTGGTTTCCAATCGCTTCTCCCTTGTCTCATGCCAGTCTACTGATGATCGGCACTTCCTACCATATAGCACTTCGTAGTGTGCCATTCCGATTGTCGCCTGATAACTATTGTTGTAGGAGAATTCAATCAACGGTAGCTTCTTATTCCATGCACCTTTAAAGTCCATAACACTGGCATGAAGCATATGCTCTAAGATTTGAATGGTTCGCTTGGATTGACCATCCATTTGAGGGTGAAAAGCAGTGCTAAACTTGAGCTCAGTTCCCATCGCTCGCTAAACATTTTTCCAAAAACTAGAGGTGAAACGGTTGTCGCTGTCCTAATTGATTAATAAAGGAATGCCGTGTAGCTTAACGACATTGGATACATATAATTCCACCAGATTTTATAGAGAATAAGTCACTTTAATTTCTAGAAAACGTGATGATTTAGTTAAACGGTCTACAATTACCCAGACGACGTCATAACTTTCACTGGTTTTTGGCAATCTGACCACAAAAACCATAATGATTTGTTTTCATTTCCACTCCGGTACTTTAATAGGTTGTGATGTCCTAGTTGGTCGCTTGTGTTCTGCCTTAATTTTCTGACAAGTTAGGCATTTACTTACGAATTCAACCAGATCGTTCTTCATCTTGTTCCACCAAAAATGCTCCTTCAAGTCCTTACATCTTAGTCGCTCCGGGGTGGATGAAATATGGGGAGTTGTGGGCCTCAGATAAAATTTGCTTTCGGAGTTCTTCATTGTTAGGCACACATAACCTAACCTTAAAATGAAGAATCCCCCTCATTTGACACATTAAAATCAGTTTATTTCCCTTCTATGACTTCTTTTCTTATCCTAACCAAACTAGGATTGAACCCCTGAGCTTCCTTGAATTCACCAAGAATTGTAGGTTGAAGAGTCAATGAGGAAAGTTTTCCAGTAATAAGCTCCAATCTAAGCTTAAAAATATCTTCCTGAAGCGGTTGTGGTAATACTTGAATTGACATGAGGGTGCTAGACGACTTCTGACTTAGAGCATCAGCGACTTTGTTGGCCTTTCAGGGATGATATAGATTCTCACAATCAAAATCTTTAATTAATTCCAACCATCTTCTTTGTCTCATGTTAAGTTCCTTCTAATTGAAGATGTACTAAGACTTTTGTAATCCATGAAAATCTGACATTTGATGCCGTAAAGGTAGAGTCGCTAGATCTTAAGGGCAAACACCACAACAGCTAATTTCAAATCATGGGTCGGGTAGTTCTTTTCATGTTCCTTCAACTGTCGTAAGGCATAAGCTATGACTTTCTCGATTTACATCAAAACTGCTCCTAGGCCCATCTTGGATGCATCGTTGTAGATGTCAAACTCTCCCTCGTCTGATGGAATCATGAGAATAGAAGCACTAGTGAGTCTTTTCTTCAATTCTTGGAAATTTTCCTTGAATTTCTCCGTCCATTCATACTTCTTTCCCTTCCGAGTAAGTGCGGTGAGAAGTGCGGCTAGTTTTGTGAATTCCTCAATGAATCTTCTATAGTAGCCCCTAGACCCAGAAAGCTTCGCACTTCAGTCACACTCTTCGGTGCTTGCTACTTACTCATAGCTTCAATCTTGGATGGGTCAACAGATACTCCGTTCTTGGAGATCACATGTCTAAGGAATTGAACCTTGTCAAGCCAAAATTCACACTTAGATAATTTTGCATAAAGCTGGTGGTTCTTCAGAGTTTGGAGAACGATCCTCAAATGCTCTTCCTGCTCTTCTTAGATCTTTGATTAGATCAAGATATCATCAATAAACATAATGATAAGCTTGTCTAAATATTTCTTGAATACTCGATTCATTAAATCCATAAAAGTTGCAGGTGTATTCGTCAATCTAAATGTCATGACTAAAAACTCGTAGTGACTGTAGCGTGTACGAAATACTGACTTTGGGACATCACTTTCTTTGATCTTCAATTGGTGATAACCTGAGCATAAGTCAATCTTGGAGAAGACTGATACTCCTTTAAGCTGATCGAAGAGGTCGTCGATTCTTATAAAGGGATAATTATTCTTAATGGTGACATTGTTGAGCTCATGGTAGTCAATACACATGCTTAACTTGCCATTCTTCTTATTGACGAACAAGATAGGTGCACCCCAAGGTATGTAACTCGGAAGTATGAATCATTTCTTCAAAAGTCCATGAAGTTGCGTCTACAATTCCTTGAGTTCGGCTGGGGTCATGCGGTATAAAGTCTTGTATATTGGTGTTATGCCGGGCATTAATTCGATTTCAAAGGAGATCTCATGATCAGGAGGTATTTCTAGTAAGTATTATAGGAAGATCTCAACAAAGTTTTTGACTACTACCACATCTTCCGATTTTAATCGTTCTTCCTTTGTCGTGTCTACAATATTGGCTAGGTATCCAACGCATCCACTTTGTAGCATCTTTACGCTCTGATGGCAGAAATCATCACCTTCGGCAGTTTCTCCGAAATGTTTGACATATTCGAATTCTTCCACTATATCAGGTTTGAATGTCACTTTACGCGCCCGACAGTCAATGTTTGCATTGTATATTCCTAGAAAGTCCATCCATAGGATTACGACATAGTCGAATATTTCTAGAATAACTAGATTAACGAACAGTACTCTACTCGCAATAATTATTGGCACATGACGTAACTAATAACTTGACAACAATGTTTGTCCTAAAGGCAAGGCCATTCTAAAAGTTTGACTGATTCTGTCTCTAAATTGAATAAGTTTCCTAGCAAAAGTATGTGATGCAAATGAATGAGTTGTTCCAGAATCAAACAAAACATGTGCATCTTGGTTGGTCACAGAGAACTGACTTGTCACGACATTCGAGATTCTAATTTAAACATCATTCTTGGTGTAGGTGAAAATGTGAGTTATCGGTGCTGGTGGGCCTCCAAACATCCCTGGTTGATTTGCGAACCCTCGATTTTGGCTTGCATGTAGTGGAGTTGAGTCCCATGTGGCTTTGGTTGATTCTGCCTAGTCTGATTTTGCTTGTTGGTATAGCCATTCTTGGCAAAGTGACCCTCTTTGCCACATAAGTAATAAGTGTTTGAGCCGAGTTTGCATTTTCCTTGATGTTTATTCCCACACTTAGGGCATGTAGGGTAATGATATTGTTCTTCTTTTGGGGATGGTTCTTCTGGTTCTTGTTTCCATTGAAATTCCATTTCCTCTTATTATGGTTCTGATTAGAGTGATTGGCATTAGGATTGGCTTTGTTTCCTTGGCTATTCGGCTGATTTTCTTAGTTCTGCTTCGATTGCAACTTTTCTTTCTTCTTCTATTCAAAGAACTTAGTCTTCTCTTACCTGGCTTGAGCAAGATGATACTCAGCGTATAGTGCTCTTCCGACACATTCAGCAACAATCGTAGGCGGTCTCTCGCCACTATCAATCATCACTGCTATCTCAGGGTGAAACATATCTAACATCCGCCTAACCCTTTCATCCTTAATTGGCACAAGGTGGGGACAAAGTCATGCCAGTTGATCAAACTTGCAGACATCATCAGTTACTGACATGGAGCCTTGCTTAATGTTGTTGAATTCATTCTATTATGCTTTTATAGTCATCTGATTGTAGAATTTGTCATTGAATTCATGAATGAAATTATTCCTTGTCATCTTAAGTACATTCCTCTTCATCTGTAAAGTTTCCCACTAGTAGCAAGCATCCTTCTTTATGACGTAGGAAGCACAAATCACTTTTTCTTATTTAGTGAGGTCTATAAAGTTCAAGACGATTTGAAGGGAGGTTAGCCACTCCTCAGCCTCCAAAGGGTCAGTGGATCCTTTGAATTCAGGTGGTTTCATATGTTGTATCCTTTCATACAACGGTTCTTGCCGGACAACAAGTTGGATTGCTTGTGTTGTAGGCACAGCTGGTGTTGCA
Source organism: Ficus carica (assembly GCA_009761775.1). NCBI lineage: Eukaryota > Viridiplantae > Streptophyta > Magnoliopsida > Rosales > Moraceae > Ficus > Ficus carica. Next base: position 421,345 of record VYVB01000426.1, read on the forward strand.
GGTTGAATTAGTACAACTGGTGGAGGGGGTACCGCATCGTGGGGTAGTTCTTGATTTTGCTGAGCAAGCTGCCCGTGGAGATTCTGCATTTTGCACTCCAGGTCTTCCAATCTGTGCTGTAGGTTAGCGACCATCTCTGCCAGGTTTACTTCTTGTGGTCGTCTTGCTGCTGCCATTCGAGGACATACCATGGTTCTATATATAACTCTAGCGTTCAACCTAAAAGAATTGTGCATGTTTAATATCTCATATGCAGTTATTTTAGCTTAAGCATATTTTTATGACATGGGTTTCATTTAACAATAAATGACATGTAGTGTAACCCATAAATTATAGTATATCACATCTTAAAAGCATCATGTCATAACATACATAGTCATAAGTTCATATAGCGATTAAGTATACTGGTCATAACTAGTTATAGGGAATACATAGATCATAAATACAACATAAGAGTTACCAAATATATAAATTCGATAATACATAAAACATCCACGAATAACAAGTAGACTATCTGATAATGAGTTACTACACTCGGTCTTATGCCAACATTTATGAACCGCCCGTCTTGCCATCATTTCCCTCAATGAACACCTTGGTGGGGTCTTCTTCTTCTGGATCAATGCGGGCGTAATCGTCTCCTATAGCCTCTGGTTGGTGCAGGGCTAGTGCCTCAACATGACTGCTGGTGTCCTCTGTATCCTCCAATCCCACTGCTAGAAGAGTGTACACCCTCTCCGCTCTCGATGCATCTCGACGTAAGTGACCTCTGAACATAAGGGATCATAATCCAAATAGGGTCAGGGAAAATAGACCAGCAATCGTATCTCGTGTGGAACTCCCCTCCAAAACAACTCATATGCATCCTCTTGGTGCAGTTCATAAGGGCACTCAACTAGGAGATCCTCTTTTAATCAGCGCTTGTAATCCTGCATGTTCTCACCCTGTACAGGTGCTCATCCCACCGGCCGAGTAAAGAAATGACATCCTTGTACATACGTCAAGCCAGCCATCCTCTTTTTGTAAAGAAAGGGATCTACAAAGTACTCCGTAATGTTGCGATGGAAATTACTCCATCGTACGAGGTTCAAGTCTTGTCCACTAGACTCCCACCAATGCCTAACAGCACCCCTCAACTGGATCACTACTAGTCTTGCCCATGCCTCCCGTGTTATGACACACAAGCTGCTTAAGGACTCTATGTGATGTAGCCAATCTTTCAGATAAGTTTCTCCATAGTAGCACTCCTGTCTGGCTTTCCGAAATGCAGTTGTTATTTTAGCACCGAGCTCACTAACAAGCGTGTCTTGCGATGACGATCCTCTAATTTGATGGCATAATGTTAGTACGGGGATACCTAGTTTTAAAATTAAAGTCAATAACAAACCACTTATTGTGAAAAGAATTCTAATTTACTTAGACATGTTGAAATTGATGGGGTAATGTCGTGAGGTAAGTTGGCAGGACATCGCTCTGATACCAACTATAACGACCCGACTTTTTTGACCGTTAACTAACTTACTTATTCTTAATTCATTTAGTCTTAACACTTATTAATGTTAGATTTCAAAAATACATAATTTTTGTTTTAAAACAAATCACAAGCGTACTTCAAAAGTTAAATATACTAAAATTTTTAATCGAGGAAATTGAAAATTTCTAGATAATAAATATCATATTCAAATTCGTACTTAGATAATATTCAAAAAACTATAATGTCATACAAGTTAAAAGGAAAAACTCTAAAGTCTTTTTTTCGTAAAGTATTCAGACTAGTTTAGTAGTATTAAAATATTGAAAACATAGTTATAAATATAATAAATACAAAATAATTTAAGAAGTCTAAATACGAAAATTAAATTTGTGGTGATATCTCACTCCCTTCCTTCATCGCCTCCACACCGTCAGTCCATAAAACATTTAAGTAGTGGGCTGCTTACCTGTGTTACCTACAGCACAAACATGCACATATGAGCTTTCGCTCAGCAAGGACAAACTATATCTTACAAAATATTTTCATAGATCATATCATCACATGTCACAACATGAATTTTTAAAAATACATGTGATTTATGTGTGTTCAATTATGCTTTATTATCTATATATCTTGTCTACTTAAGGGCCCCTATGTCGCCCATATGCACGCAACCAATGGGGAGTTGGGGGAGCGACCCTCCAACAACCTCCAAGGTCATAATTTATAACTTTCATTCTTACAATATCATCTCACTAATTAGAGGTTGGTACGACATTTAATTCTAATTTTCGTTAGCCTCATTCTTATTAATTATGACAATGTGTAGATTTCCATATTACTCTGTATCTATCATTATGGCATAAATATCGATGATGCATGTTGATCAGATTAGTGCAAGAGAAATTATGTACGTCAAATGCTTAATCAAAGCAATACATATAACACATATATTCATCACAACATCAATGCAATCATAGTAAACATAGAACATCAATAAGGAATACATTTTGTTCCATGTTGTAAGTGAGATTTGTACTTACTTGTTTTATGTGCTTAAACTTCCGAAGTAATACTTCCTACTATGTAAGTTTAGTGAATTATTCTGATTTAACAATACCTCAATATTAGAACGAATTATAGTTATATATATATATATATATTTTATTATTATTATTATTTTTATTTTTATAAATTAAGATGAGCTTAATTTACTTGCATCATAATTAACCTTAATAATCAATTCATATTAATTATTAAGTAAGTGCTAAACAAATTTCTATTAATTATTATTTATTAAATTTAATTGATTAATTTATCTATTAATTAATTAATTAATTAATTAATAATTAATACTTAATTTTGAATAATTATAAATAAATTACATAATTTTAATTGACTAATTAATAATTAATTATGTTAATTAAATATTCTTTCTCATATAATAATTATCAATTATTCATTTTTTATATTAATAATTAATAATTAGATTATACCAATAATAAATCTCTGATTAATCATCCATAATTATATTAATAATTTTTTCAACAATTAATGATTAATTAATCTCTAATTAATCATGCATTTTAATTATGTAGTTACTCAACATAATACTCTTACTTGCACAACTAATGATCATTTATTAGCTCTTATAATTAATTAAGTAATAATTAATTAATATAATTAATTACTAATTTACATTTTTAACATAAATATATTTTGTTAAATATTTATTAGTTTATTAATCTATTTCTTAATTAATTAATTAATCTTCATCACCTTGGTGACATGGAGTCACCTAAGCGTCTACCCCTAAATGGGTTGCCTTCAATGGTCATTAAGTGGGGCTACGGTAGTCTCTTGGTGTATGTCTAGTAATCCTCTAATTTACTTTGTCTTGGTCCATCTAAAACTTGTGATTTAACTTTATAAAGTTAGGGATTTTTACATTTATTTGATCATACACCTAATACCGTCTCATACCATCAGTCTTTATATCCATATGTTAATGTTCATTTGTTTTTCACATTTTTATTGTTTAATCATATTGTCGGTGTGAGATCTTAACTTATTAGATTTATTTAAATTTGTGTATAATTCGTTTTGGACACTTGATAACTCATTAAGAAAGCTTTAAGTATCTAGTTTTTGCTCTTATAATATATTTTTTAAAATCTCAAGGGTTTCAAATCTTAGTATGAACATTTTCCTTAGTGTTCCATATTAAAATCTCAGTTTACCAGATTTCAATCTAATGTTGTGTAATTTATTAAAAATTATGTACTTATCCGTGTTAAACAGATGGTAGCTCATTGCAATGCTTAGATGTCTATTTATAGGCCTAAAGTTATTTTCTTAAGTTTTGGACATTTTCCTTAGTGTTCCATATTAAAATCTCAGTTTACAAGATTTCAATCTAATGTTGAGTGATTTATTGAAAATTATGTACTTATCTGTGTTAAACAGATGATAGCTCATTGCAATGCTTAGATGTCTATTTATAGGCATAAAGTTATTTTCTTAAGTTTTGGAGTGTTATATGCCGTATAACGAGGTTTTGTTATTGTTGGTCTCACCGTATCCCCAAATTTGTGGTTAAACTTAGAAAAATCATAACAATTCACTTACAAGTCCAAATAAGAAAAACGATATGTCATTAGAAATATTATAATGTCTAGTGTAAGCACAAAAAACATTTGTAAATATTATAATTTAATAACCCAAAACATATAAAACCCGTGGCTGGTATAGGGTGCTAGCAAAACCTCTCAGTTTGTAGTCTTAATTTATAAAATTCACAAAAAGTTGTATATTTATCCGTTTGAGGCGTAAGATACCTTGTTGGAAAGCTTAAAGAATCTAGTTTTTAGATCTATAATATATAAATTATAATATAAAATTTTGTGCTTAATGGATTTGGATTTCATAAAACCGTGGCTAGATTGTACCCCAGTGGTTTCTTTTCTTTCCAGTTTTGTATCACAACTTCAAATGCACATAACTTCAGACATACACAAGCAAACTAAGTGATTCCAAAACCTAAAATAAAGCTTATCCTCTGTAGAAACTTATCATATAATTTATTTTTCATACCAAAGTTTCTAACTTATGCCATATTATCACAACAACCATAAGCTCTAACAAAGTTCGTAGATCTTACTGAAATGCTCCGTGGATCCTCTAAGTCCTCGGACCTCCAAAGTTCTTCTAAAAACCTTTTACTACATAAGAAGAAGCCTAACATTAAGATTCTAACTACAAAATATGCTTTAGTTGTGACGACCCGCCTTGCACAGGCCGTCACTTGACTTAACTTGCTTGAACTTAAACTTGTTTTATCCCATTTTTAATCCTGAAAATAATGGGGATTTTTTTTTTTTTTAAATAGCGGAAGCATTATACTTAGAGAATATTTACATACACTTATACGTAAATAAAATAACTGTCTGTTTTCTCAAAATAGATATATTAATAAAATCCTTCTGAGTTGCGAACCCCAACCCGTTCATCATTTCACAGCCACCGGCTTCACCCTCCACCATGCAGTTAATTCAAAACAGGCTGTTTACCTACAGCATAAACTTCAAACAATGAGCGAAAGCTCAGCAAGTACAACTCCTATACCGCGAATCAATTAAATGAAACATACATAACCTTTTTCATGGCATCTTAAACATGAAATCATAAACATGGCATCATATCATCGATTTCTTCATCTTAAACATGACGTTCTATCGTGAAATGCATGAACCGTTTATGTCCAGTTATGCTTGCTTTCTTGTATCACACTTTATCTTGTTAATTTTACTTGTGGGCCCGTTAACTTGATGTGCTCGTACCCGGCGCGCAGCTTGAGGAGATTACCCAAGCTTTCGACCCGATCGTCATCAGGGGGCACGACACTGGCTCTTGTGGCCTTTTCTCAAACGTTCTGTTTGTATGTCTTTCTTGACATCTTTCCACTTGATAGATTAGTGAGCATACTTATATGATGTCTCCTAATCTCATGTTCTATCAATGCATGAACAGGCGTACTTTTTCATGTAAGCATAATCACAATACTTGAAACATATTTTTAAAAGCATGGCATTAGCATTTGAAACATTCATCATACAGTAAGCATATTGCAACCATCGAGCAAATCATCAAATAACACTTAAACAGTGTAAAGCAAACATGTTAGGTAAACATACAACTCTAGCCTATGCTGTAGGCGGCGTTGTACTTACTTTGTTTTCGTTGTTCGCGTGATCGAATTTCCCTTTCCCGAGCACGCTCGCAGGTCACCTCCTGCCCATGGACGTTTACACGTGAGATCTCTATTCTAGGATCGTTTAATGTCGGATGAAACCAACATATATATATTTCGGTTATATGTCCCTCTACTAATCACATGTGAAGGGGTCACACGGCGTAACCCACAACAGAAATATTAATTAAGGGTTCATGTAGAGAATCATAATCTTAACTTAAACCTTAATCCGTAAGGTTAACTCTGGGCTTGAGCAGGGCCCTAGTAACTCGGAATAATTTTCCGGCTACTAACGCAGTATCTTACTCATTTTAATCTTGAAAACCTTGAACTTGTTTAAAAATATCATTTTCTTGTTTATTTAAGTAAGTTTGGTGAATAGCACCCAAACTTGTCTTGAAAATTACAAAACACTTGAAAATATTTCTATAAAACATTTGGGGATCGAAAACCGCCTTTGGAACGGTTTTCGGGTTTGAAAATGATGTTTGAGAGTTAGAAAACGTTTTTCCTAGTCATTGGTCTAGACAATCCCGTGCATGAGATTTTGCTCACTGCACGGCTTTTGTTTGAAAATTCATAACTTAAAATCTAAAACGAATTTGGAAACGATTTCTTCATTAAAGTTGTAGTTAACAAAAAGATCTAAAACTTTCATGTTTTGAACATTTTCTGATTCTGGCTCAATTGATACCAGTTTTTGTTTGAACACATGTGAATCGTTGGAACTTGGTCACCCTGACCAGTTCTCGGTTTTTCTTAAAAACAAAGGCCATTGGAGCCCTATTTTTGAAATCTGTGCACGTTGTCCCCTAGGAAACACCCTAATGAACAACTTTCGTGTTTTAAGTTTTTACCCATTCGGCCTCTAAGGACCTGTAAATTCCACTTTTCCGAGCTGCCGGGTGTTGGACCCGAGAGCAGTTTTGGTGTTAGTCCAAATTTTACGTCTCTATACGTCGTTCTAGCTCGACCGCCCAATGCGGGACCTACTAACACATGCACGTCCTCTAACGTCCCTCATACACATAAAATTTTAAATCCCGTGTTTGCGGATTCGACTCAAGGCCGAGACCCCTTGGTCCACGGTTTTGAGAGAGAAACATACAAAACATACATACAACAAAACTCAACCATAACATCATACAAACCCTAGAACATGCATCTAGAATTTTTTTTAAACATATTAGGGACATAAAACCCTTAAATAGAAACCCTAGCATGCATCTCTAGCACACAAAAATCATAGATCATAACACCAACCAAACATGCAAAATAATCACCTCAAAAACCTAAATCAAGCATAAAAATATAACCTAAGCTATTTAGGGCTAAAACCGAAAATTATGAGCTTAAGCTCTTACAACTTTTTGTGCTTGAAATACAAGGTAAAACCCTTGAGAAAAATGAACCAAAAATTTGAACCAAGAACTAGTGTAAAGTTCGGATTTTTACCTCAAAAATCCGGGGTGTCACTAGCTTGATCCTAGTCGAAATCTAGCCTCCAAAGTGCATGGTTTTGACCTCAAAAATGGTCACAAAAATTTGTTAACTTCCATCCCCAACCAACCTTGGCAAAAGAAAAGAAAATGACCAAAAATCTTACCTTAAAATCCGTGGATCTCCTTGAGAACCAACTCACAAAATGGTTGGTTTTTCTTGGCTCTAGATCACACCTTCATTCAACCCTTGATTCTAGCCAAACCCGAAAATTTTTTTCTTGGATTTTCTCAGCTCCCAAACACTCGGCAAGATGGGAAAGAGAGGGGAAAAATTTTGAACAAATCTCTCCTTTGAACTCACAAGAATACCAAAGGCTTTAGGGGGTTTTCTCACCAAAATTTTTGGCTTAACTCTCTTGATCTCTCTCTCTCTCTCTTCTCTCTCTCTCTCTCGGATTTTTGGAGGAGATTTTCTGAATGGTAAGGCTGATAATGAGTTAAGGGCTGCTGTCTTTTTGGGGTTTGAAATCCCTAGGAATAGTGCCTCTAGCTAGGGGAAATCCTAGCTTTCTTTTCCAAGGCAAATTTGCTTCCAATCTTGGTATTTGGTCCTCAACTTTTGCAAGCTATTGCCCAAAAGGGGGCTTGGAGTGGCCGGCCATGAGGGGGAGAGAAATGGGGAGTGGTTGACAACTCATAGATGAGGTGTCACATGCTCATTGGTCCAAGTGTGTGAAGGGTTATGTCCTAACTTAGCTTAATTGTGATGTAATTAAGCTTAAAGGCTTGTTTGGTTCAATCTTTTTGAAAAATTGTGTAATTTCAACACATTGCAATAAATTTTAATACTGAGGTGCTTAAATACTCAGTATCGAAAATTACATTGCATTTAAAATTTCGATCTGTGAAAAACTCGATCGGAAAAATTTTTCTCTTATTTTTCCGAATCCTTTCGCCCTGAACTCTAGCTTAGTATGCTTGATTTTTCTAAGGTGATTTTAATTCTATTCAAACTCATCTTGATCAAGAAATGAGTTTTTAGCAGTAATTTCGCTTGTACTGCGATCATAAAATTCTTGTTTGACGTTTTCGACCGTTTTGGTCTAACTGACTTATCGGTCAACGTCGACTTGTCTTGAAATGTGCAAATACGACCTCCTTTCACTCATAAAGGTCTTTTGCAAGTTCATGCAATTTGTTTTTGAGTCTTAATAAATCTTAAGAACTCTTGTCACAAAATTAAGTTCTAGAACGAACTTCCTCATGAAATACCGATTACGGTAAATATTTACACGAAATTTCTATAAAATGTGAACCGAAGAAATTCGGGTGTTACAATCTACCCCCCTTAAAAATTTTCGTCCTCGAAAATCAGAACAATTCGGGGTAGTTTATTCTCATGTCGCTCTCGACTTCCCATGTCGCTTCTTCAACCGCATGATTCTTCCACAAAACCTTGACCATAGGAATCGTTCGGTTCCTCAGGACCTTATCTTCCCTATCGAGGATTCTGACAGGCTTCTCCTCGTATGTCATATCGGTCTGAACCTCTACCGGCTCCTGATGAAGTATGTGGGAAGGGTCCAAGATATACTTCTTGAGCATCGAAACATGGAAAACGTCGTGCATCGATGCTAACTCTGGCGGTAAAGCGAGTCTGTATGCGACCTTTCCAACCCTTTCCAGGATCTCGAACGGTCCTGTGTAGCGCGGGCTCAACTTTCCCTTCTTACCGAACCTCATTACTCCCTTCATTGGAGAAATCTTTATGAAGACTGCGTCCCCAACTTGAAATTCCAAAGGTCTGCGACGCTTATCAGCGTAACTCTTCTGACGACTGAAAGCCATGTCGAGCCTTTGTTTGATTTTCTGGATATCCTCGGAGGTCTTTTTGATGAAGTCTGTCTTCTGTAGCTGCTTCTGGCCGACTTCTTGCCAATTAATTGGCGATCTGCACTTTCTCCCATACAACGCTTCGAATGGTGCCATGTCAATCGAAGAGTGATAGCTGTTGTTGTACGAGAATTCGATTAACGGAAGCTTCTGATCCCAATTTCCTTTGAAGTCCAAGACATACGATCGCAGCATATCTTCAAGCGTCTGGATAGTTCTCTCCGATTGACCATCGGTTTGGGGGTGAAATGCAGTACTGAACTTCAATCTCGACCCCATTGCCATATGAACGCTGGTCCAGAAACGCGAAGTAAAACGCCCATCGCGGTCGGATATGATCGATCTTGGCACTCCGTGCAGCTTGACGACTTGATTTACGTAGAGTTCAGCCAATTTTTCTACTGAAAAGGTGGCTTTGATGGCGATAAAATGGGCTGATTTGGTCAATCTGTCGACAATGACCCAAATCGTATCATTCCCACTTGTCGTCCTTGGCAATCCTACTACGAAATCAATCGTAATTTGCTCCCATTTCCATTCTGGGAGTTCAATTTTCTGTAGTTCGCCTCCGGGATGTCGGTGCTCTGCCTTAACTTTCTGACAAGTTAAGCAAGTCGATACGAATTCTGCCACATCATTCTTCATGTTGGGCCACCAGTACGTCTCCTTGAGGTCCTTGTACATCTTGGAAGCTCCTGGATGTACAGAATATGGCGTCTGGTGTGCCTCTTTTAGGATTTGTTCCTTTAAATCCTTCACTTTTGGAACCCAAATCCGACTCTTGAAGTGGATTATTCCATCTGCAGAAGTCGTAAAATCCTTGCCATCCTGATCAGCAAATCGCGCCTTCCTCAACGAAGAGTCTTCTCCCTGATGCGCCTTGATTCTGTCTAGCAAATCTGAGTGAAGAGTCAGTGAATCCAATCTCCCGGTGATTATTTCCAGTTGATAATTACTGATCTCTTTCTGCAACGCCTTGGGAAGTGCTTCAATGGACATCAGTGTGCCTACTGATCTCCTACTCAGCGCATCGGCTACCCTGTTGGCCTTTCCAGGGTGGTAAAGGATTTCGCAGTCGTAATCCTTTACTAACTCCAGCCATCTTCTTTGCCTCATATTCAGCTCCTTCTGAGTAAAAATATACTTGAGGCTCTGATGATCTGTGTAGATCTCGCACTTGTTTCCATACAGATAATGTCTCCATATCTTAAGTGCGAAGACCACCGCTGCTAGCTCCAAATCGTGCGTAGGATAATTCTGTTCATGATTCTTCAGCTGTCTTGATGCATAAGCTACTACCTTTCCGTCCTGCATTAGAACTGCTCCTAACCCAGTCTTAGAAGCGTCGCTGTAGATTACGAAATTTCCCGCATCAACATTAGGAATGATGAGCACCGGGGCACTTGTCAGCTTTTTCTTCAGCTTCTGGAAGTTTTCCTCGCACTTTGGAGTCCATTCGTACTTTTTGTCCTTCCTGGTGAGGGCCGTGAGGGGTGCTGCTATCCTGGAGAATCCCTCTACGAAGCGTCAATAGTATCCAGCGAGCCCTAGGAAGCTTCTTATCTTGGTAACGTTCCTGGGGGTCGGCCATGAGCTAACTGCTTCAATCTTCGCTGGATCTACAGAAACTCCCTCTTTTGATACTACATGCCCCAAAAAGTGAACCTTCTCCAGCCAAAATTCGCACTTCGTGAATTTGGCGTATAGCTGATGTCGCCTCAACATTTCCATTACCAGCCTGAGGTGCTGTTCATGCTCCTCTTTGGATCTCGAGTAGATCAAAATGTCGTCGATGAAAACGATGACAAATTTGTCCAAGTATTCCTTGAAAATTCGGTTCATGAGATCCATGAATGCAGCTGGGGCGTTCGTCAATCCGAATGGCATTACTAAAAACTCGTAATGCCCATAGCGCGTCCTGAAAGCCGTCTTGAACACATCCGACTCCTTGATTCGAAGTTGATGATAACCTGATCGCAAGTCCACTTTGGAGAACACTTCTGCTCCTCTAAGCTGGTCGAACAAATCGTCGATCCTGGGCAGTGGGTACTTGTTCTTGATCGTCAGCTTGTTCAATTCTCTGTAGTCGATGCACATGCGCAACGATCCGTCATTCTTTTTCACGAACAGGACAGGTGCTCCCCATGGAGAGTGGCTTGGTCGGATGAATCCTCTGTCGAGTAACTCCTGCAACTGTACTTGGAGTTCTCTTAGCTCGGCCGGTGCCATTCTATACGGCGCCTTTGACACTGGTGCAGCTCCGGGTAGCAACTCGATCTCGAAGGAAATCTCACGCTCCGGTGGAAGTCCGGGTAGATCCTGAGGAAAGATGTCCAGATATTCCCTAATAATAGGAACTCCTTCCGGTGTCAATTCTTCTTCTTGCTCCTTGTCCACCAAATTAGCCAAATATCCTTGGCATCCATTGGCTAACATTTTCCAGGCTTTCATTGTGGAGATGAGCTTTGTGGTGGAACGTCGGGACTGTCCTTGAAAACTGAAATCCTCATCGTCGCAGGGGCTGAACATGACGTTACGCTTTCGGCAGTCGATCTTTGCGTTGTGACGGCCTAAGAAGTCCATCCCCAAGATCACATCGAAATCGTGTAGCCTGATTGCGATGAGATCTGCGAGTAATTCTCTGCCATTGATCCTAACAGGAACATTTTGGATCCAAAAGTTGGACCTCAAAACTTCTCCCGATGGCAAAGATGCTGAAAAGGTCTGCTCTACTCTACTCCCGACTCTGCCTAACTTCTGAGCGAACTCCATCGATATGAACGAGTGGGTAGCGCCAGAATCAAATAGGGCAATTACATCATAGGTGGCGATAGAAAGCTGACCTGTCACCACGTTGGAGGTGCCCGCTTCTGCATCTCCCCTTGTATAAGCGTAGATCCTGGCCTGTGGCTCGGGTGCCTCCAATCTACCCTGGGCAATCGATGGACCTTCGAGTGTAGCCTGGACTGCATGTAATTGCTGGTGTTGGGGGTTTCTGTTCGGATAGGGCTGATACTGCTGCTGTGTGTTCTGAGGACAGCTTCTCGCGTAGTGCCCTTCTTTTCCGCAGACATAGCAAGTGTTGGTCCCCTGACGACAGACACCCGGATGCTTCTTACCACACTTGTTGCACTGAGGGTAACTATTCTTGTTCCTCTCGTTGCCTTGGTTGTTTCTCTTCTGGGGGAAATTTCTCTGCTGTCCCTGGTTGTTGAAATTCCCCTTCCGCTTGTTCTTTCCGGGTTGTCGGGGACCTTGTGCATTGGGGTTGCTGGACTGGGCTTGTGGCTTAGCTTCCGTGGATTGACGGGATTGGTTCGTCTTGGCTAGAGCTTTCTCTTCTTTCTTGGACTGGTAAAATTGGGCTCTGGCCTCCTTATCCCTGTTGATCCAATACTCGGCTCTCAGGGCTCTCTCAATACAGTCCGACACTGCTACAGGGGGACTGTTTCCGGCGCTCACTTGGCGGGCAATATCCGTGCGGAACATCTTCATCATCAACCGCACTTTCTCAGTTTCACTGGTAATTAAGTTCGGGCACAACCGGGCCAATTGCTCGAACTTCTTGACAGCTTCCATCACTGTCATGGAGCCTTGAGTGAAGCTGGTGAGTTCGTCCTGCTGGGCAGCCAGGACTTCTTTGTTGTAGTACATAGCCCTGAACTCGTCCACGAAGTCTTGCCAGGACATAGTCAGCACATTTCTTCTCATCTGCACTGTTATCCACCAGTGCCTCGCGTCCTTTTTCAGCGCAAAGGATGCACAGAGTACTTTCTCTTGCTCGGTCAGGCGCATAAAGTCCAGAATGACTTGCATGTCGATCAGCCAGTTGTCGGCTGCTATCGGATCAATTGGCCCCTCGAACTCGGGCGCCTTCATCCTTCTGAACCTTTCATACAGAAGGTCCTCTCTCACCGGCTGTGGCTGCATCTGTACTTCAGCCGGGGCTACTGGAACCTCAGCGTTCCGCGGAATTTCCTGCCTGACCTCTGGTTGGGCTACCGGAGGAATGTTCGGCACTTGGGGTGCTACGGGAGGAATAGGTTGCACTGGCGGCACTGCCGGAGGGACTGGCTGTGCCGGTGGTGGAACCTCTTGGACTCTGGGTCCCTGATTCTGCTGAGCTAGCTGCTCACGAATAAGAGTCATCTCTTGTTGCTGCTCTTGCAGCTGGCGTTGTATATTTGCAAGTATGGCGGTCAAATCCTGTGCTGGAGGATTTACCGGCATTGTTCTCCTCGGACGTACCATCTTGTAACCTCTATAGCAAGAAAAGATATTAATCACATCTCTTCTTTCATATAATTATTATCATTACATCATAAAACATCACAACATGCATGTAACATCGTAATATACTTGTATCTTGCCATAACTCAAAGGCAGATATTTAATGACATATTTACTTGTAAAAAGAAACTCGTAAAGAGAAATGAAAATATCATTTGATTTCATTTAACCCGTGTCTGCACGGTCTCTTTGTACATAATCAAAATACAAGGCTTTTCAAAATACATGATTCCCTCGGCATTTTTCAAAAAGGTGTCGGGTACTGATATATATACATAATTTCAAAAAATACTTGTCACTTACAAAAATACACATGGTTAAAACAACAAGATGGAAGTGATCTAACACCTTCCATCGTACATAAGGTACATCCTAACGTCCGAATATACATAACACAATATAATAAAGTTCTAATACAAAAGAAAGAGGGTACAAAACAAAACGGCCCTAATCTAACGGATGACCTCGATCTCAAGCGCGGATATATCAGGAATCCGTGTCGTCCCCTAAATCAGTCTTCCCAGTCCCCGTCATCTGGAACGATGTGATGTGGCTCGTCCTCGAGGGGAAACTCTTCGGGATCCTCCTCGTCGTCCGGAATCTCCTCGGGATCTTCCATGTCTTCATCGTCGTCCTCCTCATCTTCATCATCACTGGATATGATGATGAGTGGATTCTGGTCGTGCTCCATCTCATCCTCAAGTGGTCCGACCTCATACTGTGGCTCTTCGTCCTCGCCGGCATGCGGCCCCACCTCATACAGTGGCTCGGGCTCATCAGCATCATCGACTGGGGGCTGCTCAGGGTTCGCTGGAGCATCATTCCCGGCGTTTTGAGCAATGATCTCTGCCGCTAAGATATCGTCGAGGGTTCCAGCGACGGTCGAGTGTAGGGTAGGCTGCGGAACATGCTGTCTGATGTGAGGCGGCGTTCCGTTCACTAGTAGAGTCACTGCCTCCAACTGGGGCTCCGGAAGATCCTGGGGTACATGGGGATGCATCATCTCCTCAAACCTCCACCAGTAGTGGATCATCGTCTCGCCCGGGTATGCGTGCCAGGCCTGAGATAATATCTGGTACCGTGTATGACGCATATTACGGTAAATATCCGGATCTCTAGCAGGTGCACCCTCATCTCTGGGTGGGAGTGGTCCGTAGCGCTCTAACATCACCGCACGAAACTGTGCCCAGGTGCGACTAGGCACCTGACGCTCACCAATGTCGATCCACCATAGCCGCGCATCTCCGTAAAGACATTTAGCAGCGAGCATGATTTCTAGATAGTCCGGGATGTGACACATCAAGAATGTTTGCTCCATATCATGGAGCCACGCCTCGACGTGCACTGTACGCCTCGTGCTGTCAAAGGATAGGGGGTGTGCGCGGAAGAAAACCGTAACGGAGTCTCTATCCTCTTCGGTCATCATGGGGTCCATCGTACCGTATCTAACACGCAATACTTAACTATAAGCATACACATATAAAACATAAAGTAAATCTAAACTTACATATGGTGGCGGCGATGGCAGGCAGACCGTGAAATGATGTCGCAGGAAACCCGCTCTGATACCAATCTGTGACGACCCGCCTTGCACAGGCCGTCACTTGACTTAACTTGCTTGAACTTAAACTTGTTTTATCCCATTTTTAATCCTGAAAATAAGTGGGGATTTTTTTTTTTTTTTTTTAAATAGCGGAAGCATTATACTTAGAGAATATTTACATACACTCATACGTAAATAAAATAACTGTCTGTTTTCTCAAAATAGATATATTAATAAAATCCTTCTGAGTTGCGAACCCCAACCCGTTCATCATTTCACAGCCACCGGCTTCACCCTCCACCATGCAGTTAATTCAAAACAGGCTGTTTACCTACAGCATAAACTTCAAACAATGAGCGAAAGCTCAGCAAGTACAACTCCTATACCGCGAATCAATTAAATGAAACATACATAACCTTTTTCATGGCATCTTAAACATGAAATCATAAACATGGCATCATATCATCGATTTCTTCATCTTAAACATGACGTTCTATCGTGAAATGCATGAACCGTTTATGTCCAGTTATGCTTGCTTTCTTGTATCACACTTTATCTTGTTAATTTTACTTGTGGGCCCGTTAACTTGATGTGCTCGTACCCGGCGCGCAGCTTGAGGAGATTACCCAAGCTTTCGACCCGATCGTCATCAGGGGGCACGACACTGGCTCTTGTGGCCTTTTCTCAAACGTTTTGTTTGTATGTCTTTCTTGACATCTTTCCACTTGATAGATTAGTGAGCATACTTATATGATGTCTCCTAATCTCATGTTCTATCAATGCATGAACAGGCGTACTTTTTCATGTAAGCATAATCACAATACTTGAAACATATTTTTAAAAGCATGGCATTAGCATTTGAAACATTCATCATACAGTAAGCATATTGCAACCATCGAGCAAATCATCAAATAACACTTAAACAGTGTAAAGCAAACATGTTAGGTAAACATACAACTCTAGCCTATGCTGTAGGTGGCGTTGTACTTACTTTGTTTTCGTTGTTCGCGTGATCGAATTTCCCTTTCCCGAGCACGCTCGCAGGTCACCTCCTGCCCATGGACGTTTACACGTGAGATCTCTATTCTAGGATCGTTTAATGTCGGATGAAACCAACATATATATATTTCGGTTATATGTCCCTCTACTAATCACATGTGAAGGGGTCACACGGCGTAACCCACAACAGAAATATTAATTAAGGGTTCATGTAGAGAATCATAATCTTAACTTAAACCTTAATCCGTAAGGTTAACTCTGGGCTTGGGCAGGGCCCTAGTAACTCGGAATAATTTTCCGGCTACTAACGCAGTATCTTACTCATTTTAATCTTGAAAACCTTGAACTTGTTTAAAAATATCATTTTCTTGTTTATTTAAGTAAGTTTGGTGAATAGCACCCAAACTTGTCTTGAAAATTACAAAACACTTGAAAATATTTCTATAAAACATTTGGGGATCGAAAACCGCCTTTGGAACGGTTTTCGGGTTTGAAAATGATGTTTGAGAGTTAGAAAACGTTTTTCCTAGTCATTGGTCTAGACAATCCCGTGCATGAGATTTTGCTCACTGCACGGCTTTTGTTTGAAAATTCATAACTTAAAATCTAAAACGAATTTGGAAACGATTTCTTCATAAAGTTGTAGTTAACAAAAAGATCTAAAACTTTCATGTTTTGAACATTTTCTGATTCTGGCTCAATTGATACCAGTTTTTGTTTGAACACATGTGAATCGTTGGAACTTGGTCACCCTGACCAGTTCTCGGTTTTTCTTAAAAACAAAGGCCATTGGAGCCTTATTTTTGAAATCTGTCCGCGTTGTCCCCTAGGAAACACCCTAATGAACAACTTTCGTGTTTTAAGTTTTTACCCATTCGGCCTCTAAGGACCTGTAAATTCCACTTTTCCGAGCTGCCGGGTGTTGGACCCGAGAGCAGTTTTGGTGTTAGTCCAAATTTTACGTCTCTATGCGTCGTTCTAGCTCGACCGCCCAATGCGGGACCTACTAACACATGCACGTCCTCTAACGTCCCTCATACACATAAAATTTTAAATCCCGTGTTTGCGGATTCGACTCAAGGCCGAGACCCCTTGGTCCACGGTTTTGAGAGAGAAACATACAAAACATACATACAACAAAACTCAACCATAACATCATACAAACCCTAGAACATGCATCTAGAATTTTTTTAAACATATTAGGGACATAAAACCCTTAAATAGAAACCCTAGCATGCATCTCTAGCACACAAAAATCATAGATCATAACACCAACCAAACATGCAAAATAATCACCTCAAAAACCTAAATCAAGCATAAAAATATAACCTAAGCTATTTAGGGCTAAAACCGAAAATTATGAGCTTAAGCTCTTACAACTTTTTGTGCTTGAAATACAAGGTAAAACCCTTGAGAAAATGAACCAAAAATTTGAACCAAGAACTAGTGTAAAGTTCGGATTTTTACCTCAAAAATCGGGGTGTCACTAGCTTGATCCTAGTCGAAATCTAGCCTCCAAAGTGCACGGTTTTGACCTCAAAAATGGTCACAAAAATTTGTTAACTTCCTCCCCAACCAACCTTGGCAAAAGAAAAGAAAATGACCAAAAATCTTACCTTAAAATCCGTGGATCTCCTTGAGAACCAACTCACAAAATGGTTGGTTTTTCTTGGCTCTAGATCACACCTTCACTCAACCCTTGATTCTAGCCAAACCCGAAAATTTTTTTCTTGGATTTTCTCAGCTCCCAAACACTCGGCAAGATGGTAAAGAGAGGGGAAAATTTTTTGAACAAATCTCTCCTTTGAACTCACAAGAAAACCAAAGGCTTTAGGGGGTTTTCTCACCAAAATTTTTGGCTTAACTCTCTTGATCTCTCTCTCTCTCTCTTCTCTCTCTCTCTCTCTCGGATTTTTGGAGGAGATTTTCTGAATGGTAAGGCTGATAATGAGTTAAGGGCTGCTGTCTTTTTGGGGTTTGAAATCCCTAGGAATAGTGCCTCTAGCTAGGGGAAATCCTAGCTTTCTTTTCCAAGGCAAATTTGCTTCCAATCTTGGTATTTGGTCCTCAACTTTTGCAAGCTATTGCCCAAAAGGGGGCTTGGAGTGGCCGGCCATGAGGGGGTGAGAAATGGGGAGTGGTTGACAACTCATAGATGAGGTGTCACATGCTCATTGGTCCAAGTGTGTGAAGGGTTATGTTCTAACTTAGCTTAATTGTGATGTAATTAAGCTTAAAGGCTTGTTTGGTTCAATCTTTTTGAAAAATTGTGTAATTTCAACACATTGCAATAAATTTTAATACTGAGGTGCTTAAATACTCAGTATCAAAAATTACATTGCATTTAAAATTTTGATCTGTGAAAAACTCGATCGGAAAAATTTTTCTCTTATTTTTCCGAATCCTTTCGCCCTGAACTCTAGCTTAGTATGCTTGATTTTTCTAAGGTGATTTTAATTCTATTCAAACTCATCTTGATCAAGAAATGAGTTTTTAGCAGTAATTTCGCTTGTACTGCGATCATAAAATTCTTGTTTGACGTTTTCGACCGTTTTGGTCTAACTGACTTATCGGTCAACGTCGACTTGTCTTGAAATGTGCAAATACGACCTCCTTTCACTCATAAAGGTCTTTTGCAAGTTCATGCAATTTGTTTTTGAGTCTTAATAAATCTTAAGAACTCTTGTCACAAAATTAAGTTCTAGAACGAACTTCCTCATGAAATACCGATTACGGTAAATATTTACACGAAATTTCTATAAAATGTGAACCGAAGAAATTCGGGTGTTACATTAGTTCTCCAAAAGTGACCAAAACAGAAAGAAAACCACTAGGTTACCTTTAATAACACGTCCTCTAACTCCACTTCACACTTCTTCGAACTTGGTAATGTGGTTGCTTTGAGCTTGAAAATGGAGAGAGTAGGGTGCTAGAGGGGTGTTGGAGATGGAAAATAGTGGTGGTTGTTTTTGAGCTTGGTGGTGGCTAGAGAAGCTAGGTTTTTGAGCTTAACTAGTGTGAGAATGAAATGAGATGTTAGGGTATGTTTTCAGTCAATATGTGTCTTGAATGGGGCTGTCTTTTGAGGATAAAAGTGGAAAATATTTCTGATTTCCAGCTTGAAATGGTGCCACTTTGAAGGGGTTTTTGATGTGGTGCTTTTGTTGTATAAAATGAAGACAAATGGTCCCTTTCAACTTGTACCTCTAGGTCATTTTCAAGCACTTGCTTCTTGTCATTTTTGCCTAAATCAATCATACCAATTCTTACTTGTGTTTGCATGCATGCACAACACATCACTTTCACGTTAATTCAAACCTCCTCTTGCTTGTTTGACTAGAATTCTAGATCTCCCCCTTAATTTCCCATTTTCTTTTTTTGTTTTTCTTTCACCCAAGTTTTTCACCATTGATGAAAAGTTGTCATATTTGATCTCAACCATTGGATCTTCCACTACAACAATCCTTGACCTAAGCTTCCATTGATCACTTTAAATCAAAACTTTGGTCATTGATTTGCCTAGGATCCCTTAACATAAAATCTATACCATTGATTTCAAATTTAATCACAACTCTTGATCAATCCTCCACCTTCAGATCTACTCATACTAAATCCTAACCATTCATCTCCTATCTTTATGATACATTAATTTTCCTAATCATACTCTCAATACTTAAATATTGATATGACTAAAATAAATACTAAGGTCATCAAATTGACCTACAAATAATTGAGGTTCCTTCTCAAAAATTAACATTTATCCCTATAAGACGACATTTTAAATTTTTCGTATAAATTTATATGTTGTTCAAACCATTTTTTACATATCTATAATTTCTCATTTAAATAGAGAAATTCAACATTGTTAGATCATCGACATTATTATACGGATGATACATATAAAATCATTCATGATCTTGAAATTTGATATTATAAAAAAAATTCATTAAAAGTATATTAATAAAAGAAATTCATAATAATAATTTATGAAATCAAGTTTACGAATTTCTAGGGCATCACAGGCTTAGAGCTCATAATTTCACACAGAGCTAGGGGATTTCGACATGAGAAATAGAATGAAAAAAAAATCAATTGAGTACCACTACCAAGCGTGACAACTGGTTTTGATATGAACCACTACATTGACAAATTAAATTTAAAAAAAAAAAAAAAAAACACAAAAAAGATCAAAAGAAAAATAAAAAAGAAACCAAAAACAAAGCCGCCAGCCAATGTTTAATACAACAACGAGTTGACTTACGATGACTTGTATTTATTTAGGCTCTGTTACGTATTCAAGTTTAACTCCAACTATACTGTGTTTTTTCATCTCAGTTTTTGTCTTTTTCTGAAAAATCAACAAAAATTATAACTAGTTTTTGAAAAACTAACCAACTCCAACTTAAAAATCTCATCTCCAACTGACGAACCAAACGCAAGCTTAATTTTTTTAACACAAAAGAAAAATGAGAATTTTTATGATCAGATATTTAAATTTTTTTAGCACTGTGATAAAAAACTGTCGTTTAAGTAATTATATTATTTTTTTATATAACTAGAAACATTTCTATGTTAGAGTAATTGGAATGGTCCCTGAATTCTTTTAAAGGTGACGATTTAGTCCTTGTTTTTTAAATTTTGGTCTAGAAGACCCCAAACTCTCTAAATTTGGCGATTTTAGTCATTTCCGTCCAATTTCTACAAATTTCTAATGAAATATTTCGCAAACGATCATTTTTTTTGTAGTAAAAAGACCAAAATACCTTTCAATTTTCTCTTTCCCCTAAATTCTCCCAAAAATCCCCTAAACTCTCTCTACCTTTGACGATAGCCTCCATCTCTGCCAATGGCCTTCATTTTCGGCGACGCCAGCTCCCCCCCCCCCCCCCCCCCCCAACCCCCTATTTCTTCTCCGTTGCCGAGATCACCCCTACCCCCACAACCAGCCCCAGTTGTGCGACGAACTCCGACTCCTTTCGATTTGGGTTCTCCCGCCATCAAAATCGAGGCTCCAGCCCCCCTCCCCCCCACATTTTTTATTTGGGTTCGCCACCCCCCCCCCCCCCCCCCCCCCCCGCGCCGTCAAAATCGAGGCTCCATTCCCCCCCCCCCCCCCCCCACCCCCCCAACAACCAACTTCTTCCCTCCCTCGCCCCCCACCATTGAAACCAAGATTCCCCTTCCCCCCACTTTCCCACAATGACTGACTCCGCCCCCTGCCCTCGAAACTGAGGCTCCACTCCCCCCCCCCCAACGTTTTTGATCTAGGTTCGCCCAACAACGACCAACTCCGCCCCCCCCCCCCCCGGTCCTCGTTGTAGAAACCGAGGCCTCACTTCCTCCTCTGTTTTCAATCTGATTTCGCCCCCCCTCCCCCCCAACCAGTCATTTTTGATTTGGGTTTGCCCCTCGGGCGATCTGAGTTGGCTGCTTTAGATCGGAGGGGAAGAAATGGAGAGAGAGAAAGGGAGGGGGGGGGGGGGGAGGGGGGAGAGAGAGAAGAAATTAAGGTTTGTTTAATGAGTTTTTATTATTTTTATTTTTATTTTTGTTAAATTAAATTTACTATTAAATTACTAACTCAAAAATTAGAAATTTCACGGAATTGGATGGAAATGACTAAAATTGCCAACATTTAGAAAATTTAGGATCGTCTCGGTCAAAATAAAAATAAAAAACAGGAACCAAATCATCACATTGTAAAGAGTTCAATGACCATTTGGGCCAATACTACTTATTCACATGGACACTTATACATCATATTTTGATATTTTTAATTTAACTATTGACAAAAAAAAAAAGTTCTTATTAAAACAACATAACCAAAAAGTTCTCCTTCTCCAACCGAGTTCTCTCTTTTCCAAAAAGTTCTTATATATTTATGTAAAATTTGAATTCCTTAGGTAGAGATTTCCAAGAAAAATAACCATAATATTTTCAGAGGACAAGAACAAAATAATAATAATGATAATAACATTGCAATACAACACACACACACACACACACACACACACATATATATATATTCTCTTTCCAAATGGCCACTATCCCTAACCAACCAACAATTATTGGCCAAAGCATTTATAAAAGTTAAAGATCTATTGAAGGCCTCATGAGGAAGCAAATTTACAAACATTTCCGAGCAAATCAGCACGGTGAGACGTGTAAAACAAACATTTTAAACAATTCAGAACAAAAACCAAAAAGAATCCTCAACAATTAAGCAAAAAGATGTGGAAATGTATGTCCTTTTTAGTAGGACAATTGTTGGGAAAACCACCAATTAAACTTTTTCCTCTTTGATAAAGTGGGTTATCCAAATAAGTTTCCACAAGGCCAACAAATCAATCAAAACAACAAAATCAAAATAATCAACCACACAAGAGACACCTTATTTTTACGTGGAAAACCCTCCAACGTGAAGGGAAAAACCACGGGACCGCAGTCCGATATTAACTTCCACTATATCAATAATAACGGACTTACAAAGTTCTCTCTAGATACAACTAGAGGCTCACAATCATCAAGATAAACACAATCTTAGCTAAACAACAAGGTTCATCATCTACAAGATGGATTTCAGCACATAACATCAAAAGAAGATAATTCTAGGTCTCAATTGGGTATTAGGGAGAAGCAAATTTGATACACCAATTCATAAATCGGAAGCGGTAGATGAGAAGATCTCGTTGCAAGGATTCACCACGTCAAATTTGGATACAAACTGACTTTGTTTCACCATTCAATCGTCTTACACAAACGAAATATCATGCATACTCCTTTGTTTATCAATCTTGACATACTTTACTTGCCTTTTAGCTTTACATAACTGCAGGCAATCCAAGTGAAGTATGTTATTCAATACTATAAGCTCTAATTTAAGAAACGAATTGAACAGAATTGGAGGTTTTTGAACATTTTGTTTGTCGGTAACTTTGGTTGAAAATTTGATTTTTTTCCCCTACTGTTTCAGCTCTCAAAGTGGTTCTGCTGAAACATTCAACGTTGCAGCTAAGAAAAAGTTCCTAGTTTAAAGCCAACACCAAAACTAAAGAGTTTGAAACTTTTCAGTTCCCTTTTGAAGCTGAGGAGTTTACCAGGCACACAAGCAAAGCCTCGCAGCTCTTGGAACATTGATTCGTTCAAGTTGGGAAGTCCGCTTTCCTCCACACATTTCCGTGAAATGCCTGCTTGCATTAGAGACAAGGTATTAATTGAATATGGAATTCTTTATCTAGCAGAAGGATTTCCGGTTTTTCCTGAAATTGTTGATGATTAGAAAGAGGATTACCGCAATTGAAGCTTTACTTGCTAAAAGGAGCTGTACATGGTTCAAGGCTTGAGTATTAGCTGCAATCTCTTTGATCATAACATAGAAGTCCATCCAAATCGATATAGGAAGAAAACAATGCTTCTTTTAATGAATGACAAGAGTTTGCAGCAAAAAAAAATACAACAATACACATCAGGATAACATACGTAGTAGATTTACAAAACAAAATTAGAACAAAAAGAAACGATTTAGACAGGGATGTGGAAATAAGTAAAACTTTTATATAAATGTACGTTTTACAATATCAAGATGAATGTGATTGATCAAACAACGAATTATTATAACTCAACATATAAAGAGAACCGTGCAGCAGAAAGATGATTTACTTTCATTTTTTTTTCCCCTTCTCTCGCTAACATTGGTCAGAAAATATGAATATGATATCTGATGAACAATCAAAATTTCATAAATTTTTACTCACAACTCCCAAGTCTGAACCACCATGACGATCACTTCTTTGCTGCTTTAAACCAGATACTTTAATGTTTCCTGCCATAGAAAGAGAAAATAAAAATTATGTATCTAGTTAGTTGGTTTGGAATGCAAGCAATTCAGATTGAGTAAATAACATTCTCCGTTTAGGCACAAAACTTGATTACTCAATTAATAAGCAGTAATATACAAAACAAAATGAACAAAACTTGCGATTTTTGTTTATTTTCACAAAACCTTGGTCAGAGATTTGGTTTTTTCCCCTACTGTATCAACTTTCATGGTTGTTCTGCTTGAGTGTGCAACGTCGTGGCGAAGAAAAGTTCTTAGTTCAGCCAAAACCAAAGAGTTGGAAACTTTTTTGCTCCCTTTGGAAGTTGCAGAGTTTACATGGAAGATGTGAGCAACTTGAAGAGCAGCCACATGAAAAGACCAGCTGCATCAGCCTCACAGCACACAGAGCAAAGCCTCGAAACACTCAGAATGTTGATTCTTTCAAGTTTGTGGAGCCCGTTCTCCTTCACGCCTTTCCTTAAAGACATTCATGCATAACAGACAAGGTATTAATTGAATCTGAAATACCTGACTTGGAAGAGGGATTTTCAGTTTTGCCTTAACTAGTTGATTATGAGAGAGAATTACGACAGTTGAATCCCTACTTACTACTCCCCCGTAAGACAATTCAAATCTTTTATTGATATGACTCTGCGATATATATATATATTAACAACGCAAATGAGAACAACATGCATTGTAGATTTCAATAAAAAAAACAAAGAAAGAAAAAAAGGAAAAAAAAAAAAAAAAAAAAAAAGCTCACTGGAAGAAAATTAATTCAAAATAAGTGGAACCTACTTTGACTAACAAAGTGCTGCCACATCAGTTGTTACATATCGGCATTGCTTAGTCAAAAACTGATTAAAACTGCAGAGTATTGGCCATAAGAATCAAGATCAATCTGCAACTCCAAATAGCCATACAAATATGTCTTGTGGTTGAAGCTAAAAAGCTTTGACATAAGTGCTAGCAAGATAAAAACTAAATAAAAATTGTTTGCAAATCAATATAAACACACACAAAAAAGCAGAGGCTTACCACGCCAGACTCTTTTTGGTGGGTGATTGTATACATGGGATGTGCATCGTCAAGATTTGATTGAACGTTTGAACCATGAACATGGCATTTTTCCTACAAGCTTCAACCAACACTGTAGAAATACAAATCATAATAGTGATATCTCTAAAAAACAGGTTAGCCAACCTATCTCAATATCCTAACACAGTGGTCACAACTCACAACCAACCTTTTCAAAATACTTTTTCTTGAGCATTAAGTAATGATCCACTTGGGCCACTTCGACAAAGAATTGACTTGGAGTGGGAGTCTCTCAACTTGGGCCACCTTGTTTATGAAAGCTGCTAGAATATTTGAGGTAGAGAGAAAGTAACATGTAGTGTGCAACGCTGCAGCCAAGAAAAGTTCTCAGTTTAAAGCCTACACTAAAACTAAAGAGTTTGAAACTTTTCAGTTTCCTTTGGAAGTTGCAGATACATGACACATTCAAAAAAAAAAAAAAAAAAAAAGTAGAAATTCAATTCAAAGGAGACAGAAATTTATTATGGATGCTGTATTACTATACCTCAATGCTTGGTATGAGAATCCTCAAGGCCATTTCGAGGCAATCCTGAAATGTTATACAGCTTTCGCATGATAGCTTCAAGCTTACCATCTCGTTGATAATCAACTAGATACAAAACTTAAAATGTTCCTGCAACAAAATGCAATATAAGATCAAAGTGTCCAGTTAATTTGTATGGAAGGGAAGCATATTAGAGAAGCATTATGCAACAATGTCTAATGAGCTGAGAGGTCACCTGTTTATAAAGCAAAACTTGTCCGCCTTTTTGCGTTTTAGTGGAACATCACTCTCGTTGGACTTTTTTTCCCCTTGTTTCTTTCTCTTTTTTCATCTTCCATAACTAATAAACACCTGTTGCGCCAATAATTTTTCTACTAATAGTCTTCTTAAGTTCTTGCTCCCACTGGACATAAGAGTGGAAATAAAAAAAGTAAGACTATTAAGAGAGTCAACACCAAAACATGGAAGATGTGGGCAAACTTGAAGAACAACCATGGGATATAGGAAAGATGGTCAATCTTTTTAAGAGTTATTAATTGAAAGTCAAGAACTTGTTAAAATTACATTAAAAAAAAAAAGATGAATATATATATATATATATATTCAGACAAATTTGATTAACAGATTTATGCATCTCTATAAAGTTTATTCCAGAACCATTGAATTGATGCTAAAAAAACTCCACTACAACAAGCAACCAAATCTTCTTTTAATTAATATATATTTTTTTTAACTCGCGGTTATAAGATTTGTCATAAACATCACTGCAAAAACAGAGAGCACACAGCATCACAGGGAACAAAAAGTATAATGATTTAAGGGGAAAAAAAAAAACACACATACACACACACACGCTTCTAGTTGCAAAAAGTTTTTGGAAAGAAAGAAACTTAACGAAAGGATCTAACGAAGGCAAAAAATTGAAGTGCCAATAAATACCTGAACGAAAAGCGGTTGGGTAGAATGAATCACGAAATAATCTCACCATTGATTGTAACACAGAAGATGCGATCAATTATGTTCCAATACTCACCCTTGTCCCTTATGCACTTTTTCTCAAGCAGAGGGCATTTGAAGATGCTTAATTCTTGAAGAGAGGTTGGAAGCCCTTCTTCTGGGATTGTCTGGAACTCAGGGCAGGAGGAAATGTATAGAGATTTCAAGGAGGTGAGTTGTTGAATCCCATTTTTGTCAAGGGCTTTCAGTCTTGGAAAATGCCCAATATAAAGATGGGCAATGTTAGTAGGCAATAGCCCTTCCTCTGGAAAGGATTCCTCATCTTCATTTCCTCCCCTAATTAAAAATCTTGTAAGATTGGGGAGTGTTTGCAAATTCCAGTTTGCACGGGATGCAACGAGTTTATGGCAATGCCAAATGTAAAGAGAAGACAAACTAAAGGGCAAACCACCCTCAGGAAAAGACTCAATCTCTGGACAATTAAAGACGAACAGTGTGTTCAAAGATGGGAGTTGGTCATGCATTTTCTCTGGCAACAACTTCAATTTGTTGCAAAACCAAATAAAAAGGAATGTCAGGTTGGGGGCACGCAATCCACCGTTAGGAAATGATACAAAACTGGGACATGACTGGATCAACAGAGAAGATAGAGATGAGGGGGATTGGCCATCAGAAACTGAGAGGGATTCTAGACCTTCCAACCCATAAATATGAAGTTGTTGGAGCTTGGGAAAGGAATCAAGGGGGAAGGATCTAAGGGAATCAAAACTTTCCTCAATGTGAAGTTTTTGAAGCGACTTGTGAAGCTGGTGATTCAAAGTAAATTCTAATCTCTTACAGCAACTTACATCAAGCGTTTCCAGAGTGGTCGGCAGATATCCACTAATATCAATGGAACTCGTAATATTTGATATCTTCAGCCTTCGAGGGGAAGATTCCTTGTGCTTCAAGGCCTCAAATAGTGAATTCATCTGCCCTTCGTTTTTACAACCATCCACCTCTATATCACTAACACTTGGCATTCTTGGGAGTGAAAAAGCAAGCTGCCCCTCACATTTAACTTTAAGCTTTCTTAATGATGGAAGAAAGCTCGGCAGATCCCCGATAAGCTTGTCGCAATTCACAATCTCAAATTCTCTGAGCTTTTTGAAGGTCCCAACATCGTGTTCTTCCATTTGAATCCATTTCTTCCAAGATGACATCCCACTGAACTTTAAGACTTGTAACGACGGAAATGGCTTTACCACAGAGCCTGCATTGCCATAAAATTCTGGACCAACAGTCACTACTTTATGAAAAGCTGAAATGTAGAGAGTTTTGAGTGAAGGTAGTTGTCCAAGTGGTGGCAAGGATGAGCAGTATCTACAATTGGAAAGCTCTACAAAGACCATGTTGGCAAATGACTCGCACCCAACCCAGTTTGGAAATCCTTTGTCTGGATATTGATGAATCTGGAGGCTCTTCAAGGCTCTATTTGGCAATAGCATGTCAAGTACATCCCTTGCCTGAGTTGACTCGTCATTAGTACCATCATAGCTCCATTGCAATTTTAACGTCTCGAGATGCACCTTCTCCGTCAACTTGGCCTGCTCCAAAGCATGCTTAGGATTCAAGATATTTTCTAAATTCTCGATTTGAAGTTCTCCATGAAGATCTGGCAGTTCCTTCAACTCTCCAATTTTTTTCCCACCATCTCTTCCCACAATGAATTTGCTCAATATTTGGAGACCTTTCAGTTTACTTATTTGGGTTGGAATCTCTTTTAGGCTATTGCAAAAACGGATATCAAGATTTCTCAAATTAATAAGATGATGCAAATTCACAGGCAGCTTGAGGAGAGAAGCGCAACCATATAATTTCAGTGTCTGTAAATTGTAAAGCCTACTTAACGACTCCGGCAATGTTGTGATGTGAGTGTAAGAGAAGTCGAGGAAGCGAAGATGACTTTGCTTACCAATAGAATCAGGCAACTGCACAACATTTTGATATCCAGACAAAGAAAATACTCTCAAACACCTCAACTTCAACAAGTCATCAACTACTTTCATTGATATGTTACGGGGTTCATATTCATAATTCTGTGTTGGTAGAAAGGTGCGCAAATGAGATGCTTCTGAAACAGAATTGAATCTCTTATAAGGATCATCACTTGTAGGAATAAATGCAAGATGGCGCACCTTCTTCACACCGTCACTTGAGTTGCCCGATCCTAGTTGTAAACAATATTCTTTGGCTACAAATCTAGCCAAGTCATGCATAAGATCATGCATCACAAAGGAGAAGTTTCCAACACTTTCTTCTTCTCCAAATGGAAAATCACCCGCATGAGTAGCTGACGGTTGAAAAAATGATCTAGAAACTAAATCATTGAAATACTCTTCACCCCATTCTTCTCTTCTCTTTTCTCTACTTGAATTCGGTAAAAGATTTTCTGCCATCCACAATAAAACCAAGTTCTCCTTCTCAAATTTGTAGTCCTTGGGGAATATTGCACAATAAGCAAAGCATCTTTTTAATTGTGAAGGGAGATGGTGGTAACTCAATCTCAAGGCTGGAAGAATGTCACTCCGATCATCCGTCAACTCCCAAATTTCACTCTTCAACATCTTCTCCCATTCCTTAGTATCCAACGTGGAATGCAATAGGCTTCCGAGTGTTTTCGCAGCTAACGGCAAGCCTTTGCATTTCTTGACAATTTCTTTACCAATTCTTTCCAAGTCTGGATTTTTAGTAAAGTCACGATTTCTGGATGCAAGCTTTGCAAATAGTTCCCAGCAAGCTTCCTCTGTTAATTCCCCAAGGCGAAGAGGTTGAACCGTACCCATGAAACAAGCAACATTTTCGATTCTCGTTGTCACAATTATCTTGCTTCCTTGAGCCCCACCTTTGAATGGTTGAGTCATGATGTCCCAATCACTTTGCTTCTCATTCCAAACATCATCGAAGACAATTAGGAACTTCTTTCCCGTTAATTTCTCTTTCAACTTAAGTTGAAGCAAATTTAGGTCCGTCACATTATCCTCCGAAGAAGACGAAGGAAGTGATTGAAGCAATGTTTTCATTACTCGAAAAAAATCAAATTGATCAGAAATGCAGAGCCAGACCCTAACTTCAAAGCAATCAACAACTCTTTTATCATTGTAAACGAGTTGAGCAAGGGTAGTTTTACCTAGCCCACCCATGCCCACAATCGGGATCACACCTATCTCACTGCTAACTTCCTCGTTCGGTAACAACAACTTGATTATATCATTCTTCTCTTTATCTCTACCGTAAACTCCAGACTCTTCTACCAAAGACGTCGAAGGTAACCTCAGGGACAGTCTCTCACCAACATTACTCTCTTGCAGACGGAGGACATCCATGTCCTTCTTAAGATATTCCAACCTCCCAAGAATCCTCTTGATCTTGCTCTCCATATCTCGACCATATGAACTACGAGATTTGGAAAACAAGCTTCTAAACTTTTTCTTTATCTTGGAGAGGTTACATACCTTGCTGGAGCTCGCTTTTAGCTTGGTTTCCACCTTGAGCTGCAGCGCATCGGTTTCAATCTCATCCAACAGGTCATCTGCATCGTAGTAAGCCTCTTCGAGGTCGTCCAGCCACTTGTCCACTCCCGGGTTGTTTCGCATCTGCTTCTGCTCCGCATCATCGAGCACCGCAGTAACAACATGTATCGTAGACTTCAGCTTCCCAAGTAGCTCGTCAAAATTACCGTGTTTGAACTTCCCTCGCAAGTAGGCCAGAACCTCGGGAGAACTAAGCCGGTCAAACAGAATTTGAAGGGAAGCGGAAAGAAAAGCTCCACCAACCAATGCTGCAGCCATGCTTTTTTCTTCGGTAGTTGAGTTTACGAAGGCAAGGATTCACAGAACGAGATTGGAAATGTAGAGAAAGAGAGAAAAAGAGAAAGAAACGAACAAACAAGCACAAAAGTATAGCTACATTACTGCACCAATATTCCTCACTTCTGCCTCTGCTTTTGTTTTTTACTTGGTCTTTCAAACAAGAATTCTTTTGTAAAAGAAAAACGCTAAAGAGCAGGAATAAAGAAAAGGAACAAAACTAAAGTAAAGTGTTTTTCACCAATAACTCTCTTTATCACATAAAAGCTAATGGGAAATAAAATATAGGAACATATCATTGAAAGGAAAAAAAAAAAAAAAAACCCTAAAAAAGGAGAAAGGAGATATTTATTAGAAGAAATTAAAAAAAATGCAGTTGTAATGTCAATACGAATCAAATAAAAGTTAATTCCCTCAATGAAAGGATTTAAAAAAGGAAAAAAAAAATTTGTTCAATACGGTTTATTGTTTATTGCATAGTTTTTCTAATTTCCATTATAAGCTCAATAATATATGAAGTTTTTTCATTCTCTTTGACAGTGTCACATAGATATGTATCTGTGGGACGTTACATGGCT
Organism: Ficus carica; assembly: GCA_009761775.1. NCBI lineage: Eukaryota > Viridiplantae > Streptophyta > Magnoliopsida > Rosales > Moraceae > Ficus > Ficus carica. The sequence goes on from VYVB01000426.1 coordinate 452,025, forward strand.
TACATAAACGTTGGGACGTTACATGGCTTACATAAACGTTATCTTAGGGTCCGTTTGCATCATAGATTACATTGGAATGTGTGGGAATCCGTGCGATATGCAAACTAATTTCTAGGAATCAGCCGTGTGATATGTAAACTGATTTCTAGGAATCAGTTTGATTTGTTAGGAGGCTATGGGTATTATATTACCTATTTCCTTATTAGCTATTTTCCTTTTTTGTCCCTTAATTTCAGGAAGTGATGCTTCCTTCCTTGTTATATATACTTGTATATTTTAGTCTGTAAAATAACAAGAAGACAGAAAATCTTTATTCTCAATTTTCTTCATGGTATCAGAGCCTCCTCTGAGCCATTACTTCTGATGACCAAGTACGGCATGGCCACAGAAAAACAGACTGTGAACCCATTAGGAGTGCCTTCCAATTCCGAACAGCCTATTTCCAACAACCATGGTGGGTCAGACAACATTCCTCTTCCCATTACAAGACACAAACTGAATGAGAACAATTATCATTAGTGGTCTCCATCTGTCATGATATTCATCTGCGGAAAAGGAAAGGATGAGTATCTCACCGACCAAGTTCTTCCTCTGAAGTCTGAAGATCCGAGATACAAACAGCGGAAGATTGAGAATAACATGGTCATGTCCTAGTTAGTCAATTCCATGACAAATAAAATAGGCGAAAATTTCCTCCTCTACAGCACGACACATGAAATCTGGGATGCAGCAAAGGAATTCTACTCGAGCAAGGAGAATACATCAGAGATTTTCGAGATTGAAACCAATCTCCATGATCTTCGGTAGGGAGATCTCTCCGTCACACAATATAACAACATTCTCACCCGTCATTGGCAACAACTAGATGTATTTGAAGAACATCAGTGGGGTTGTCTAGATGATGCAAAAATGTTCAGAGCGATCATTGAAAAGAAAATAAATTTTAAATTCTTAATGGGACTCAACAAGAATCTAGATGAAGGCCGAGGACGAATACTTGGAATGAAGCCCTTGCCAAGCATCTGAGAAGTTTTTTCCAAGGTACGTCGAGAAGAAAGTAGAATGAAAGTTATGCTAGGAAAGTCTCCCACTGTTCCTGTAACCGAAAACTCTACTCTAGCTGTTGGAGGGTTCCAAATCAACAACAATGATATAATCAGCAAAGGAGAGGCAGACCATGGTGTGATCGATGCCGAAAACCAGGCATACCCAAGAGAATTGCTGGAAAATCCATGGCAAACCAACAGATTGGAAGCCCTCAAGACCTGCACCGGACAAGGAAAGCAGAGGAAACCATGTATTGGTAGATGAAGGAACAACCCCCATCGAATCCAGTCCATTCAACAAGGAGCAAATTGAAGCCCTGCAGAAGATGTTCTCACAACAAAATTCTGCCCAAAACACCATTGGAACTGGATCTTTAGCACACAAAGGTAATTACTTGAGTGCTTTCACTGCAAATTCAGAAAAAACAGGTCCATGGATTGTAGACTCGGGAGCGTCTGATCACATGACAGGTGATATCACACTCCCCCTCAGTACTTAAAGGACCTAATCCTAAACTCAGTACTCCATGTCCCAAACTTGGATTATAATATTTTTTCAATCAGCAAGCTCACTCAAGAACATAACTGTGTTGCTAAATTTTCCTAGAATTTATGTGAATTTCAGGATTTGGATTCGGGGAGGACAATTAGCAATGCTAAGATGTGCTCTGGACTATTTCTTCTCAAAGCCGGTGAATCTCCTAGAAGACAAACTCATAATGCAGTTTATGTTGAGTCAAAAAGTCAGTTTGATATAAGTCCCATTTCTTTTGAAAATTCCAGTACGGATAGTGCAATTATGTTGTGGCATTATTGCTTAGGTCATCCTAATTTTGTGTATCTCCAAAAATTGTTTCCCTCTTTGTTCAGAAATAAAAACCCAAAAAAATTTCAGTGTGAAGTGTGTCAATTTTCCAAGCATATTCGTAATTCTTATTATAATATACCATATAAGGCATCTCATCCGTTTTCAATTATTCACAGTGATGTATGGGGACCATCTAGAATAAAAAATGTTACAGGTACTAGGTGGTTCGTATCTTTTGTAGATGATCACACTAGGATCACATGGCTATTTCTTTTGAGAGAAAAATCTGAAGTAGGGCAGATTTTTAGGAAATTTAACACTATGATTCGAACGCAATTCCAAACAAAAATACAAGTGTTGAAAACTGATAATGCAAAAGAGTATTTTGAAACGATTCTAGGTGATTATCTTGTGAGTCAGGGGATTGTTCATCAAAGTTCTTGTATTGATACACCTCAACAAAATGGGATTGCAGAAAGAAAGAATAGACATCTCCTAGAAGTTGCACGGTCACTTATGTTTACCACACATGTTCCAAAGTTTTTCTGGGGTGAGGCAGTCTTAACAGCTGCTTATCTAATAAATAAGATGCCTTTTCGAGTCTTGAACTTCCAAACACCTTGCCAAGTCCTTCGTCAATCTTTCCGTAACACTCGCATTATGTCCACTCTTCCCATGAAAGTCTTTTAATGTTCTTTGTTTGTTCACATACATGCCCAACATCAGAGTAAACTTGATCCAAAAGCACTCAAATGTATCTTTGTCGGATACTCCTCAAATCAAAAAGGGTATAAATGTTATTCTCCAGTCACCAGTAGATTCTACAACTCTATGGATGTTTCCTTTTGCGAACAACAGCCTTACTACAAAGCTGATATTCAGGGGGAGAACTTTACTCAAGAATATCAGCTTTGAGACATTGATACCTTAGATTCATCCAGCAGTCTTAATCCAAACCCGACATAGTTATCTCAGCCATCTTAAATAGATCCGAGTCTAGCTCCTATCATCCATCTCAAACAAATCCAAGTTTACCTCCTATCATCAAGTCTGAGTCCAATTCTCAAACGAGTCCCTACACACCTCAGCGTCCTACTCACACCCAACCTACAATAACTAGTGAGTTACATGTCTACTGTAGGAAATTCCTGACTCGTGAAGGAAGAGAACGGCAGCCACCAGATCAAAGTCATGAATCTAATCCAACTCTAGAACCTCAAAATTCATCAAATAATGCGAGTCCCAATTCTACTTCTGGCAATTCACCTATTGACGATAGACTTATTGCCTTGAGAAAAGGCATAAGGTCTTGCACTCTTCATCCTATTTATAATTTTGTCTCATATGGAGGATTATCACCCAGTCATCGTGCGTTTGTTAGCAGTCTTGACAAAGTACAAGTTCCAAGATCGATACATGAAGCTCTCAATGTACCGGAGTGGAAGGCAGCCATTTGGGAAGAAATTCGTGCTCTGGAAAAGAATGGGACATGGCTAATATCGAAGTTACCGTCCAGAAAACGTGTTGTTGGTTGCAAATGGATCTTCACAGTCAAACATAATGCATATGGTAGTATCAACAGATTTAAAGCTCGACTTGTAGCCAAAGGATTCACTCAGTCTTACAGGGTTGATTACCAGGAGACTTTTGCCTCTGTAGCAAAACTCAATTCCATCCGATACTGCTTTTACTTGCCTCCAATCTAGACTGGCCATTATACCAACTAGATGTGAAAAATGCCTTTCTCAACGGGGATCTGGAAGAAGAAGTTTACATGGAGATTCCACCTAGTTTTGAAACTCCAGCCACTACAAACAAGGTCTGCAAACTCAAGAAGCCTTTGTATGGGCTCAAGTAGTCACCAAGGGCTTGGTTTGACAAATTCACTAGAGCTATCAAGAAGTTCGGGTATGATCAGTGCCAGACCGACCACACTATGTTTGTCAAACACTCATCCTCTGGGAAGAAAGCCATACTCATTGTGTATATGGACGACATCATTCTAACCGGAGATCATGATGAAGAGATACTTAAGCTCAAAAGGTTTCTGGCCAAATAATTTGAAATCAAAGATTTAAGTAACCTCAAATATTTTCTTGGCATGGAAATAGCTCGGTCAAAAAGAGGTATTTCAGTTTCATAGCGGAAGTATGTGTTAGACCTCTTGGAAGAAACATGGATGCTTGGATGTAAGCCAGCTGACTCCTATGGACTCTAACTCAAAAATGGGAAGCAAAGATGATAGTGCACCAGTTGACAAAGGGAGGTATCAAAGATTAGTTGGCAAACTTATTTATCTCTCACATACCTGACTTGATATCAGCTTTGCTGTAAGTGTGGTTAGTTAGTTTATCAATAATCCAACAGATGAACACATGGAGGCTGTGTATAGGATTCTGAGATACTTGAAGATGACATCGGGTCAAGGACTGTTCTTCAAAAAGACAGTTCATAAGGAGGTTGAGATTTTCACTGATGCAGATTGGGCCGGATCTGTAACTGATAGACGATCTACCTCAGGTTATTGTACTTAGGTCTGGGGAAATTTGGTCACTTGGCGAAGCAAGAAACAATCCGTGGTATCTCGAAGTAAAGCGGAAGCAGAATTCAGAAGCATAATTCAGAGCTCTTGAACTTGGCATTTGTGAGGGCATATGGTTGAAAAGAATACTCTGCGAGCTCAGAATTCCAATTATGGGTCCTATGAAAATGTTTTGTGATAATCAGTTTGCAATCAGCATAGCAAAGAATCCTGTGCATCATGATAGAACAAAGCATGTGGAGATCGACAGACACTTTGTCAAAGAAAAGATAGAGGAAGATGTGATATCACTCCTGTACATTCAAACCAATTAACAAGTTGCAGACATTCTTACCAAGGCCGTACCTAGGAAGACATTTGAAGATCTCAATTCCAAGCTAGGTTTACTCAACATCTACAACCTAGCTTGAGGGGGAGTGTGGGAATCCATGTGATATGCAAACTAATTTCTAGGAATCAATCGTGTGATATGTAAATTAATTTCTAGGAATCAGTTTGATTTGTTAGGGGGATATGGGTATTATATTACCTATTTCCTTATTTGCTATTTTCCATTTTTGGTCCCTTAATTTCAGGAAGTGATGCTTCCTTCCTTGTTATATATACTTTTATATTTTAGTCTGTAAAATAACAAGACATAAAATCTTTATTCTCAATTTTCTTCAGAATGTTCATTTAAACTTAATATTTATATTTAAATATAAAATTTAAACTATATATGTAAATTGTATAAAGATAGAAAAATAAATGTGATACGAATTTATAAAAAAAAATGGAAATTAGGATTTGGATTTAAGTTTTTTTTTCCCCCTATATATAATAAAAAAATGATTATAAGGATAAAAATTGACATACCTATATAACCCTCGCGGGTGGATGCCTTCTCACCTGCTATACGGATCCCTAATAAAGTGTATTACCTATATATCCCGACCAACACAATTGGGGCGACTCGAATCCAAGCATTAAGCAAGTAAGAGAGCACCCTACCAACTCACCTAAAGGGCGTTGGTGATTTGGATTTAAGTTGAATTGATGTGAAATAGTGAAATATTCAAATAGTTTTGTTCTAGTAATAACCCAACCAAATGGGTATAATATTTCAATACAATAATAGTTAATTTTAATATCTCATTCAAACGGGTCATTAGTCTTGGCACCACACCAAAATATACTAATTGAGCAACGCTCTGAAAAGTCGAACAATTAGCAAATTAGAGGAATTGGTGAGGGATGATTGATGAGAGAGAAACAATTGACCAACAACTTTCAAAAAAAGATGAGAACGGCTCTTAACAGCCGATAAAGAAGCAAGATACAATAGATTATAAAATTCTTGGATTTAATATATTCCAAACTTGTAATTTCCTACAAATTAAGTGAAACTTTATTCTATACTTGTTGCTTCAACTTCAAAATGAGCAAAATTCACTTTTGCCTTGTTTCCCATCGCAAAAACCTGTTCCTTGAGGTAAAAACTCCCAATCTAGTCGGGCCAACATGCTTACTGTGGCAGCAAACACCAAATGGTATACCATTTTCCAATCCATGCACTTACCAAATGCCATTAGCACTGCAAAACAACATTAAATGGCATCAACACAAATTACTCCATAAACTGGCCCAATGCGAAACTTCAAAAGGCAAGAAACATTAGGGGCCTGCTTGACTTTTTTTTTGTTTTTTTTTTGTTTTTGTTTTTCTTTGTTTTTAAATCACAATATAAGCAAATAACAAAGGGCCTGTGTGGCAAAGCTTCTTAAAGCTACTTTTGGCTACCTAAGTCCAAAAGCTTTCTGAAAATGTTTGGATGATCTGTCAGAAGTGTTTCTGGTCTCCTGAAGAGCTTTTGCTTTTGCTTTCTGTTAGTAGAAGAAGAGAAAAAAAAAGTGATAGGATCAGGGGTTAGGGCGGTTAGTTAATTGAGATATTCAGTTAGTGTGGTAGTTAGTAAAGGGATTTAGTTGTTAGTTAGAGGGTTGTTAGTATAAATAAAGGATGAATAGCTAGAGAGAGATTAGGTAGAATTTGGGGACTGGTTTTGTGATTTGGTAGAGCTAGCAGACCTCTCGAATGTCTGCAAAATCTATCTTGTATTGTTCTTGTTTCAATAAGAAAATCCTCCATTATTCTCCTCAATTAGCTTGTTAGAATCCAAATATTCTATTGAGTGTTCTTGGTTCCTATCAATTGGTATCAGAGCACTTTTCTTGGCATTCCTTGAAGGAGATTTGACAAGGGAAAAAAAAAAATCGAGAAGCTGAGGGAATCGTGCGAGGAAGTGATCAGATAGTCTCATGAGGATTTATTGGAAGATGTGACGCAAAACATGGCAGGGATCCGTTGAATGGAGGAGCAGTTGAAGCTCTGCTCAGAGAGAACAATGGTGGCTGAGGTGAACGGTAAACCGGTGGTGACGGTAGCGGAGGAACGCTGGAAATTGCTGGCGGAGGGGGCGTGATCACACCTGGGAGCCAATATTGGAGATTCACGAACATATCTGGGCATGAATCCTAGGGTTTCGCGATCTGGACTGGGCTTCAAGATTCCGATATCATTAAGGCTGGGTTTTGCGATTCCGGTGCGATAGGGACTGGGTCAGGGAATTCTGGCGGTAATGGCACATGTTCTGCAAGAACAAGTGTTATTGGGGCTGGGCTTCGCAGATCAGGCACGACTGGTGAAGGTTGTAGTTCAATTAGGGTTGGATCTGAAATTTCTGGCGAGATTTGTGTTAGAACAGGGAATTCCGGCGAGATTTAAACCGGGACTCAAAATTTAGGCACAACAAGTACTGGATCTCGAAATTATGCTGGGGGGGGGGGGGGAGGAATTAATGATAGGATCAGGGGTTAGGGTGGTTAGTTAGTTAATTGAGATATTAAGTAAGTGAGGTAGTTAGTGAAGGGATTGAGTTGTTAGTTAGAGGGTTGTTAGCATAAATAAAGGATGAATAACTAGAGAGAGATTAGGCAGAATTTGGGGACTAGTTTTGTGATTTGGGAGAGCTAGCAGACCTCTTGAATGTTTGCAAAATCTATCTTGTATTGTTCTTGTTTCAATAAGAAAATCCTCCATTATTCTCCTCAATTAGCTTGTTAGAATCCAAATATTCTATTGAGTGTTCTTGGTTCCTATCAAAAAGTTGCAGCTTTTCAATAAGTGTTTGGGAACTATATTTTTAAAAGAGCTTTTAAAGTCAAAATGACTTTAAAATTTTTTAATAAGTAATTAAAAGAGTATAGTGACCAACATTTAGAAAGTTTAGGGTCATCTTGGTCAAAAAAAAATTAAACAGGGACCAAACCGTCACATTTTAAAGAGATCAAGGACTATTTGGGAATATTACTCTAATTAAAATGCTAAATAAAGTTTATAATGTCTAACTTCTGATAGAAGTTTTAAAATCTACTCAAATGAGCTTTTTCCGAATGCCATATTGTTTTGGTTGGTTTCTATTAAGCTCTGCCAAACAACTAACATAAATTTGAATTTAACTCACTTTACCCCTTCTATTAGAATTTCAGTTAACAACTAATGGAAAAAATAGAGAAATTAGTCTTACTAAATCATTATATTAGGAGCTCTACTAAAAACAAATAGAAAAAGACCACAAGACTGCACTTAACTCACTTTTTTCCAGTTTGTTTTAAACTGAAATTATGATATAAAGGGGTAAAGTGGGGGTTAAATTCAAAGTTTAGGAGGCAAAGTATGAGTTTTAAACGTTAAAAGGGGCAAAGTGGGAGTGACCCTACAAGTTCAAGAGACATAAATGAGAATAATTTTTTTTTTTTTTTTTACCCGTTAGGCTGTAAAGAAAGAAATTTAGTCTAAGATGGTATGTGAGACAACCAAACTAAGGATAATGGAGATAGCTTTCTATGATGAAGAAGAAAAGGGTACGCATAAAACTGCATATTGCTTATCAAAAATATTATACTGCCAAATTCCAATTTCATTTATAGCGGAATCCAAAGTCAGAGAGAAATTTAGTAACATATAAACTACGGTTTTCAACAAAATATCTGTGAACTCTTTACCATACCTCACTTTCTTCCAAAAGAAGTGATGTACAAGAAAGAAGGGATGCTACTTCCTCTTGTGTCGCCAATCCGAAACCTTGCCATCTTATTCTACCAAATTTGTCAAGCAGGAATATATATCTGTGAAGTAACAAACATTTTGACAATTTTTTTTATCTTCTCAACCAATTAAAAAGGGAATACTATCAAAAGCAGCAACTAACAAAGCTTTCATACCCAGTAAGAAGGTTCAATAATTTAAGTTCTTTTCTAAAGTAATAGTGATCACCGAATGAATATGCAATCTGCTTCTTAACCGTATCACTCCTTCCATCGTCCTTAGATTTCTTCATTATCTGAAGGAACAGCCTTTTAATTGGACTCCGACATAGGAGCCATGAATCTATAAATGATATCTGAAAGAACAAAGCTTAATTAGGAATAGATTAACATTTAGTATGGTTAAATACTGAACAGACAAAAAAAAACCAGATTTATAAATAATCGGACAAAGCATTGCATGACGAATCAATGAGCATGATAAGCTGTCCCATCAGTCATCAGTGGAAATTAACAAAGTCCATTACCGCCGGGTAAAATGTCCAAAGTGATGAGCTTAAACTAAGCATAGAAGATCGTTTCTAGGTTTAGAATATAAACATCAAATTTTAGTTGGGACATCACATTACCTCATATAGATGGATATCTTTCGAACTACCATATGCATCGAGGAAAGGCAGACTCCAAGAATCGATCATTGACTGTCAAGGGAAGAACACTGTTTTAACATTATTTGTATAGCATCTACACCAATGAAAAGTCCCAGTTATGACGAGAAATAATCGAGTCTTGGCATATGGTACTTCGGAGTCTTGTCAAGCCTTAATCTACTCCAATGAATTTATTCAACCATTCTGATATGAAATTTAACCACCAAAAGTCTTTCACCAACCTTTTCCAAACTGATATTGCAATTTCACCCGTTCAATCTCTCAAAATATAATTTTCAGAATCCTATCACACCAAAATCTCCAAAGGTAGAACTAAAATCCCATACCTGTGAGTTTGCTCGAAATGAAAGGCACAGTAAAGACACCTTTGGGACAGGCGACCTATCAGCATCATCCGTATTTTCATTTCTCATGGGTTCAATAGGCAACTTCAATAATTTCCCATCAGAGAAGTTCACTTCTATGCTAGGAAACTTCACAGCTTCTAGTGCAGGAATAATTATCTTGGTTGCCATGGCAATCTACATAGACAAAAAGGAACGCACCCACCAACTAACGATTAATCCACTAATAATCAAATAATGACAATTAATCTATAGTCCTCCTATGATTAACAAAAAATGAACCCTACAACAATCCTTGTCATAATCCTACAACAACTAATTTATCATAATCCAAGTCACTACACATTCCACAAAATTCCTAACTTTAATTTTAGACCCAACAGAATTCCCCGACCTTGTCCCGCTTCCTTTTAGGCGGGGATAGTGGACCTTTAGGGGACGGGGATGGGGAAGCATTTCGTGGTGTTGCCCTGCCCCCATGCAATCTCTAGGAGCATTACTTCTCATAATCCTTGTTACTACTTAGTACTTACTACACAATCGACCGAATTCCTAACTAAGAAAATTTCTGTACGCAAGTTAAAATCAAACCCATTTAGTGCATTAAATAAGAGACTTGTTTACATATGTAAGGCTGCAATTATCAGCAAGCTCAGGATAATCCACAAAAAAAAAAAAAAAAAAAAAAAAAAAAAAAAAAAAAACTCTCTGAACTACATTTAAAAATGTGACATTAAGTGCGGTTGTAAGCATAACCTAGTGGTAATTTGACGGTTGAATGTGACAACCGTCACATTGCGTAGAGTCTAAATCCCAAAATCTCCAAGTTCAAAAAAGAAAATGCAACATTAAATTTGACAAGCCTATTACCTTGCCACCATGTTGCTTGAGCTCGGAAATATCAGCAAAGTATCCCCGGTTCATCTCATCTACACTGGACACAAAATTGCACTAAAAACATGCTCTAAACAAAAGGGTTTTTTTTTTTTTTTTCCCTCTCAAACACAAGAAAAGGAAAATAAAAGAAAAGAAACTCACAGCCGGGAACGTTCTTTCTCTATTGCATTCTTGTTTCCAAGCTGAAACCAAAAGTGGGGTTTCACGCAGTTTCCATAACAACAGAATAATATGAGCTAAAAAGAAAAAGAACAAAAAAAAAAAAAAAGAAACAAAAATATGTTCTGGGAAAACCTGGTAAATGTCGAGGAAGCGATTGGAGGTCCATTGAGGTAAGAAATGGTGGGAAAGAGGAATCTCGTATAAGAGCTCCTTCTTGTTGTTTTCTTTGAGCCTCGAGAATTGAGAAGCCAGAATGGAAGATCGGCTTGTTATTCTCTTAAGCCCCAACATTTTTTTTTTCTTTTTCCTTTTTTCCTTTTCCCAAATTCTTCTTCTTCTTCTTCTTCTCTGTGTGTTCTGTGTGTGTGGGAAGTGAAACTCAGATACAATCCGAAGAATTGAAATGGTCCGAAGTATTGAAATGGTTTCGTAGAGGAACATAAGTGAGTGATTCGAATGTTACCGCTGCTTACAAGTCCCAAAGAGGCTCGGCCCAGGCCTAGTTACTTGAACAATTCTAGCCCAGACCCAACTTTTAAAGATGGTTCTTAACCCACTCAAATGTCTATTTTTAGAACACGTAAAACATCGAAATACATAAATTTAAAAATTATTATTAGATTAATATGATATAAAATCATAATTAAAGTTAACTTAAAATTTTTATCATGTTGGTTAAGAACAGAAAATTTATGTTATATTAGTCAATAGATAAAAAAAAATATAATTATTTAAGTAATTTTCTCTTTTAGGATGTCTGTTTAAAAATATCGTTTTTTTTATATCGTTAGTTGTCGACACATACAAATACGTATGGATTTAACTTGTTAAGTTTTTTGTAATTTAAAGATGTCTTTTTAATATATACATAAGAAAATTATAGATGCTACAAGAATCAAGAGTTAGTGGAATCATATTATACTATATTATACTAAAAAAGAAGGTGTTTTTACTGTTTTTTCTACAATATTTAACAGTGTTTTTCCCTTTTTTGTACAATGAAATTACACTCTTGCCCTCATACTTTTGCCTGCCGGTTGGTTCTCCCATAGTGGATGGATGAATTTGCCCTCCAAACTCTCTTTTTCCCTTCCCTTCTTCTTTCCACCACCTATTAAGTCCTCCAGTTTCTCTCTCTAACTTTTTAGTTTTGTCTCTTTCTCTCTCTACTACTCTATCTCTCTCTATTTTCTTCTTTTTTGAATTTTTTTGTTTTTTCCCTTTTTCGTCTTGCTTCCACCGCCCATTATGCCTCCATTTTGTCTATCTAATTTTTTGGTTCTGCCTCTTTCTCTCTCTACTGCTCAGTCTCTCTCTCTCTCTTCTTCTTCTTTAAATTTTTGAGGTCCAAACTCTATTTTCCTCTTTCTCTTCTTCCTTTCACTGCCGATTATGCTTCTCTGCCTCTCTCTCTCTCTTTACCGCTCTATTTCTCTCTCTCTTCTTCTTCTTCGAATTTTTGCCGTCTAAATCCTAGATTTTGGGGTTCTTTTGCACCCTCGGCCGGTCATTCTCTCTTTCTTGGTTTTGGTTTGTATTATTGATGGTTTTTTTTCGTTTGGTTATGTTTGTTCTCTCTAGATTTGCAAGTTTGGTTTTTGTTCATTGTTCTTGGATTTTTTTTTTTTTTGAAATGTTTTTTGTTTTGGAAACTTTTGAATGATTTTTTATACTGGGTTTTCTTTATTTCATGTTTTCGGAATGGTAAGTCTTGATTTTTGATTTTTTTTGTTCCCTATCTCCGAACCCTAATTTTTGAATGTTGGAATATATATATTTTTTTGGGAAATGTTTTTTTTGTTGAAAGTATAGATTCTAATCTTTATTGTGTTGTTTTGTGCTTCATTGTTGTTTTGGTTAGGATTTTGTTTTTTTTGGCTCAGATTTTGGGTTTTTGGTCTTGGAACCCTAATTTTTTATTGTGGGATTTTTCCCGGTTTTCCCCCCCGGTACAGTTTTTGTGGTGGAGGTGTAAATTTTTGTTCAGATTATGGATTTTTTGGTCTTAGAACTCTAATTTTTTTTTTTTTTGTTCGGTACATTTTTTGTGGTGCAAGTGTAGGTTTTAGTTTTTAGTATGTTCTTTTTGGCTTCATTGTTGTTTTGTTTGGTTTTTTTTTTCCTCTCCCTCAGACTTGGGTTTCGGTCTCTACTCTTCAAACGTTTTTCCTTTTTTATTATGAGTATTTTTTGATCTGTTTTTCTCATTTTTGGAAACAAATGTAGTGTAAAAAACCTAAACAAAAGATTGGGTATGTTGAATTTTTTTTTTTTGATTTAGTTTATTTCAGTATTGTTTTCCGCTTTTTGCTTTTGTTGATTTTTTTTTATTGGTTTTTGCAGATTGGGATAACAATGGTGAGAAAATGAACAAATGCAAGTATGGAGAGGAACATTGAGGATTTTTTCTTTGTTGATTTCTAAATCTGTAATTTTTAGCCCTTTTTCTCCCCGGGTAATATTTTGTTGCTTTTCTTTGCATTTCTGATATAATTGGGTTAGTGTGTGTGATGTTTTATTATCATGATTTTTTATTTTGTTCTAAGTATTTGGTGAGAAATTTAGTAATTGTAGTATATGATGATTTAGTTAGATTCAAATGAATTCTTTTTTTTTTTTTTTTCTGTTGTAATTATGTGATTTGTTACAAGTCTATAGGTTATTGTTCATCATTATTTTGACCGAGATTTTTTTCGGTTGCAACTCTGTCATTAATGCAACTAATTATGCTAAATTTTTTTCTCTTATCTGTTATCTGCAAAAAATTTCCCACTCTCTCTTGCACCGACTCTTTTCATTTACTTACCTCTCTTTTATAAACAAATTCTCTTCATTTATTGTTTCATCTCTTTCCTTCACTATTAATGCTTTTGTAAAATCTTCTTAACTGCTTTGCTTTGAATCTTAATTGGCCTCTCTTCAAACCTGCTCTGTTATCCAGCAACTGTGTTTATTTAAGACTTTTATTTAGTCTTGATTGCTGTTTTCATTTTGTATATTGTTAATAGTTTGTTTCTCGGTTTTCCTATTGATTTATATATTATCTCAATATGTTTATTATTATGATGATGATATTGTAAAGAGATTTAATTTTTTTTATTGTGTTTGTTTTTTTCCTCTGTTTTTTGTTTTTCTCCCTATTTTTTTTTCTTTGCCGTTTTTTGTTCCCACAGTGTATATAGTTGTTTTTCTCTTATTTATGAATGTTCTATGAATATTATTGATATAAGTTACATGATTATGTTATATGTGATAAGTTCACTGTTTTGTATTGTGTTCCTCCCCCCCCCCCCTTCTCCCATTCTGATTTCCGTCTTCTGTTGGTGTAAATATTTTAAACAAAACTTTTAAATCAGAATTTTAATATGCTATGATGATCTCTATTTAACTATACAATAATGCATATACCAGATTTGTTCTTTAATTTGGTATATGATGCTGAATATGGTATTATTGATAGCATATGTTACATATACTATTTGGCCATCTTTACTGTTGTCGTTGGTGTTTAGGATATGTGTTCATTTTGTTTTTGTCACTGCATAATAATATTCATTATATTGCTCTTTTCATATTATTGTAATATTAAGTTTTTTCTCTTTTTATCTATTATCATCGTTTTTCCCATGGTGAAAACATTTCTAAGGCTTGCCCTTTTTTTTTTTTGGACACATTCCTAGACATTATACTTGATAGCTATTAAAGATGATGTTGAATTGTATTATGGCTATCATCAATAGATAATATTAATGAGATCTGAGCATAGTATAAAATATTTAATAGAATTTTTTATGTTATTTTTTGTAATATATATGTTTATGTATATCTATATATTTAGTTATGTATTGAGATTACTGTATATAATTAAGCATAATGTACATTTAACTTTCTGTTTTTTCATTATCTTCCATTATTGTTATTAATTCTGTTTAATTTGTTGTTCTGTGGTTTGATTTTTTCCTTCTTTTTTTTTTTTTTTTTCCTATTACCCGGGGAGCTTTTTTTTTTTATTTTTTTATTTAAGTATATTGTTGTAATATTTAAATTTATTATAAGAATTTATGTATTTAAATAGTTTTATGATTAGAAATTATTGTAATTTTAATTGCATGGTTTAACTTTTTTTTATTATGTAATTCCATAGTTTTTATTTGTATTGATAAATTTTTTTCCCCAGTATAATATTTAATGGTTAATTAGCACAACTTAATTTATTCATTATTTGATTTAGTTAATGCAAGTTTTTATTAAAGAGAATATATCTGTCAAAAAAATGGAGGTGTCCCAAAAAAAAAAAAACAAAAAGGTAACAGTACTTAACAATTTAGTGAATTAGGTTTTTTTATTAATGTATATTAATTTTTTTATTGAGTATAAATTTATATTTTGTTTAAGAACATAACTGAACATAATTTATTGATTATTTAATTAATAAATCTAAGTTCTCATAAAAAAAGAAAAAATTAAAAAAATAACATTTTGATAAATTGTTATATACTAGCAATAAATAAATTTGAGCCAAATTTTTTTCCCATTCGTACGGATTGGTATAGTTAAAACGAATGATAAAAAATTTGGAGTTACAAATATATATATATATATATATATGTATTAAGAAGTTAAAATAATTTACTCCAATTAATTTTAAATACGTAAAATAACACTACATGAGTAAAACAATATATTGAAATTACAAAATACTCAATTCAAACAAATTTAGAGGCAAAAAAAAAAAAAAAAAAAAAAAAAATATATATATATATATATATATATATATATAGGAATTACAAAGTACTCAATTGAAAAAATTTACTGCACCAAAAAAAAATATATTTAACATAATAACAAAAATTAATTTAACCGGAAAATAAAATTTTTTAACAAAACAATATCATATATACCAACAAAAAAAAAACTAAATAAATTAAACTATAATTAAAGAGTAATAATTTATTCAATTAATTTTACATAAAATAAAACTGCATAAATAAAATAATATTTAGAAATTGTAAAATGTTAAATTTTAAAAAAATTTACATAGAAATAAAAAAGAACTGAATTAAATTATTTAAAAATTAAATTAACATAATTAAATTATAATATCAAAAAATTAAAAGGGTAATTAAAAATTTAAATTAAAAAATATCTAATGAAAATTTGTAAATATAAATTTAGAATAAGATGGGTAGATATAAATTTTTCTCCATCTTTTTTTTTTCTTTTTTTTTCCCCCTGTGATAAGATTTTATTTTAGAAAAAATATATTTATAATAATCGAAACTAAATTATTATAGATGTTGTATATAAATTTTTTTTAAAATTAGATTTATTAAATATGTAATATATTTTTACATTTATTTATTAAGTAGATTATTGTAAATGTGTATATTAATATTATTCTCCAAAATAAATTTCTTAATTATCAAATATATTTTTGTATTTATTTAAAATTTAATTAGTTTTTTCTACTTTTTTTAACTATCTTTATTTAAGTTATTAAATTTTTCTTACTGTTAAATTTTTAAATTTTTTATTTAATTTATTATTTATAGTCTTTTATTTCCAATGTATTAATACATTTTATTACAATGAAAAAATTTCTAATACTGAATGTTTTCTTTAATTTTAATATATTACTATTATTATTTTACTGTTTCTTTTTTTTTTTTTGGTTCTAAATAAATTGCATATTTCTTTTTTTTTTTTTTTTCACTTTTATATGGATAATATTTATCTGTTAACATATTTTATATTACTGTTTTTATAATTTATATTAAATAAAATGAAATTAAGCAAAATGAAAAGAAAAACGAATAGTAATAACAATTATTTAAAATGTTCAAAACGTTTTATACTATTATACTAAAGTAAATGTGGTTTTTACTGTTCTTTAAACAGTGTTTTTTTGTTTTTTTGTTTTTTCTTTTCCCGTTACTGCTACAGTAACAAACAGTAATGCATAGTAAAATTACTTTCTTGCCTTTCTGCATGTGCTTGCCGGTTGTGATCTCACAGTAAATATGCGATTTTGCCCTCGACATACTGTGAAGACAGTTTTGACCCTGATTGCTTGCCTGCCGGTTACTGTTTCTACAGTGAATGGACGACTTTGCCCTCCAAACCTTAATTCTCCATTTCTCTTCTTCCTTCTACCGCCCATTGCCTCTTCTACTTTCTCTCTCTATTTTTTTCCTCGCTTCTTCTCTCTCTACCGTTCTGTCTCTCTTTCTCTTCTTCTTGGAATTTTTGGATTCTGCATGCATTTTTTGTGTGTCTTTTTGTTTGTTTTGTTTGTTTTGTTTTATATTTAAAAAATCCTTTTTATTTATTTATGCTTTTGCATGTATATAACCTGATAAAAATTTATTTTTTATTTTTTTGGTTTTTTTTAAAAACTGTAAAAAAGGGAGAAATGAGATATATATTTTATTTTGTTAAATTTTTTTTGTTAGGGTTAGTTTTTTCGGTTCTTTTGAATATAAAGATTTTTGTTCTTTTTTTTTGTTTTGTTTTATTTTTGTTGTAATTTTTTTCTTTAAATTAGAATGACTACATAAATTTTTATTTTTAATTTTTTTGCTTTTGTTTTCGTTTTTATTATTGTTAGTACTATTGTCATTTTGATTTTGCATCTTCACTATTGGGAGAGATTTGGGAAGAATTATACTTATTATAATTATAATATTTATCTTAACTAACTGCTTTTATTATATAATACTCAGTTTATTTATTTATTTTTTTCTTCTTTCCCCGTGCAACGTACGGGTATTAAACTCGTAATTACTAATTAAGAAATTAACATTAAATTGAAAAAATAGAAACAAAACAAAATAAT
Organism: Ficus carica; assembly: GCA_009761775.1. Lineage (NCBI taxonomy): Eukaryota > Viridiplantae > Streptophyta > Magnoliopsida > Rosales > Moraceae > Ficus > Ficus carica. The sequence goes on from VYVB01000426.1 coordinate 469,415, forward strand.
GTGTTTTAATGTGATACAAATTTACAATATAAAATTTAAGGAGGAAATACAAAGATTAAAAAACAAAATAATGTGTTTTAATGATGTATAACTTTTGTGGCTCTATCAAAAAATGAAATTAAAAAAAAAAAAACAAAAAAAACAAAAAAAAAAACAAACAAACAAACTATTGTGGCTGTTTGGATTTAAGCCCAGGTCTCCACAGCCCAACGACAGCCGAATGAAGACAACGCGTAAATTAACAACGGGAAAGATTAAATAAAAAAAAAAAAAGAAGGTTGAACCCAAAATGACAAAATAGATTGACGAAAATTTTGAACAGTGTTTCAAAACGGAACTCTACTTTATGATGTAGTTATGGATCAATTAAAATCGCTTGTGAATGCATACATATTAAAATTATTAAATATTTATTTTATAAATATAAATATTAAAGTTTTCAATGATATTTTATGATTAAAAATAAGAGAATAAAAAAATACATTTAAAAAAGTTCTTAAAGAAAAATCAAGAAAAAGTAGAAAGTAAAAGTAAAAATAAAAAATAAAAATAAATAAATCAGCACAAAGAGACAAAATAACTTAATCAAATTTTTGAAAAATATTTTTAGACAACTTCACTCGTATAATATAGTTATGTATTATTGAAATGTCTATTTTAAATAAACAAATATTTGTATTATCCATTATATAGGATGTCCCTCGGAAGGTTTAGCTACGTCCTGTAAGAACTTGTTACAAGCGGGCAACTGTAATCTCGGTCAAAGAAATGCTTTTTCTTAGCTTTCTTCCACATTTTGCCTATTGGATATCATTTCCCTTATATAATCTCAATATTTTTCCTTATTTGTTTTTGTCATTCTTGTTTTGCTTATTTTAATGATTGTTCCGTAGTATAATGGTTGTTATAATTGTTGCCATTTGATAATTGATTGTTACTATGATTTAAGTTCTTTAGAAACCTATTTGTTAACTATGATTTAAGTTATTTACAAATATATTTCTTTAGTATGATTTAGTTTTTTTTTTAATTGTAAAGTAAATACGATAATACTTTTTTTCACCAAAACATATAGTGTTTTCATGAAAATTCTGGACTTAATTCCTTTTTAACGGAAGAGTTTAAGTCTAGCGTTTTACGGACATTACAAGTCAACTTTTATTAACCAAATTTTTTATGATTTATTGCTTTTCATTTGCAACACTTTTAATATTGGTTTACCTTTTTCTATTTATAATTAATAAAATTAATTTGTTGTTTCTTTTGATATATATATATATATATATATAATTATATGTGTTTTATTTCGATTCATTGCGAAAGGATAATAATGTCATTGTAGGCATTATTTTAGACATTGATGTAAATAATAAAATTTATATTTTCTCTTAAAATATGGACTTCGCAATAGAAATTTATGTAAATACTCCGTACATAGTTAATTTACTATATAAATAGTATATTTACGTCTAGTAAATAGATTATTTACAGCAATTTATTCTAAAAATATTTTAAAAATTTGTTATGTACTTTAATTATTTATCGAAAGCTACTATTTACTTCTTTCTCCCCTTTTACACTTACATGTAAATATGTGTTTGATTGGTAGTGAAACATTTAAGGGCGTTTAAATAGTTTCATTATTCACAACAAAAACTCAAATCCAAACCTAAATTTTCACATTTTATAGATTTGATCTACACTCATTTTTCTACTTTGCACTTTCAAATGTTGTTATTAATAAAATTATCTAAACACACATTTAATTTCAATATATAATTCAACTACTATATTTGGAGTCATACATTCAATTTTGAATGAAATATTATAAAGGGATATTAAATTAGTAATTTATAACATGAAAATTGTAGTAAATAACTTTTATTTTTTTTATTTTTTTCAACTGCTAATATTTGGAGTAAATAGTTCTCCCATTTTCATAAATAAATAAATAAATAGTTATCTTGATATGAGTGAATGAGGGAAATAATGGTTGCATGTATAGTTTAGTGATAATACTATACCTGATTTCATATAAAGATGCAGAGTTCTAATCTCTCCATCTCTAAGTTCCAAAAAAAAAAAAAAAATAACCGTTGTGTAGATTTTTTTTTAATGGGGGGAAAAAAAAAAAACAAGGGTGAATCTTTTGGACTAAAAAAATGGCCATTTTAAATTGAAACTTTGAAAATGCCGCCGGTCTCCTCCTCCATTCATGAATGAATATAACAATATCGGCGAAGATCACAATACCTAAAATTTATGAAAATTTAGGACGTAGGAATATCAAATAAATTACATAATTATAGAAATTTGCTTTAAAATATTTATTAAAAACTTCATACATGTTGCATATCTCAATATCTGAAGAGGATAAATTACATAATTATATTTTTAATTTTTATTATTTATCAATTTATCCCTTTGTTTTTAAAAACTATTAAGATATTTTTTGAATTTGAAAAACTTGTTTTAATTTCATCCGTCACATCCTAGAAAGGCATCCCTCACATCATTTTCACAATTAATTTTCTTGCATATATAATTGTATATATACAATTTGTTTTAGTAAATAACGAGTTTAATACCCGTACGTTGTACGGGAATGAAGAAAAAAATAAATAAAAAAACTGAATATTATATGATAAAAACAGTTGGTTAAGATAAATATTATAATTATAATCAATATAATTCTTCTCAAGATCTCTTCCAACAATGAAGATGCAAAATCAAAATGACAATAGTACTAACAATAATAAAAATGAAAACAAAAGCAAAAAGAAAAAAAAAATTCTGTAATTATACTCATTTAAAGAAAAAAAATATATAAAAAATAAAGCAGAAAAAAAAGGAACAAAATCTTTAAACTCAAAAGAATCGGAAAAAACTAACCTTAACAAAAACATTATAATAAATAAAATATATAACTCATTTTCTTCTTCTTTTACTGTTTAAAAAAATAAAATATTTTTTATTAGGTTATATACATGCAAAAACTAAAAAAAAAATGACTTCTAAAATATAAATCAAAACAAACAAAAAAGAAAAAAATTGCATGCAGAATCCTTAAAAAAAAAGGGGTATTTAAAAAATAGAACAAAAGAAACAAAAAAGACACAAAAAAAAAAAATCCGAAATAAAGATAAAAAATTTAAAGTAAAAAATTGTTTAAAAAAAAAAAAAAGGGGCAAAGTGAGCAAAAACACAATACAACAATAGATCGAAATCTAATGTCTAAAATTTAACGTAAAAAAAAGGCAAAATAAGTGAGGACAAAACCGTCCTTCCATTGTAGATAAGTCAAAATCAGTACATAGGATAGGGGCAAAATCGACAGTTTAATGTAGAAAAAACAGCTACTGTGTATTACTGTAGGAAAAAAAGAACCATACAACAAAAGCAACAAAAATTAAAAAAAAAAAAAAACAAAAATCACTGTTTATTAAACAGTTAAATATTACATCTTTTTACTATAGCAAAACAACAAAATTAAAAAAAAAAAAAACAACTGTAGTAAAGCAACAAAAATTAAAAAAAAATATTTACTGAGCAATAAAACAAAGCAGTAAAAGTTAAAAAAAAAAAAACATAACAAAGCACCAAAAGTTAATAAAAAAAAAAAAAAAAAACAACAACAGCAAAAGTAAAAAAAAAATTAATTAAATAAATACAACAACAACAAAAGTAAAAAAAGGAAAAAAAAAAAACACAGCAGCAAACGTAAAAAAAAAAAAAAAGAAAAAAGAAAAAAAGAAAAGAAAAGTAAAAAAAAACACAGCAAAAAAAAAAAAAAAAAAAAAAAAAAACTGTTCATTGAACAGTGAATGACACAGTCGGGGACAGTGGCAGAGCAGCCTAGGAGGGGTAAAATGGGCATTTCACTGTGCGGGTCCAAAAAAAAAGAAGAAAACAGAAGGGCAAAACCGTAATTTCACTGTGCGGGACTGTGTATTCCTGTAGCTAAGCCTGCGAAAAGGAAAAAAGAAAAAAAGAAAAAAATACTGTTTGTTACTGTTCAAAAAACAGTAAAACTTCCCTCTCCTTTAGTATATGTATATAATAAGCTTCACGTTTACTTTGTTTATAACTAAAATGTTCACCAACCATCGAGAGAGCGTTTTCCTATTTGGAGAAGACTCCAAATGCCATACTATTTCAAAGCTTAATGTTGTGTTAACTGAAGCGTAATCGAAATGGACAATAATGAGACTGGGAAGGATTCGAAGTGAAAATAATTATTCATAGTCATAATAAGTTGTTTGCTTAGGTAACAAGATTCAAAAACAGAGCCACGAATCAACAATGGTAAAAGAAATAACACACACATCAAATATGGGAAACTAGTAGCTAGATGCTAAGATAAATCATAATATTTTGGAAAATTAAACAGACAAAGCTCATAACACACATATTATTAGAATATCCGGGAGAGAAGACGTTGACTAGTATTGGTTGCTCGAAAAATCATGGCTGCTCGAAGAATCATGGACGCTCGCAGAATCGGCGTGGTACCTGGAAATCCATCCTTCAACTATTTCTAATTCAGTCTTTCGTTGCTTCACCAACCAATGTTGGTCACTTGGTGTTGAACTTCGTATGTCCAAGCTATGAGATCCAGCGAGAGCGTGCATACAAAAATTAAGCTTTCTTTTAGACATGCTAACTAACTTGTAATATTGGTGTGATGGAATGTAATTAGTTAACACATGAGGTGAGAAAAAGAAACTTTCATTTTCTCTCCTGATTTTTTTGGTAGTAAAAAACTTACATGTATAAAATATATATATATATTCTTTTCCTTTTTGGTTTATGGTATATTTTCTTTTAGTTTTGGTTTTTTTTTTTTTTAGTTTTCTTGTTCTTATTTTTTCACATCAAATTATATGAAACTCATGGAATGTTTTACCTTTAGCAGTAGTGACAGCAACAACACTATCCGTTATATTTGCCACGACACTGCCAAAAAAAGAAAAAAGAAAAAAGAAAAAAGAAAAAAGAAAAAAGAAAAAAGAAAAAGAAAACTAGGTTAAATAAGAAGGTGAAATGATCAGTAGACAAACACATAGAGTTTGCTGCTTTCCCGCTACTACTATAAGGATCTTTTAGCCCATTAGAGAAAATGATGTTGCTTGCAAACTTATGGAGAACCAACTTCAAATCCTGTCCCATTAATAATTAAACCAAATTATATCCATAAGAATTAAAGAAGTACCAACTGAGATTCATGTCAAAATCACATCAAATATTATACAAATGAAATAGTTGTGAAAGTTTGGAAAAGAATTTAATATTTAAGTTCAATAAGGTTAAAGTTTGGAATAGATCATAATTAACTAATATATATATATATATATATATATGAGAATTATCTTAGATCTCACAGTTGTAAAATTTTCTATGTAAAATCTTATAATAACTAGTTGAGATACATGTAACTTTACATAAAATTATATGTAACATGATAATATTTAGAACTACTATGTATCATTGAAAAAACATTATATCGGAACCTCAATTGTGACTAAAAGTTCTTTTTTTTTTCCTTCTTTGTAGTGAGATATCATATTCAAATTAACAACTACATTAAAATATTTCTTTAATTCCATTTTTTCTTTTATGCGTGATCAGCATATTTTTGACATACATTGGAGAACATGATCATATATATATATATATATATATATAACCTTTCTAGACTTATTGTAAGATTACTTTTACTTTTTGAAGGTCAACGAACAACCATAAAGAATGGCATAATCATCAGAGACGTAAACATGTTAAAATTCTACGCAATCCATTAGAATACTGTTTGATTTTAATTTCGTTTTTTTTTTTGTTTTTTATGGTATGGAACTTTATGGTCACTCATTTTGTTAATTTAAAAGAGAGTCTCTTAATTTTGACCGTCTGATTTAAGGCCTGAACCCCATTACCTGTTAACCTATCCTTAATTTACGGGAATTTACTTACTAACCCATAAAATAATAAGCTAAATTTTAGTTTTTGTCATAATTTTTTTTCAAGATCTGCCAAAAAGTCATTTGTACTCGTATTCTTATTTTCCACATGACAAATACTAAAATATCGTACATATGATCATACCATAAGCAATAGCTGCCCTCGGTTCAAGGGTTCCTTTGCACTTTACCCCAAAAACATAAAGTTCGACAATTTTTTTCTTAATTCGACTACTAAAATTTTCAAATTTCAATATTCAAATTAAAATTTAGAAAAGTTTCAATTATATCCCGAAATTTGACATTTAACATACTTGTTTCACATATAAAAAGTAAATAAATAAAAAAAACAGCCATGCTGTTGAAAAAACTTGGTATTTGTAAGCTGTAAACTTTAAAAAGTCGCAAAACTATTTTAACTTAAAAATTTTAGTTCAATTCACGCCCCTCTGTTAAAACAAAAAACAAAATAAAAATAAAGCTCCGCCACTAATCATAATAGCATGTGTCTTTCATAAATAAGATATATACGAAATAAAATGCTGGACAGTGCATTAATATTTACATGTCTGAAAAAAATGCTTGTAATGGCATGTAAAGCTAGTCGTATTAATGAAGTATTTTAATAAAAGGGAGATAAAAGTACTCATGTTAGTCCAGGGTTAAGTGAACACTTACCTGCCAATTCCACTGGTCAAGAAGTTGGTCTTGGATAGAAGTTTCATCCATCTAAGAGCATGACCTGTTTACCTTAAAAGCCAAAAGGCCTGCTGATATTTTTCCAAGAATACCGGTTTCCTTAGGAGCTCCATCAATGGCATTACATAGACGGCCAAGTAAAGAACCTGCTGCTGAGCTGCTGTATATACTCCCTCCAAGTAGTCCTTGGGATTAAACTTCTTTTTAGTTTGCTGAAGAGAAAAATAGAAGAAAAAAAAAAAAAAAATTAGAATAGAAAGAAATAGACGACATTTAAAAGTAAATTAAATGGACACCGTGGGATACTATTAAACTATGAATAATGCTATAGACAACAACTGAGTTAGTATACAAGTTGTTAATATTATATTAATTATTATCAATAATACTATTATTAGTTATTAATGTTAGGTGTTTGAAAGATTGTTATGTCAACTAATACAACAACAAACAATAATAATAATAATAATAGTTTACATACGTTAAATTGATGTCCGTAACATTATCCATAATATAATAGTACCCTACTATGTGATTGTTACGTCCGTTATATTTATTTGTGAAAATATGATAACTAACTGTTATTAAAAAGTAAGGGATTATAATTGGGGTTCACGATAGTAATCTCAAAAGGGATTAATATGGGATATGTAACTCTATTTCTTGTGCCAACACATACTTACTTGCAGGTTTTGAATGTCTTGCTAAGGATTGAAAAACCATTAGGCTTGGTAGCCACTTCATCAGTCTCTGCCCATGATCTACGTAGCAACTTTCACTAGTTTCCTGCTCCAAAATTGGTGACAGTTTGTTCGTTAGCTTAAATTATTGTAGTATTGTGATTAAAGAAAATATGTATGTTGTGATCAAAAAGAAAAAAGAACTTGGTCATGAAATTTGGTTACTTTAAAACTCTTGCTCTCGACATAATAGAATTCAGATTCAGGTGTGATATTATCGAAGTAGAGAATCGGAGCTGATGAAGCTAGAGCCCCAATGGCGACATGGAGATACTTAAGACGAAACCATGCTGCGAGCACTGTAAAAATCAGATAATGAAGATGTACTTGAGTACAAAAATACATTTTAATTATCAATATGCCGTTAGGTTAAAATATATTATAAATCTCAGCAATTAAAAATTCTGAATCGCTAGATTTTCATTACATCACAACCTTTGTTCATAAGCATTAGGTGGCAAGAAAAAAGGTTATCCCCCATAGGAGCCTCCAACAACGATTATTGGGGAGTTCTTTGCAGAAAGTTTCTCCTTCAAGTGTAAGAGCACAACAGCATAATCTGCAATCGCTTGGTCGGAGTTGAAATAACCGCAAGAGTTGCATTTTGCATCGCTTCTTCGATTGGTCTAAACGGGACAGATTTCCATAATACCGATGCTACAAATGTGCTTAGTAGTATGACTTCTCTCAAATTCTTAAGATAACATGCTTGATGTACCTTTTTTTTTTTTTTTTTTCCCTAATCGATATGTAATTTACTAATCCCAATTATCAAACGAAATGAAAACATAAAGTAAATTAAAATTGGAATGAACAGCCATATTAAGAATGAAACGAAAATCAGATTACACAATGATCAGTAGCTAATTAGGTTTTTTTCTTTTCATTAAGGGTAATACAATTTGTTCTCCTATAAACGTTTATTTTCTATTTTTGTTTTCAGTAAAATAAAATAAAAAATAAAAAACAAAAATTTGATACTCTCATCCCCTCCAATTCTTAATTTAATGATTATGTGAAAAACCGTTATCTACTGCATATAATATATGTACGTATGAAAATGGATGCTAAAGGGGTGCCGACGTAATCAAGATGTCTTGAGACACTGCTGATTCTGATTTTCATTAAAATAAAATATACATGTACGTATGTATCTGTAAATTGAAAATACTAAAAAATTAATTAGTTTCCTCAAATGATTTAGGTATCATTATTATTATTATTTTTATTATTATTTTTTTTTGGTGTCATTCTATGATACGTACCTCAATATATACTTGGAAGCCTTGAGCCGAGGGGCTTTTTCATTAAGAAAACCGACGTACCCTGCGTTGTTGTCGATGGAGGATTCCGCTCCTAAAAATGCCAAGATTGGTGCACCAGAATTTGCACCACCCCAGTACTTAGAATTTATCACATATCTTTGGGGGAATGTGGCAAAACTTTCAGGCAAGTAATTGAAGTGGTCGAGTGTCTGAGGGTAATACAATGTCTTGAAATCCTTCGGAAGAGAAGACGACGACAACGACAACGACACAATATTGCTACATCCTTCGGAAGAGATGACGACGACGACGCAATATTGCTATTCTTTGGGCTCCATATTGGGAGTCTCTGAGGTATATTCTAAGCCCTGAAGGTGCTGCATAACAAGGAACTGAGATGAAAAGGAAGAGAGAAAACAAGTAAATTGATCTGTATTTTCTTAGAGATTTCATAGCCATAACGCCTTTATTCAGCTTTAAGTGTGTGGATTATCAATTTGTACGTACGATCCTTCAAAAAAAAATAAAATTTGCACATATACGTAATATATATATATAACAAAATTTAGACCCTTTTTTTTTTTTTTGGATATCAAATATGGTTACAATCAGAAAATCTAAACCTTGTTTCAACATTTGACTAGATTTTCGGGTTCTCTTAAATCAATAATTTTTTAGAGAAAGAGAGAAGGATTTTACGGCTTTAGTTAATCACATCTCGTCTTGATTAAAGTTCAAAAAAAAAAAAAAAAAAATATCGTCTTGATTATAATACAACATTTAGATTTTGGATAAGATCTTTCTTTGAATGGACCACCCCCCCCCCCCCCCCCCCCCTTCCCCCCCTCCTTTTTTTTAAGAAATGGGAGAATAAGATTTTCTATAGGTAATGTCAAATTCCGATTCTAAATAACAAAAATATTTGTTAAAAAATTAGTTTCAAAAAGAAATTTAACGACATGTTGCCCTATGGAAAAAAAAAAAAAACGTAGGTATAACCTGTCAACTAAAATAATAACTTATTATCCTTAAAAAAAAACAAACAATAACTTATTAGCGAACGCCCATCGTTGTGTACTTATGGGACAAAACATTACCAGAAGACAAGTATGAACCCTATAAGATCAGAACAAAAGTTGCCTGTTTCTCGTTTATCGACGGTACACTCTATCAACGGTCCTTACACTAATTTCCTTGGCAAGCAAGAAGCAACCTACGTCCTGAAAGAAATCTATGAAGGCAAGTATGGGAATCATTCTGGCGGGAGGTCTTTATGTAACAAGACCAAACGCCAAGCTACTACTATCCTACGATGCTCGTCGATAGTGAAGCCATCATCAAACGGTGCGACAAATGCCAACGGCATTATCCAGTCATCCACCAACCAACAAAATGATTGTCGAGCATCGGGTCCCCATACCCTTTCATGAAGTAGTCAATGGACATTGTTGGTCCATTACCATAAGCGTCCAGACAACGCAAGACTTGCTTATTCTGACTGACTATTTCACGAAGTGGGTCGAAGCGAAACCATATGCAGAGATCAAGGACATGGGCGTTGAAGGCTCATTTGGAGAAACATCAACTGCAGATTTGGCGTGCCTTAGGAGATCGTGACAGACAACGAATTGCAGTTCATCTTGGGCAACTTCAGGAAGTTCCGCATCTAGTGGAAGATCGAGCTAAGCTTCTCAACTCCAAGGTACCCTTAGGGCAATAGACAAGCCAAAGTAACGAATGAAATGACTATCCAGAGCCTGAAGAAGAAGCTCGAGGCTAGTAAGGGGAGATGGGCGGATGAGCTCCATAGCGTCCTTTGGGCCTACCGAACACCTCCAAGACTAGCAAGGGACGAATCTCCATTCTCGCTAACATTCAGAGCAGAGGCGTTCCTCCCAGCAAACATCAGTGTTCCTACACTTCATTGCCAACTATTCTGCGAGAACGAAGAGGATAACTAGAAGATGCTCCGCGACCATCTCGATATGCTCGATGAAAGATGAGATCAAGCCCTCTTACACATGGCAAACTACCAGTAATTAACCGCACGCTACTACAACTCTAAGGTTTATCCACAAACGTTCAATGAATGAGACTTGGTACTTTGCAAAGTCTTCCAGAACACCATCGAACCTAACGCTGGTAATCAAAGCCCAACTAGGAAGGTCCTTCTTGAGTTTGAAGATCATTTATCTAGGTGTCTATCGTCATGAAATGCTCGATAGTATTGAAGTCCTTCGCAGGTGGAACGTTCATCACTTTAGAAAATATTACTTGTAATTTCACGCAATTCTTGTAATTTTTAATTTTCCCATGTATCATTCATTCTTTTAAAGGCTTCATCAATTACATCGGATGTTTAATGTTCTTCTGAACCATGTAGGTCGATGCCCAAAAGTCTATGTATTGAACTACGTTTGGCTTGATCCCTACACATGGGTACGCAGTCATCTCATGCACTTATAAATGGGTACAACCCCTTTATCAAAACAAAAACATGTTCCCAAAGTTACATATATGGTGGTTACCATTACCGGTACTCAATTTGTAATTCATCATCTATAGTTCATTGTCCGATCCTAGTTCCGGGTACTAGGAATTAAACTCCTAGTACCATTCTAATGGACTTGAAATTAGGACATGCCACTGCCTAAGCATGTCTTTCTTTCACGTCTGCTCAATCGTTTAGCATCCTAAATGATCACCTGATCGTTCATCTGAAAAGTCACATTTTTTTTTCGATCTACGATTGTTCACCCATCTTAATATGATCATTCATTTAGCACCCTAAATGATTGACTATTCGTTCGTTCATAAAACTATTTTTGCATTTGATTATTTTTTCTACATCCGTTCGTTCATTCAGCATCTGACTGCATGATCGGTCAATAAATCATTTTGGCATTCAAGTTCATTCTTTGGCGTTTGATTGTTTTGGTGTTTGTTGTTAGACCATTAATGAGTTGAAACTGACCCAACTATGTCTCGCTCAACGATCGATGAGTTGGATTCATCGACCCTTTTACAGTATTTGCAGCAAATCTTAAACCCCTAGGTTGGTCCATCGCGCACATCATTTCCTAATCAAAGCATTTAAACAGTGCAAAACATGTGGAATAAACTTCAGCGATAAATTTCAACAAAAAAAATAATAATTACATTATAAGGGCTCGAAGCTTGACATTCGAATATCTAGGGCATGATGCCTGCTTGGTCAAAGAAAAGTGGCATGCAAGCCAAAAAAATAAAAAAACTAAGGCTTCATAGCCTTCTCGGTTTCTGGGGGATTGTCTCTAGGTTTGTCGGTTGCTCGAGGCTCGGAAGCGACAAGATTTAGCTCTTCGATTGTCAAAAGAATAGTTAAGGCTAGTGCTCGACGTTTGTTCTCGCAATGGACAGTGAGGCCTCGGCTTCAACAAGAGACTCCTCGTAAAGCTTGATTTTCTCATCCTCATCGGCATCTATAAGGAGGCCCTGCTTATAATCCTTCAAGAGCTCGTAACGAGCCTTTGAGAGTAGCCATCTCGTACTCACCCACGACTCAAGCAACAAGCCCTGCGATATCCTCATCTTTCTGCTTGATCGACTCTTTCAGGGCATCATTCTCGGCCTTTGTCTTTTTACTTCCTCCTCCCTGTACAGTTCTTTCTTAACCTTTTATACTAGGGCAAGTTGAGGTACCCTAGGTACACGTGTCCCTCTAGTAGCTAAGGCTGGTAACACCCTAAATACAACTGCCTGATTCTTACAAAATAGGCAAGTAGACCAGCCTCCAGCTGTAAGGAGAGAATTGCGTCAGCATACACTTTTTGACTGTTTCTTCGCTACTGCAGCATTGTTGTAACATTGGTGTAGTATCGGGTGTCTTCCAGCTTCCCGTTTTATTGCTTCCACTTCTCTGATGGGCCTTCATTTATTCTTCACTTGGAGCTCCTGAAAGGCAAAGCACCAAATTAATTTGAAAACCAAGTTCATGTTTAAGGCAAAAATAATCCACAATTATCTACCCTTTTCATCTAAAGAAAAAGTACCTAATATTATGTAAAATACGAAAAACTGAGACACATTATCTTGAGACATCAATAACTATTAAGCTCGAAAGCATAATAAATAACTCTATTTCATAGAGTTATCACACCGCCAAACTTGAGTCATGCTCGTCCTCGAGTAATGCCACCAACACACAAGATGAAACCAAAAAAACAAAAAAAAAAAAAAAACAAAAAACATAAAACATAAAAATAAAATAAAAAACTCAATACTCAAAATAGAAAGTTGCTCTGGTTGCTAAACAATTTGATTCTTCATTCTAAAAAGTGCTTCTTAATTCTCTGCTCACTTTCAAAATCAGCACTCATTAAATATCAGATTCATCCTTTATAAGCTCACTCCCAAATGAAATTCCTCAAGAGGTGTGGTGTGTGTGTGTGATTATAGCTAAGCATCTTTGAGTCACCTTGGTCACTTAAATCACGATCATTGAGCCTAGTTAGTGATCTAATAGGCTGATTGCATAACTCCCTCTCCACCAGTATAGTTTACCAAACACCTTGGGTTAGACATGTTCCACTGATTACTGCTTAGGGCGTTGGGCTAGGTGTATGAATTTATGATGGTTTTATTTATTTATTTATTTTTATTTTTTATTATCATGTCACTGTTACCTTTTTACGCGAATGCCAACATTGGTGATGGAGACACACGGTTACTCAGGCAACGTCATAATTCAGATTTTCTATGGCACACTCATATTCTGAACCGCTGTTTGACGCAAAAGTACACATGGAGCTCATGTTACTTCTGGTTACTAGGCGGCTCCAAATAGCGGAGTTATTTATTTTATTTATTATATAACACACCTTTAAACATCAACCCTTTTCAAATATCAATACTTTTAATACAAATCACTTCACCACAGAATGTTTGGCTCCCTAAGGTTTCGCTTCAAAGGTTTCACACAACCAGTTCTCAAATCCCAAAACTCTCACAGTGATTTGAGTTCCTAGGCTTTCCATAAGAAAAACAAGCTATAGTCTATCGTGCAAAATTCTGAGTAATCTCATCCAAGGAGCAACAAATAACAAACATCACAATGCTTGATTCATTCCATAAGCTGAAAATTTCAAAACACTACTACTCTTCATGAATTTCCTCAAACTAACTTTGTTATGGCAAAACCAGAGCATTTATTTCACACACAACTGAAGCACTGAACTAAAAATATATATATATATATATTTTTATATTCATCAAATCAATCATAAAAATAGAACAAACCATGAAAAACAAAACAAATCACAACTACTAAATAGCACCTCACCATATCAAACCACAAAAAAAAAAAAAAAAAAAAAAAAAAAAAAACACCAAACCAAACCAAACCACAAATACTAAGCAGTGTCCTCATTGCTTGGGAACAACACACGAATAGACAAATAAAGAAAACAAAACAAAGCAAAAAGAGCAAAGTTAAGAACTTCCTGTGGAGGTGGGAAGTGCCTATCACTCAGCCATCCTCATTGTCCTCCTAAGCATCTTCTGAGTTCTCCTCAGCAAAAATTGGCTCCATTACACTATCTGGGAATTCAAGAAAGAAAGAATACAAGTTTTGTGAAGTTCTTCTGTAGGGATTTTCTCAAAGCAAATCCCGTTGTTTGGCATAAGTCCAATATTACTGCTGTTGTCTGTGCATTTGCTGCCAGCATTTCCATGGTTTGATTACTGTTGAACCTTCGTCAGGCTCATGCTCTACTCCAACATTTTCAATGACTGGATCAGTTCTGCAGGTAAGGTCCTTTGCTACTTGATGCTGCAGCATTGCGACTAGAGGTTGCCTATGGTACTGGCCTTGCTCTTCTTCACCAATGGGGGATTGCTCTTGATTCCTCTGGTCATCTGATTTGTGTTATCCGTGCTATAGCAATGGCTGGTGATAGCTCATTTTGACGATAAATGCTCCTTAGTGGTCAAACACCGGTACACCACTACTAAAGCATAAGCCTGTGATGAGGAATGGAAACCCAAAACTGCCACGCTGCTTGCCTTTCACAAGTACAAAGTTCTTGATAAATAATTTTAGCCACATCGATGGGGCGACGAGATAATGGAACCAACACACAAACACTGATATTTGGACACCGTCTGAACTGTGTGGATGGCATCAAACGAGTTCTTTAGGAAGTAATACCATACCTTACATTGTGGTGTAAGATTATTCCGCAGACTTGTCAGTGATCCTGGACAGAAATATTCAAGGTGGTGCCCTCAACATAGACGTTTTCAAGACTAGCTTCCAGTTCATGTCTTATTTGCATTAGCGGCGAACTCCATATGCAACTCATCAATTAGCACCTGTACACCGCGAACATACACCGTCTTTTGCCCTTCCCTTGTGAAATGGGCGTAAAATTCTCTGACTAATAGCATCACATTAGTAGTGGGATGGGAGCAAAATTGCCGCCACTGGTGCTCAGCAATTACCGTGTGTTTGAATTCATCATACCCCATAGTAGGGGTTTGTCTTGCATTCAGGGCAGAAAGACGTTCAGAAATGAATTCTCATACCGTCTTTGGCCTCATCGGATCTGGAACGTTGCGATAACTGGTGTTGTATCCCCTTGTTTTCTTCTTGACTGCTTGTGGGCCACCTTCTTTGTGCATGGCATTTTGACACAGAGGAATTGCTTGAAAAATAGGTATGGCAGCAGATTGACAGCGAGTACCCCCAAACAAGTAAGTGGGGTCCTCGAATTCATGCCGAGATTAGAAGGGTCTGGGTCTAGTCACCGTTGCGATGGCAGATGGATGCCGGTTGAGGGATGCAGGAGAGCGGCAGGGAGCAATTCTTCGATGGAGTGGCTGGGGTCCTCACTTTCGAGTTGACGACGTAAAGGAGAAAAGTGGGGTATGCTAGGGTTCCTTTGTGAATAAAATAAAAGGGAAAGTGACTTTACCTTTTGTAACATCCCCTTATTTAACGAGATCATGAGCCCACTTTCCTTTATTCTTGGACTGCCTCCCACGTAACTGTTTATACAATATATATATAAATATATTATATATTTTTTTAATTAATTTTTTTTTATTTTTTTCATTAATTTTTTTTTACACCTGGGATCCTTGCAGAGTCTCTCTGCATTCTCACTGTTGCTCGAATTGCTGCAGCATTTCTTTATGATGAATAAGTTTGCTACAGCAAAACCTCCAGAGTGCTACCAAGTCATGTGAATCCAGTTTTTCTCTTTTTCGCTACCACTATTCCTGCATAACACCAAAATTGCTCAAAAATCAAAACATAACAAGAATGAATAAAGAAATCAACAAAAAACAAATCAATAGTAATTTCAAAAATAGAAGTTTAGGGTTGCCTCCCTTAAGCGCTTATTTTAGAGTCTTCAGCCTGACTGTGCTGCCATTCAGGCATCTTGTAGCGAGATGGAGGTTTTCTGACGGGTGAACTCATCACCCCAGTAATGCTTAAGCCTTTGACCGTTGACTTTGAAAGTTCTCCCTGAATTTGCTGCAGCAATCTCCACTGCTTCATGTGAGTAAGCTTGAACTACCACAAAAGAGCCCTAACCACCGTGATTTTAGCTTCCCTTGAAACAACTTCAATCTTGAGTTGAAGAGTATAACTTGTTGTCTAGCCTCAAATTGTCTTGAGATAATTCTGCTGTCATGCCACTTCTTTGTTTTTTCTTTGTATAACCTGGCTTTCTTATAAGCGTGTAAACGAAATTCGTCTAGCTCATTCAGTTGCAACAAATGTTTCTCTCCTGCCAGTTGGAGGTCCATGTTCAGCTGCTTGATTGCCCTGTATACCTTGTGCTCTAACTCCACTAGTAGATGACATGCCTTTTTGAAAACTAATCAGAATGGTGACGTTCCCACTGGTGTTTTAAATGCTGTTCTATATGCCCAAAGTGCGCCATCAAACCTCAGTGACCAATCTTTGCAATTTGGGTTGACCACTTTCTCTAAGATCCTCTTTATCTCTCGGTTTAAAATTTCTGCCTGCCCACTGGTTTATGGGTGGTATGCTGTAGCAATCTTGTGTTTCACTCCATACCTGCCCAAGAGAATCCCAAACTTCCTGCTACCAAAGTGAGTTCCTTCATCGCTGATGATCACTCTGGGTGTTCTAAAACGGGTGAAAATATTCTTGTGAAGGAATTATACCACTACATTGGAATCGTTTGTCTGAAGTGCCACGGCTTCCACGCATTTGGAGACGTAGTCGACCGCTACCAAAATATAATGGTTCCCATAAGATGGATGAATGGCCCCATTAAATCAATGCCCAATACATCAAATAGTTCAACCTCCAGAATGTTGTTTAAAGGCATTTCGTGTCTACGGGAGATGCTGCCAACACTTTGACAGCAGTCGCATGTCTTGGTGAACTCGTGAGCATCTTTAAATAAAAAAGGCCAGTAGAATTCTGATTTTAAGACCTTGGCAGTTGTTCTTGTTCCTCCAAAGTGTCCACCGTACGGAGATGAGTGACAGTGCTACAAAATGCTCTAGAATACCTCCTCTAGAACACATTTCCTGATAATCTGGTTGGCACATTGTTTATAGAAAAAAGGTTCATCCCATAAATAGAATTTTACCTCATGCATGAATTTCTTTCATCTCTAACTAGTCATCTCTGGCGGAAATAGCCCACTGACTATGTAATTAACAAAATCTGCATACAATGGGGCAGTAGCTTGTTGCAAGGCCAAAAGTTGCTCATCAGGGAAAGTCTCACGAATGGATTCCTTCTTCTCAGCTTTAGTCTCGGCTTCAAGCCTTGACAAATGATCTACAACCTGATTTTCAGAACCCTTCCTGTGTCTAATCTCCAAATCAAATTCCTGTAGGAGCAATATCCACATGATCAATCATGGTTTAGCATCTTTCTTGGCAATTAGGTACTTAATTGCTGAATGGTCTGTGTAAACTATCACCTTGGTGCCCACTAGATACGCCCTGAACTTATTGAATGCAAATACCACAGCCAAGAGCTCATTTTCAGTGGTAATGTAATTCAGCTAGGCTTCTTTCAGTGTCTTCCTTGCATGATAAATCGAGTGGAACACTTTCTAATGACGTTGTCCCAACACCGCACCTACTACATAGTCGTTGGTATCGTGCATCAACTCAAAGAGCAATGACCAATCAGGTGAAATGATGATGGGTGCAGAAACTAACCGTCTTTTAAGCTCCAAAAATGCTTGCTGACATTTTTCATCGAAATCAAAAGGTTGATTTTGCTCCAGCAAAGTGCACAACGGCTTAGAAATTTTTGAGAAGTCTTTTATGAACCTTCAATAAAAACCCGCATGTCCCAAAAAACTCCTAATTCCCTTTACAGATGTAGGTGGTGGTAGCTTGTCAATCACTTCAATCTTTGCCTAGTCTACTTCAATGCCTTTGTTGGAAACCTTGTGACCCAAAACGATGCCCTCTTGTACCATGAAGTGGCACTTTTCCCAATTGAGGACCAACTTGATTTCTTCACACCTCATCAAGACTTGTTCCAAATTCGCTACGCAGTCACCAAAGAATCATCGAACACCAAAAAATCATCTATAAAAACCTCCAGCGATTTCTCTACCATATCGGTAAAAATAGACATCATGCACCTCTAAAATGTTGCTGGAGCATTACAGAGTTCGAATGGCATCCGACTGAAGGTAAAATTTCCATATGGACAGGAGAAAGTTGTCTTTTCCTAATCCTCTGATGCTATAGCAATCTAGTTATATCCTGAGTATCCATCCAAGAAGTAGTAATGTTCCTTCCCCACCAATTCTATCAAGTATCTGGTCAATGAACGACAAAGGGAAATGATATTTCCTTATTGCTTTGTTTAATTTCCTATAATCCATACATACTCTCTAGCCAGTTACTGTTCTTGTAGGGATTAGCTCGTTGTAGTCGTTTACAATCACAGTGACTCCTCATTTCTTTGACATGCATTGAACTGGGCTGACCTAAGAACTGTTTGAGATATGATAGATAATCCCTGCATCTAGCCACTTAATCACCCCCTTCTTCACAACTTCTTTCATGATTGGTTCAACCTCCTTTGTTGTTCAACAGAATTGCTGTAGCATTCCTCTAGCAAAATTTTGCATGCAGATCGATGAGCTGATTCATTTAATATCTGCAATAGTCCACCAAATTGCCCTTTTGAACTTCTTCAGCACATCTAGTAGTTGAGTCTTCTGTAACCCTGTCAATCTAGAAGAAATAATCACGGGCAAAGTGTCTGAATCACCCAAATAAGCATACCTCAAGTGTGAAGGTAAAGGTTTTAGTTCCAAAGCAGGTGGTTCTTCAAAAGATGGTTTATACGATTTGAGGTGCCTTTCTGATAACTCAAGTGACTTGAATTGCCTTCCAGATCTAGCTAACGCGTGCCTACCTTCCATCCAAGATACTTGATTATCATTGTTTTCCTCATCTACTTCAAAGTCAATCAAGTCATCTTCTTTTGTCATCTTTGTAGAGGATGTCTTTTCAAACTCGACAGCCACTATTGAATCCAAAACATTGATGGCCAAACATTCCTCAGTATCATCTGTAAAATGCATCGCCTTGAATATGTTGAAAGTAACCTACTGATCATGGACTCTCATGGTCAGTTCACCCTTCTGCACATCTATTAATGTTCTGCCTGTAACCAAAATGGTCTTCTTAGGATAATCAGCACCTCTTTGTTTGCTTCATAATCTAGCATAATTGAAATCTACTGTGGTGGGTCTTGCTTCCCTAATTCCCAGCTTTTTGAAGACAGACATAGGCATCAGATTTATACTTGCCCCCAAGTCGCACAATGCCTTTCCAAAGTACTGATTACTAATGGAGCACGGTATGGTGAAGTTACCAGGATCTTTCAACTTAGGTGGCAGCTTGTTCTTTAGTATCGCACTGCACTCTTCGGTTAGTGCTACCATCTCAAACTCACCTAGCCTACGTTTTTTTTGAAAGAATGTCTTTTATGAATTTAATGTAGCTAGGCATCTGTTCTAATACTTCTACGAGTGGAATGTTGATGTGTAGCTACTTCAACACATCTAAAAACCTTCTGAACTATTTATCCTGCTTTTGACTCTGAAATCTCTGAGAGAATTATGGTCGAGGTCTCTCTGATCCACTTTGCTTCAGCTTTGCTGTAGTATCTTACTCTGCTATAACATTCTGACCTGCTTCAGTTTCTGATTGCTGGCCCTTTTTATTTTGGATTAAATATGGTTCTGCTTCTTTAGCAGATTGTCGAATTGGTTGTTCAATTTGTCTGCTATTCCAAAGTGAGATAGCCTTGCAATGCTCCTTGCCATCTCTCATGGGGTTCTCCGTATCGCTAGGAAGCAATCCTTAAGGCCTATTGTTCAAAGCAGTAGCTAGCTGCCCCACCTGTTTCTCCAAAGTCCTCAATGATGCAGCTTGACTCTGAATAATGGCTGATTGATTCTAAATGATAGCATCATTTTTCGCCATGTACTCTTTGAGCAGTGCCTCAATGGGATTTGACTGTTCTTAAGGTTGCTGTTGTAGGTGTTGATGCTATTGGAAACCTAGTGGGTGTGTTGGTTTGCTTGGCCTTGCTAAAGAATTAGCTCCTTGATTTGCCTAAGAAAAATTTGGATGCTACCTCCACCCTGGGTTGTATGTGTTGGGATATGGATTATTATTCCTGTTAAAATTGTTCACGTAGCATACCGAGGCTAGGTTGGCTGGGAAGTTTTCAAATGAATGTCCCTCACTGCAATAAACACAAGCACTGTCGACAGCTTGAACCGAACTTGCTCCTGCTGCCATGTTCATGGATTTCAATATGTTGGACAATGAAGAAACTTGAGCTGTCAATGCTATCACCGCATCCACTTCATGAACTCCAGCCATGCGTCTTCCTATAGCAACTCTCTCAGTAGGCCACTGGTAGTTGTTGTTGGACATTCTCTCTAAGATCTCATAGGCTTCATTGTAAGACTTCACAAGAAGGGCTCCATTACCTGATGCATCAATGATGGGTGTAAGCTAGAATTACTGATTTTTCCTCGGTTGCAAATTTGACTGCAAATGTTGTAGAAATGCTATAGCAAAGTTAATCCAATCAACCTAAAATTCTATATAAACCTCTTCCGAATGATTTATGCCTTCAATTCCTTAAACCAAAATCACACTTCCTAAGCACTTCAGTTTTCAAAACCTAAAATTAAGCACCAGTTTTACTGGGTCGTACATGGTAATAATATATTCCTACACCATTCACTTGTATTATCCAAGCTAGATCTAACTAAAACCAACCTTTCCAGAATTAATTTTAGTTTATGTTCTCCACCAATTAATGGCCAGTCAATCAATAAAGATTAAACATACAACACACTTGAATAAACAAGATAAAAATTACTAAGCAATTAACATAACAATTAAATCTTCATTGCAACCTCGGTTCCATCAATAATCCAAGCTAAAGAGGTTTAGTTCATGCTCAGTTCAATGAAATTGAGAATAATAAACACAACCAATGGGCTCATAGTTCACAGAGAGCAAAAAAAAGAAAATTCAAAAGAATTGGGTGAACTAAAATCAGGAAAAATCCGGAGTTGGGTGTGTGAGATATCGTGTGCTTCCTTGTCTAGCCAATAGTCTAAGGCCATACTTTTCTGCTCACCTCTGGAATTTCAGATCTCTCCCTCTTATGTCCTCGTGCACCTTTCTCTCTTTTTCTGTTTTTCTCACAGCTTTTCCTTTCCACAATAAGTGCATTTCTGCCTCCTCCTCCCTGTACAGTTTTTTTCTTAACCTTTTATACTAGGGCAAGTTGAGGTACCCTAGGTACATGTGTCCCTCTAATAGCTAAGGCTAGTGACACCCTAAATACATGCCTGATTCTTACAAAAGAGGCAAATGGACCAGCCTCCAGCTATAAGGAGAGAATTGCGTCAGCATGCACTTTTTTACTGTTTCTGCGCTGCTGTAACATTGGTGTAGCATTGGGTGTCTTCCAGCTTCCTTCCCGTTTTATTGCCTCCACTTCTCTGATGGGCCTTCATCTATTCTTCACTTGGAGCTTCTGAAAGGCAAAGCACCGAGTTAAATTTGAAAACCATGTTTATGTTTAAGGCGAAAATTATTCACAATTATATACCCTTTTCATCTAAAGAAAAACCACCTAATATTATGTAAAACTAAAAACTGAGACACATTATCTTGAGACATCAACAACTATTAAGCTCGAAAGCATAATAAATAACTCTATTTCATAGAGTTATCACTCGATTTCCTCATCCTCATTGGCATCTATAAGGAGGCCCTGTTTATACTCCTTCAAAAGCTAGTAACGAGCCTTTGAGAGAAGCCTTCTCATACTCACCCACGACACAAGCAACAAGCCCTGCGATATCCTCATCTTTAAGCTTGATCGACTCTTTCAGGGCATCATTCTCGACCTTTGTATTTTTGAGGCTGTCGACCATGCTTTTTATCATCTCAGCTCCCTCTTTCACCATTCGATTGAGAGTCTATAGCTCCTTGATTAGATTGTTCGTGCTCGCATGAACGTCCTTGAACTTACGTTCGATGTCCAGTAGTTTTTCTACACATTCCCTATTGGTGACCTCAAGCTCCCTGATTTTCTCTCTTCGCTCAACCGCCCTTTTAGTTGAACGGTCAGCCTTATTCCCATGAGAATGCACTACAAAACAAAAAAAGAAAAAAAAAGAAAAAAAAGGAGAGAGAGTTAGCAACTCAATCGATCGTGATATAAGTGTGGAAAAAGTTTGAAAAGCAAACCTTAGCAGCATCCCATGATAACTCGTCAAGGTGGTCCTGGATGCGGCCTTCGCTCACCAGGTCCATGTCAGTGTCCATAAATAGCTGATAGATCAACCGGACAACGAGTTCCTTGTTCTAGAGGAGGCTCATCCCTAGAAGCAAGTTCACATCTACGTCCACCTTTTCTTCTTTAGTAGCTTGAACCTAGCCGCTTGGTTTAGAAACCACTTCCCTGCTCTGCTCCCTCTTCCTCTTACTTGCAACCTTCTTCGTTTGTTTCTCACCTGCCTTTTGCTTTTTGGCAAGGGGCTGCTCCGGCACGTTTGAAGGCTCATGAGAGGATTCGATAAGAGGAAGGGGAGAAGGAATCAAAGCTTGAGTAGCCTCAGTTGCCTTCATTGTTGTTGCTATCTTCGCAGAGAAGCTCTTTAAGGGAGAGCAAATCTATCTTCATCGTTTCCAGTGCTAACTCTACGATCAAAGCCTCTTCTTTAAATAATGGCTCGATGAACAGCGGAGTGCTGAAAAGTCTCCTTAACATTCCTCTAATCATGAATGGCCAATTAACCCAAGAAGGAATTCATTTAATTATTCCTGATGGGATTACGACGAAGTCCTTCCAAAGGCTTGACTGTTTAAATTGATGTGGCACGTTAATTTCATCCCACTCCCAATTTGGCTGGGCAAGCAATCTCTTGAGCTTCATCGCGAACAAGAGTGCTTTTGGCGGTGGCTTCCTTAGCTCCTTACATGCAATGCAAAACAACGAAGTTCAGAACATTCTAAACAATATTCTTACATCAACAATCAATGTTTGATCTTTTTCACAATGCTATTCATTCGATACTTACGAAAAGGACCTCACAAAGGGAAAAACACGTTCGCTAGTGCCCCCAATGTTTTCTCATTCACTAGCATGAAAAAATACTGATTTTGCCAATATGTATTGGCATTCCTCATTTCTCCTACCACTTGCCATTTTCGTCACGGGTACATCAAGTAGTGGCCGTAGTCCTTTGTGTTCTCTTGCAGGTAGTAGAGTGCAAGGAAATCATCCACCGTTAGCTTGATGCCCGCCTCATCGGCAACCACTATCAATCCCAAAAACACTAGCATCCTGTTCAACATCAGTTGAAGGATCGCTAGTTGATAATGATGCGTACACTGAATGATGAGCGGGTAGATCGGTAGTCGAAGCCTACATTCAAACTATATCACATACATGCAGATCCACCCCTCAGAAATGATGTCTGCTCATTCATTCGGAAAAGGGAGACACAGTTGGACTTTCTTCGGGAACCCATACCTATTCCTAGTAAGAGCTAAGTCATCTTCAATGAAGATGGAAAGGTGGTTCGCCATTCGCAACAAGGACTATGTGCTTATTCGGTGTGGAGGCCTTCTTAATCGAGGGATGGTAGGAATGGAAAGGGCTTTGGCACCCGACACCATTACAGGTCGGTTCCTCTCAGACGCCTCATTGCTCGACTTGGCACCCCTTTTGTTTTAAGGGCATTCGAGCTCCTCCCTCAGCGTCGAAGGACAATGCTAGTTCATCGTCCTTAGCGTCACTGTTTTCTGGATTGACATTCACTGGGACATCAACGTTCTCCTCCAGGGGTCTCTTGCCACTCGCTTTGTCCATGTTAGTTTGCAAGCAGATTTATGGACGACCGGTGGAAGGATTTCAGATCTAAATCCTAAACTTTTGAAATCTTATAAGTTTTGAGATGAACACAAGGAACACAAACCAAGAAATTCAAAGGAATAACCCGGAAAAATACCACAAATTCCAAAACCAAATCACTCACCTAGTGAAAACATGTGAAACCGACCTCAAATGACTCGAATTCAACAGAAAAACAAATTTTTCGGATCAAAAGTGTAGAAACAAGAGAGAAGGGAAAGAAATCTTGCTTAAAATCTCGGGTGTCTTTGAGGACTCTCGTACTCTCTCTGAGGATTTTGTTGGCTCCAATTAAAGAAAGAGGGAAAGAAGGGGGGAGATGAAGAGTTATAACCTTTCCGAGGAAGATCCAACATTTTTGATGCTTTATTATACCTCATCAAATTCCACGAATCACGAGACATTTCATATTCCCGTGCACAAGAATCATTTCACAACTTTACAAATTTCAAAAAGGTGACCGTCGTTTCAAGTCATCCAACCAGCACTTGTCATATGTAAAGAAAATTCTTTCTCTAACAGGCTTGACGACTATGAATGATTATGTCAGTATTCACCAGACTTACGTGATTGACACTCTTTTGATGATCACCAGGCATCGTTCTACGAATGATGATCATTGAGCACTCTATTGAGAATCATTACTCCATAGAGTGGGGACTATCTGTTGAGGTCAAACCGTCTCCCTATTATGCTATGCGTAGGTCACCACGACCACTGGATCAACGAACAATGAGCAACAAGCCATGGCCAATCGATTGCTCTTAATCTCAAACATTTGGGCTCGGCCTAACGAACGATTATCACTTACTAAGTGAGTGACAAAAGACGAACGATGGTCCTCGATCACTTGGTCTCAGTTCCTTTGAGGCCCATAAATTTACCAAGTGTGGATCGAGTGAACACTTGGTTCAACCAAATGAACGATGCTGATCGATTGCTCGATGCTCGGCCATCTATTGGTTATCACAGATATTCGTTTTATCGTCTAGCATTCATACGCAATGAACAAAAATGATGGGAGATTAGTCTCCATATCTGTCAAGCCCACGATCAATTGTGGCATCGTAGCCCATGTCTTTGTACATGTTTCGAATTATTTGAGTAATGGATAACTGACCACTATTGTCATGCAAGTCTAAACCCACTACTTTCCCTCTATAAAGAGGAAGAGCCTTCTCATTAGGGGGAGACCTATGTTTACCATTATTCTGCTGGAATATACCCAGAAATTGTAACATTTTGTACTCAATATTCATTTAGTGAAGCCATAGACTTGGAGGACATAGCATGACATTCTGGCGAACCTCTCTAAATTTCGATGTTGCTATCTTTTGCTGTTTTATCTCAATTTATTATTTATATTTTCCGATTATGATTGCTTTATGATTCTTATATGTGATGTCGAAGGACCCTAATAATTTCCGTATAATATTTTTCTTATGATCGAATCATAGTTGAAATTTGATCGTAGATCCCATCATCTACAATTACTTTATTATTATTTTAAGAAGGGAAATTGTAGCAAATAGCATATTAATTTTAAGTAGTTTTAAAGTTTATAGCATGTTTTTTAAAATATGGTAAATTACAACATATCTCTGATAAATCCTTAGATTTCCTTGATTTTCTAAAATTTTTTGAATTTATGGTTAATTTTTAATAACAAATATGTGCATAGTTTTATGTTAGAGAGATAGAAGAGGAAGGAGAAGGAATTGTCTTGGTATTATATGATCATAAATTTGATTTATTACTATGTTTTAAATTTTATGCTATAATTAATTGTTACTCTCTTCAAAAACACTATTTTATGCCTATAATTTTTTAAAATTGAAAAACAAAATAGAATAGAAGGAGTTGAACTCTGCATACTACAAGAATTCACTCTACTTAGTGACGATAATTTTTTGTTCAATTTTTTAAAATATTTTTAAAACATAATAAACTTTAATTTTTTAAGAAATTATTAATTGAAGTTGTTTAGTTTTATAATTTCATACCTCAAAAAAACGTTTTATAATTTCATATTTATTATTACTAAATTAATAGTTTTAGTGTGGTGTATAACCTAGTGGTAGTTTCACACCTGATTCCACTATAAAGTGTATAGTTTGAATCTCCCACAGGGTCCCAAATGAATTGGCTTATTCAAAAAGCCTTGTTCTTTGGAAGATCTATCTCGTGTCTGATACTGCATGGTTCCACTATGCAATAACTCCAAATCATTATTTTGAAGCTCATCCTCTTCATCATAAATGATCCGCTTACCCCTAGCCTAATAGGAAAATCCCAATTCACTGGGGCTTTCGATACAATCAAATAGAAAGCCCCAAGGGCGCCATGTTCTGGGAGCCCAAACTATGTGATTGAATAAATCAGTGCGAAAAAAATAACTTTAATAAAAAGATCATAAACTTACTCAATTTAAATTTATATTTGCAATAATTAACCAAACCATACCACAATAGTACAAAATGAAAAAAAAAATGGAAGTGGAATGCTAGTATATTTATATCAATCAAGTGTCATAATAAAAACAGATGATCATGTTTAAAAATAATAATAATAAATAAAAACACACACATGATACCAAAATAGTGTCTCAATACAGATACAAGAAAACCCAAATAATAGAAATAAGTCAAATCTCCTAAATTTCATGTGTTTTCCTTGTATTGTCCTCGTCGTCGTCGTCATACCGGAGAGGCACAACATTGACCTGCGCACGATCTTAGGTTCATTTGCGAAACTATAGATTGCAATTGGGTGTAGGATGGATACAAAGTTCTAAGTTATTGTTGCACCATATGCGAAAGTGTTGAATGCTGAAATTGGGATTCAGATTCAGAGAATGAAGAAG